>JBBELK010000671.1:0-312612 GCA_037783545.1 Henricia sp. BOLD:AAB3569
GAGTTTAGGGAAAGCGGAGCTCGGCTACGTGGTTATTCCCCTAACCGTGGCTGTTGGGACACCCTGCGCTGCGCTTGTGTACATTTGTACGGCCGTTGACTCACCCCAGATTGTGACGGGAATTAGGTCAAAGTGTGTCCCAAATGCCGGCAAATTTGGAAATCAAGGAATTTTCCAACCAACTTCAAATTTTGCATGCTCCAAACTGTATATATTCCGCACTTGTCATGCAAAATTGACAGATTTTCGCTGGGAAATGACGGAGAAATTTCAGAGTTTAGGGAAAGCGGAGCTCGGCTACGTGGTTATTCCCCTAACCGTGGCTGTTGGGACACCCTGCGCTGCGCTGGTGTACATTTGTACGGCCGTTGACTCACCCCAGATTGTGACGGGAATTAGGTCAAAGTGTGTTCCAAATGCCGGCAAATTTGGAAATCAAGGAATTTTCCAACCAACTTCAAATTGTGCATGCTCCAAACTGTATATATTCCGCACTTGTCATGCAAAATTGACAGATTTTCGCTGGGAAATGACGGAGAAATTTCAGAGTTTAGGGAAAGCGGAGCTCGGCTACGTGGTTATTCCCCTAACCGTGGCTGTTGGGACACCATGCGCAGCGCTTGTGTACATTTGTACGGCCGTTGACTCACCCCAGATTGTGACGGGAATTAGGTCAAAGTGTGTCCCAAATGCCGGCAAATTTGGAAATCAAGGAATTTTCCAACCAACTTCAAATTTTGCATGCTCCAAACTGTATATATTCCGCACTTGTCATGCAAAATTGACAGATTTTCGCTGGGAAATGACGGAGAAATTTCAGAGTTTAGGGAAAGCGGAGCTCGGCTACGTGGTTATTCCCCTAACCGTGGCTGTTGGGACACCCTGCGCTGCGCTTGTGTACATTTGTACGGCCGTTGACTCACCCCAGATTGTGACGGGAATTAGGTCAAAGTGTGTCCCAAATGCCGGCAAATTTGGAAATCAAGGAATTTTCCAACCAACTTCAAATTTTGCATGCTCCAAACTGTATATATTCCGCACTTGTCATGCAAAATTGACAGATTTTCGCTGGGAAATGACGGAGAAATTTCAGAGTTTAGGGAAAGCGGAGCTCGGCTACGTGGTTATTCCCCTAACCGTGGCTGTTGGGACACCCTGCGCTGCGCTTGTGTACATTTGTACGGCCGTTGACTCACCCCAGATTGTGACGGGAATTAGGTCAAAGTGTGTCCCAAATGCCGGCAAATTTGGAAATCAAGGAATTTTCCAACCAACTTCAAATTTTGCATGCTCCAAACTGTATATATTCCGCACTTGTCATGCAAAATTGACAGATTTTCGCTGGGAAATGACGGAGAAATTTCAGAGTTTAGGGAAAGCGGAGCTCGGCTACGTGGTTATTCCCCTAACCGTGGCTGTTGGGACACCCTGCGCTGCGCTGGTGTACATTTGTACGGCCGTTGACTCACCCCAGATTGTGACGGGAATTAGGTCAAAGTGTGTTCCAAATGCCGGCAAATTTGGAAATCAAGGAATTTTCCAACCAACTTCAAATTGTGCATGCTCCAAACTGTATATATTCCGCACTTGTCATGCAAAATTGACAGATTTTCGGTGGGAAATGACGGAGAAATTTCAGAGTTTAGGGAAAGCGGAGCTCGGCTACGTGGTTATTCCCCTAACCGTGGCTGTTGGGACACCATGCGCAGCGCTTGTGTACATTTGTACGGCCGTTGACTCACCCCAGATTGTGACGGGAATTAGGTCAAAGTGTCCCAAATGCCGGCAAATTTGGAAATCAAGGAATTTTCCAACCAACTTCAAATTTTGCATGCTCCAAACTGTATATATTCCGCACTTGTCATGCAAAATTGACAGATTTTCGCTGGGAAATGACGGAGAAATTTCAGAGTTTAGGGAAAGCGGAGCTCGGCTACGTGGTTATTCCCCTAACCGTGGCTGTTGGGACACCCTGCGCTGCGCTTGTGTACATTTGTACGGCCGTTGACTCACCCCAGATTGTGACGGGAATTAGGTCAAAGTGTGTCCCAAATGCCGGCAAATTTGGAAATCAAGGAATTTTCCAACCAACTTCAAATTTTGCATGCTCCAAACTGTATATATTCCGCACTTGTCATGCAAAATTGACAGATTTTCGCTGGGAAATGACGGAGAAATTTCAGAGTTTAGGGAAAGCGGAGCTCGGCTACGTGGTTATTCCCCTAACCGTGGCTGTTGGGACACCCTGCGCTGCGCTTGTGTACATTTGTACGGCCGTTGACTCACCCCAGATTGTGACGGGAATTAGGTCAAAGTGTGTCCCAAATGCCGGCAAATTTGGAAATCAAGGACTTTTCCAACCAACTTCAAATTTTGCATGCTCCAAACTGTATATATTCCGCACTTGTCATGCAAAATTGACAGATTTTCGCTGGGAAATGACGGAGAAATTTCAGAGTTTAGGGAAAGCGGAGCTCGGCTACGTGGTTATTCCCCTAACCGTGGCTGTTGGGACACCCTGCGCTGCGCTTGTGTACATTTGTACGGCCGTTGACTCACCCCAGATTGTGACGGGAATTAGGTCAAAGTGTGTCCCAAATGCCGGCAAATTTGGAAATCAAGGAATTTTCCAACCAACTTCAAATTTTGCATGCTCCAAACTGTATATATTCCGCACTTGTCATGCAAAATTGACAGATTTTCGCTGGGAAATGACGGAGAAATTTCAGAGTTTAGGGAAAGCGGAGCTCGGCTACGTGGTTATTCCCCTAACCGTGGCTGTTGGGACACCCTGCGCTGCGCTTGTGTACATTTGTACGGCCGTTGACTCACCCCAGATTGTGACGGGAATTAGGTCAAAGTGTGTCCCAAATGCCGGCAAATTTGGAAATCAAGGAATTTTCCAACCAACTTCAAATTTTGCATGCTCCAAACTGTATATATTCCGCACTTGTCATGCAAAATTGACAGATTTTCGCTGGGAAATGACGGAGAAATTTCAGAGTTTAGGGAAAGCGGAGCTCGGCTACGTGGTTATTCCCCTAACCGTGGCTGTTGGGACACCCTGCGCTGCGCTTGTGTACATTTGTACGGCCGTTGACTCACCCCAGATTGTGACGGGAATTAGGTCAAAGTGTGTCCCAAATGCCGGCAAATTTGGAAATCAAGGAATTTTCCAACCAACTTCAAATTTTGCATGCTCCAAACTGTATATATTCCGCACTTGTCATGCAAAATTGACAGATTTTCGCTGGGAAATGACGGAGAAATTTCAGAGTTTAGGGAAAGCGGAGCTCGGCTACGTGGTTATTCCCCTAACCGTGGCTGTTGGGACACCCTGCGCTGCGCTGGTGTACATTTGTACGGCCGTTGACTCACCCCAGATTGTGACGGGAATTAGGTCAAAGTGTGTTCCAAATGCCGGCAAATTTGGAAATCAAGGAATTTTCCAACCAACTTCAAATTTTGCATGCTCCAAACTGTATATATTCCGCACTTGTCATGAAAAATTGACAGATTTTCGCTGGGAAATGACGGAGAAATTTCAGAGTTTAGGGAAAGCGGAGCTCGGCTACGTGGTTATTCCCTAACCGTGGCTGTTGGGACACCATGCGCAGCGCTTGTGTACATTTGTACGGCCGTTGACTCACCCCAGATTGTGACGGGAATTAGGTCAAAGTGTCCCAAATGCCGGCAAATTTGGAAATCAAGGAATTTTCCAACCAACTTCAAATTTTGCATGCTCCAAACTGTATATATTCCGCACTTGTCATGCAAAATTGACAGATTTTCGCTGGGAAATGACGGAGAAATTTCAGAGTTTAGGGAAAGCGGAGCTCGGCTACGTGGTTATTCCCCTAACCGTGGCTGTTGGGACACCCTGCGCTGCGCTTGTGTACATTTGTACGGCCGTTGACTCACCCCAGATTGTGACGGGAATTAGGTCAAAGTGTGTCCCAAATGCCGGCAAATTTGGAAATCAAGGAATTTTCCAACCAACTTCAAATTTTGCATGCTCCAAACTGTATATATTCCGCACTTGTCATGCAAAATTGACAGATTTTCGCTGGGAAATGACGGAGAAATTTCAGAGTTTAGGGAAAGCGGAGCTCGGCTACGTGGTTATTCCCCTAACCGTGGCTGTTGGGACACCCTGCGCTGCGCTTGTGTACATTTGTACGGCCGTTGACTCACCCCAGATTGTGACGGGAATTAGGTCAAAGTGTGTCCCAAATGCCGGCAAATTTGGAAATCAAGGAATTTTCCAACCAACTTCAAATTGTGCATGCTCCAAACTGTATATATTCCGCACTTGTCATGCAAATTGACAGATTTTCGCTGGGAAATGACGGAGAAATTTCAGAGTTTAGGGAAAGCGGAGCTCGGCTACGTGGTTATTCCCCTAACCGTGGCTGTTGGGACACCCTGCGCTGCGCTTGTGTACATTTGTACGGCCGTTGACTCACCCCAGATTGTGACGGGAATTAGGTCAAAGTGTGTCCCAAATGCCGGCAAATTTGGAAATCAAGGACTTTTCCAACCAACTTCAAATTTTGCATGCTCCAAACTGTATATATTCCGCACTTGTCATGCAAAATTGACAGATTTTCGCTGGGAAATGACGGAGAAATTTCAGAGTTTAGGGAAAGCGGAGCTCGGCTACGTGGTTATTCCCCTAACCGTGGCTGTTGGGACACCCTGCGCTGCGCTTGTGTACATTTGTACGGCCGTTGACTCACCCCAGATTGTGACGGGAATTAGGTCAAAGTGTGTCCCAAATGCCGGCAAATTTGGAAATCAAGGAATTTTCCAACCAACTTCAAATTTTGCATGCTCCAAACTGTATATATTCCGCACTTGTCATGCAAAATTGACAGATTTTCGCTGGGAAATGACGGAGAAATTTCAGAGTTTAGGGAAAGCGGAGCTCGGCTACGTGGTTATTCCCCTAACCGTGGCTGTTGGGACACCCTGCGCTGCGCTTGTGTACATTTGTACGGCCGTTGACTCACCCAGATTGTGACGGGAATTAGGTCAAAGTGTGTCCCAAATGCCGGCAAATTTGGAAATCAAGGAATTTTCCAACCAACTTCAAATTTTGCATGCTCCAAACTGTATATATTCCGCACTTGTCATGCAAAATTGACAGATTTTCGCTGGGAAATGACGGAGAAATTTCAGAGTTTAGGGAAAGCGGAGCTCGGCTACGTGGTTATTCCCCTAACCGTGGCTGTTGGGACACCCTGCGCTGCGCTTGGTGTACATTTGTACGGCCGTTGACTCACCCCAGATTGTGACGGGAATTAGGTCAAAGTGTGTTCCAAATGCCGGCAAATTTGGAAATCAAGGAATTTTCCAACCAACTTCAAATTTTGCATGCTCCAAACTGTATATATTCCGCACTTGTCATGAAAAATTGACAGATTTTCGCTGGGAAATGACGGAGAAATTTCAGAGTTTAGGGAAAGCGGAGCTCGGCTACGTGGTTATTCCCCTAACCGTGGCTGTTGGGACACCATGCGCAGCGCTTGTGTACATTTGTACGGCCGTTGACTCACCCCAGATTGTGACGGGAATTAGGTCAAAGTGTCCCAAATGCCGGCAAATTTGGAAATCAAGGAATTTTCCAACCAACTTCAAATTTTGCATGCTCCAAACTGTATATATTCCGCACTTGTCATGCAAAATTGACAGATTTTCGCTGGGAAATGACGGAGAAATTTCAGAGTTTAGGGAAAGCGGAGCTCGGCTACGTGGTTATTCCCCTAACCGTGGCTGTTGGGACACCCTGCGCTGCGCTTGTGTACATTTGTACGGCCGTTGACTCACCCCAGATTGTGACGGGAATTAGGTCAAAGTGTGTCCCAAATGCCGGCAAATTTGGAAATCAAGGAATTTTCCAACCAACTTCAAATTTTGCATGCTCCAAACTGTATATATTCCGCACTTGTCATGCAAAATTGACAGATTTTCGCTGGGAAATGACGGAGAAATTTCAGAGTTTAGGGAAAGCGGAGCTCGGCTACGTGGTTATTCCCCTAACCGTGGCTGTTGGGACACCCTGCGCTGCGCTTGTGTACATTTGTACGGCCGTTGACTCACCCCAGATTGTGACGGGAATTAGGTCAAAGTGTGTCCCAAATGCCGGCAAATTTGGAAATCAAGGAATTTTCCAACCAACTTCAAATTTTGCATGCTCCAAACTGTATATATTCCGCACTTGTCATGCAAAATTGACAGATTTTCGCTGGGAAATGACGGAGAAATTTCAGAGTTTAGGGAAAGCGGAGCTCGGCTACGTGGTTATTCCCCTAACCGTGGCTGTTGGACACCCTGCGCTGCGCTGGTGTACATTTGTACGGCCGTTGACTCACCCCAGATTGTGACGGGAATTAGGTCAAAGTGTGTTCCAAATGCCGGCAAATTTGGAAATCAAGGAATTTTCCAACCAACTTCAAATTTTGCATGCTCCAAACTGTATATATTCCGCACTTGTCATGAAAAATTGACAGATTTTCGCTGGGAAATGACGGAGAAATTTCAGAGTTTAGGGAAAGCGGAGCTCGGCTACGTGGTTATTCCCCTAACTGTGGCTGTTGGGACACCATGCGCAGCGCTTGTGTACATTTGTACGGCCGTTGACTCACCCCAGATTGTGACGGGAATTAGGTCAAAGTGTCCCAAATGCCGGCAAATTTGGAAATCAAGGAATTTTCCAACCAACTTCAAATTTTGCATGCTCCAAACTGTATATA
Organism: Henricia sp. BOLD:AAB3569; assembly: GCA_037783545.1. NCBI lineage: Eukaryota > Metazoa > Echinodermata > Asteroidea > Spinulosida > Echinasteridae > Henricia > Henricia sp. BOLD:AAB3569. The sequence goes on from JBBELK010000671.1 coordinate 6,756, forward strand.
TTCCGCACTTGTCATGCAAAATTGACAGATTTTCGCTGGGAAATGACGGAGAAATTTCAGAGTTTAGGGAAAGCGGAGCTCGGCTACGTGGTTATTCCCCTAACCGTGGCTGTTGGGACACCCTGCGCTGCGCTTGTGTACATTTGTACGGCCGTTGACTCACCCCAGATTGTGACGGGAATTAGGTCAAAGTGTGTCCCAAATGCCGGCAAATTTGGAAATCAAGGAATTTTCCAACCAACTTCAAATTTTGCATGCTCCAAACTGTATATATTCCGCACTTGTCATGCAAAATTGACAGATTTTCGCTGGGAAATGACGGAGAAATTTCAGAGTTTAGGGAAAGCGGAGCTCGGCTACGTGGTTATTCCCCTAACCGTGGCTGTTGGGACACCCTGCGCTGCGCTTGTGTACATTTGTACGGCCGTTGACTCACCCCAGATTGTGACGGGAATTAGGTCAAAGTGTGTCCCAAATGCCGGCAAATTTGGAAATCAAGGAATTTTCCAACCAACTTCAAATTTTGCATGCTCCAAACTGTATATATTCCGCACTTGTCATGCAAAATTGACAGATTTTCGCTGGGAAATGACGGAGAAATTTCAGAGTTTAGGAAAGCGGAGCTCGGCTACGTGGTTATTCCCCTAACCGTGGGTGTTGGGACACCCTGCGCTGCGCTGGTGTACATTTGTACGGCCGTTGACTCACCCCAGATTGTGACGGGAATTAGGTCAAAGTGTGTCCCAAATGCCGGCAAATTTGGAAATCAAGGAATTTTCCAACCAACTTCAAATTTTGCATGCTCCAAACTGTATATATTCCGCACTTGTCATGCAAAATTGACAGATTTTCGCTGGGAAATGACGGAGAAATTTCAGAGTTTAGGGAAAGCGGAGCTCGGCTACGTGGTTATTCCCCTAACCGTGGCTGTTGGGACACCATGCGCTGCGCTGGTGTACATTTGTACGGCCGTTGACTCACCCCAGATTGTAACGGGAATTAGGTCAAAGTGTGTCCCAAATGCCGGCAAATTTGGAAATCAAGGAATTTTCCAACCAACTTCAAATTTTGCATGCTCCAAACTGTATATATTCCGCACTTGTCATGCAAAATTGACAGATTTTCGCTGGGAAATGACGGAGAAATTTCAGAGTTTAGGGAAAGCGGAGCTCGGCTACGTGGTTATTCCCCTAACCGTGGCTGTTGGGACACCCTGCGCTGCGCTGGTGTACATTTGTAAGGCCGTTGACTCACCCCAGATTGTGACGGGAATTAGGTCAAAGTGTGTCCCAAATGCCGGCAAATTAGGAAATCAAGGAATTTTCCAACCAACTTCAAATTTTGCATGCTCCAAACTGTATATATTCCGCACTTGTCATGCAAAATTGACAGATTTTCGCTGGGAAATGACGGAGAAATTTCAGAGTTTAGGGAAAGCGGAGCTCGGCTACCTGGTTATTCCCCTAACCGTGGCTGTTGAGACACCCTGCGCTGCGCTGGTGTACATTTGTACGGCCGTTGACTCACCCCAGATTGTGACGGGAATTAGGTCAAAGTGTGTCCCAAATGCCGGCAAATTTGGAAATCAAGGAATTTTCCAACCAACTTCAAATTTTGCATGCTCCAAACTGTATATATTCCGCACTTGTCATGCAAAATTGACAGATTTTCGCTGGGAAATGACGGAGAAATTTCAGAGTTTAGGGAAAGCGGAGCTCGGCTACCTGGTTATTCCCCTAACCGTGGCTGTTGGGACACCCTGCGCTGCGCTGGTGTACATTTGTACGGCCGTTGACTCACCCCAGATTGTGACGGGAATTAGGTCAAAGTGTGTCCCAAATGCCGGCAAATTTGGAAATCAAGGAATTTTCCAACCAACTTCAAATTTTGCATGCTCCAAACTGTATATATTCCGCACTTGTCATGCAAAATTGACAGATTTTCGCTGGGAAATGACGGAGAAATTTCAGAGTTTAGGGAAAGCGGAGCTCGGCTACGTGGTTATTCCCCTAACCGTGGCTGTTGGGACACCATGCGCAGCGCTTGTGTACATTTGTACGGCCGTTGACTCACCCCAGATTGTGACGGGAATTAGGTCAAAGTGTCCCAAATGCCGGTAAATTTGGAAATCAAGGAATTTTCCAACCAACTTCAAATTTTGCATGCTCCAAACTGTATATATTCCGCACTTGTCATGCAAAATTGACAGATTTTTGCTTGGAAATGACGGAGAAATTTCAGAGTTTAGGGAAAGCGGAGCTCGGCTACGTGGTTATTCCCCTAACCGTGGCTGTTGGGACACCCTGCGCTGCGCTTGTGTACATTTGTACGGCCGTTGACTCACCCCAGATTGTGACGGGAATTAGGTCAAAGTGTGTCCCAAATGCCGGCAAATTTGGAAATCAAGGAATTTTCCAACCAACTTCAAATTTTGCATGCTCCAAACTGTATATATTCCGCACTTGTCATGCAAAATTGACAGATTTTCGCTGGGAAATGACGGAGAAATTTCAGAGTTTAGGGAAAGCGGAGCTCGGCTACGTGGTTATTCCCCTAACCGTGGCTGTTGGGACACCCTGCGCTGCGCTTGTGTACATTTGTACGGCCGTTGACTCACCCCAGATTGTGACGGGAATTAGGTCAAAGTGTGTCCCAAATGCCGGCAAATTTGGAAATCAAGGAATTTTCCAACCAACTTCAAATTTTGCATGCTCCAAACTGTATATATTCCGCACTTGTCATGCAAAATTGACAGATTTTCGCTGGGAAATGACGGAGAAATTTCAGAGTTTAGGGAAAGCGGAGCTCGGCTACGTGGTTATTCCCCTAACCGTGGCTGTTGGGACACCCTGCGCTGCGCTGGTGTACATTTGTACGGCCGTTGACTCACCCCAGATTGTGACGGGAATTAGGTCAAAGTGTGTTCCCAAATGCCGGCAAATTTGGAAATCAAGGAATTTTCCAACCAACTTCAAATTGTGCATGCTCCAAACTGTATATATTCCGCACTTGTCATGCAAAATTGACAGATTTTCGCTGGGAAATGACGGAGAAATTTCAGAGTTTAGGGAAAGCGGAGCTCGGCTACGTGGTTATTCCCCTAACCGTGGCTGTTGGGACACCCTGCGCTGCGCTTGTGTACATTTGTACGGCCGTTGACTCACCCCAGATTGTGACGGGAATTAGGTCAAAGTGTGTCCCAAATGCCGGCAAATTTGGAAATCAAGGAATTTTCCAACCAACTTCAAATTTTGCATGCTCCAAACTGTATATATTCCGCACTTGTCATGCAAAATTGACAGATTTTCGCTGGGAAATGACGGAGAAATTTCAGAGTTTAGGGAAAGCGGAGCTCGGCTACGTGGTTATTCCCCTAACCGTGGCTGTTGGGACACCCTGCGCTGCGCTGGTGTACATTTGTACGGCCGTTGACTCACCCCAGATTGTGACGGGAATTAGGTCAAAGTGTGTTCCAAATGCCGGCAAATTTGGAAATCAAGGAATTTTCCAACCAACTTCAAATTGTGCATGCTCCAAACTGTATATATTCCGCACTTGTCATGCAAAATTGACAGATTTTCGCTGGGAAATGACGGAGAAATTTCAGAGTTTAGGGAAAGCGGAGCTCGGCTACGTGGTTATTCCCCTAACCGTGGCTGTTGGGACACCATGCGCAGCGCTTGTGTACATTTGTACGGCCGTTGACTCACCCCAGATTGTGACGGGAATTAGGTCAAAGTGTGTCCCAAATGCCGGCAAATTTGGAAATCAAGGAATTTTCCAACCAACTTCAAATTTTGCATGCTCCAAACTGTATATATTCCGCACTTGTCATGCAAAATTGACAGATTTTCGCTGGGAAATGACGGAGAAATTTCAGAGTTTAGGGAAAGCGGAGCTCGGCTACGTGGTTATTCCCCTAACCGTGGCTGTTGGGACACCCTGCGCTGCGCTTGTGTACATTTGTACGGCCGTTGACTCACCCCAGATTGTGACGGGAATTAGGTCAAAGTGTGTCCCAAATGCCGGCAAATTTGGAAATCAAGGAATTTTCCAACCAACTTCAAATTTTGCATGCTCCAAACTGTATATATTCCGCACTTGTCATGCAAAATTGACAGATTTTCGCTGGGAAATGACGGAGAAATTTCAGAGTTTAGGGAAAGCGGAGCTCGGCTACGTGGTTATTCCCCTAACCGTGGCTGTTGGGACACCCTGCGCTGCGCTTGTGTACATTTGTACGGCCGTTGACTCACCCCAGATTGTGACGGGAATTAGGTCAAAGTGTGTCCCAAATGCCGGCAAATTTGGAAATCAAGGAATTTTTCCAACCAACTTCAAATTTTGCATGCTCCAAACTGTATATATTCCGCACTTGTCATGCAAAATTGACAGATTTTCGCTGGGAAATGACGGAGAAATTTCAGAGTTTAGGGAAAGCGGAGCTCGGCTACGTGGTTATTCCCCTAACCGTGGCTGTTGGGACACCCTGCGCTGCGCTGGTGTACATTTGTACGGCCGTTGACTCACCCCAGATTGTGACGGGAATTAGGTCAAAGTGTGTTCCCAAATGCCGGCAAATTTGGAAATCAAGGAATTTTCCAACCAACTTCAAATTGTGCATGCTCCAAACTGTATATATTCCGCACTTGTCATGCAAAATTGACAGATTTTCGCTGGGAAATGACGGAGAAATTTCAGAGTTTAGGGAAAGCGGAGCTCGGCTACGTGGTTATTCCCCTAACCGTGGCTGTTGGGACACCATGCGCAGCGCTTGTGTACATTTGTACGGCCGTTGACTCACCCCAGATTGTGACGGGAATTAGGTCAAAGTGTCCCAAATGCCGGCAAATTTGGAAATCAAGGAATTTTCCAACCAACTTCAAATTTTGCATGCTCCAAACTGTATATATTCCGCACTTGTCATGCAAAATTGACAGATTTTCGCTGGGAAATGACGGAGAAATTTCAGAGTTTAGGGAAAGCGGAGCTCGGCTACGTGGTTATTCCCCTAACCGTGGCTGTTGGGACACCCTGCGCTGCGCTTGTGTACATTTGTACGGCCGTTGACTCACCCCAGATTGTGACGGGAATTAGGTCAAAGTGTGTCCCAAATGCCGGCAAATTTGGAAATCAAGGAATTTTCCAACCAACTTCAAATTTTGCATGCTCCAAACTGTATATATTCCGCACTTGTCATGCAAAATTGACAGATTTTCGCTGGGAAATGACGGAGAAATTTCAGAGTTTAGGGGAAAGCGGAGCTCGGCTACGTGGTTATTCCCCTAACCGTGGCTGTTGGGACACCCTGCGCCTGCGCTTGTGTACATTTGTACGGCCGTTGACTCACCCCAGATTGTGACGGGAATTAGGTCAAAGTGTGTCGCAAATGCCGGCAAATTTGGAAATCAAGGACTTTTCCAACCAACTTCAAATTTTGCATGCTCCAAACTGTATATATTCCGCACTTGTCATGCAAAATTGACAGATTTTCGCTGGGAAATGACGGAGAAATTTCAGAGTTTAGGGAAAGCGGAGCTCGGCTACGTGGTTATTCCCCTAACCGTGGCTGTTGGGACACCCTGCGCTGCGCTTGTGTACATTTGTACGGCCGTTGACTCACCCCAGATTGTGACGGGAATTAGGTCAAAGTGTGTCCCAAATGCCGGCAAATTTGGAAATCAAGGAATTTTCCAACCAACTTCAAATTTTGCATGCTCCAAACTGTATATATTCCGCACTTGTCATGCAAAATTGACAGATTTTCGCTGGGAAATGACGGAGAAATTTCAGAGTTTAGGGAAAGCGGAGCTCGGCTACGTGGTTATTCCCCTAACCGTGGCTGTTGGGACACCCTGCGCTGCGCTTGTGTACATTTGTACGGCCGTTGACTCACCCCAGATTGTGACGGGAATTAGGTCAAAGTGTGTCCCAAATGCCGGCAAATTTGGAAATCAAGGAATTTTCCAACCAACTTCAAATTTTGCATGCTCCAAACTGTATATATTCCGCACTTGTCATGCAAAATTGACAGATTTTCGCTGGGAAATGACGGAGAAATTTCAGAGTTTAGGGAAAGCGGAGCTCGGCTACGTGGTTATTCCCCTAACCGTGGCTGTTGGGACACCCTGCGCTGCGCTTGTGTACATTTGTACGGCCGTTGACTCACCCCAGATTGTGACGGGAATTAGGTCAAAGTGTGTCCAAATGCCGGCAAATTTGGAAATCAAGGAATTTTCCAACCAACTTCAAATTTTGCATGCTCCAAACTGTATATATTCCGCACTTGTCATGCAAAATTGACAGATTTTCGCTGGGAAATGACGGAGAAATTTCAGAGTTTAGGGAAAGCGGAGCTCGGCTACGTGGTTATTCCCCTAACCGTGGCTGTTGGGACACCCTGCGCTGCGCTTGTGTACATTTGTACGGCCGTTGACTCACCCCAGATTGTGACGGGAATTAGGTCAAAGTGTGTCCCAAATGCCGGCAAATTTGGAAATCAAGGAATTTTCCAACCAACTTCAAATTTTGCATGCTCCAAACTGTATATATTCCGCACTTGTCATGCAAAATTGACAGATTTTCGCTGGGAAATGACGGAGAAATTTCAGAGTTTAGGGAAAGCGGAGCTCGGCTACGTGGTTATTCCCCTAACCGTGGCTGTTGGGACACCCTGCGCTGCGCTGGTGTACATTTGTACGGCCGTTGACTCACCCCAGATTGTGACGGGAATTAGGTCAAAGTGTGTTCCAAATGCCGGCAAATTTGGAAATCAAGGAATTTTCCAACCAACTTCAAATTGTGCATGCTCCAAACTGTATATATTCCGCACTTGTCATGCAAAATTGACAGATTTTCGGTGGGAAATGACGGAGAAATTTCAGAGTTTAGGGAAAGCGGAGCTCGGCTACGTGGTTATTCCCCTAACCGTGGCTGTTGGGACACCATGCGCAGCGCTTGTGTACATTTGTACGGCCGTTGACTCACCCCAGATTGTGACGGGAATTAGGTCAAAGTGTCCCAAATGCCGGCAAATTTGGAAATCAAGGAATTTTCCAACCAACTTCAAATTTTGCATGCTCCAAACTGTATATATTCCGCACTTGTCATGCAAAATTGACAGATTTTCGCTGGGAAATGACGGAGAAATTTCAGAGTTTAGGGAAAGCGGAGCTCGGCTACGTGGTTATTCCCCTAACCGTGGCTGTTGGGACACCCTGCGCTGCGCTTGTGTACATTTGTACGGCCGTTGACTCACCCCAGATTGTGACGGGAATTAGGTCAAAGTGTGTCCCAAATGCCGGCAAATTTGGAAATCAAGGAATTTTCCAACCAACTTCAAATTTTGCATGCTCCAAACTGTATATATTCCGCACTTGTCATGCAAAATTGACAGATTTTCGCTGGGAAATGACGGAGAAATTTCAGAGTTTAGGGAAAGCGGAGCTCGGCTACGTGGTTATTCCCCTAACCGTGGCTGTTGGGACACCCTGCGCTGCGCTTGTGTACATTTGTACGGCCGTTGACTCACCCCAGATTGTGACGGGAATTAGGTCAAAGTGTGTCCCAAATGCCGGCAAATTTGGAAATCAAGGACTTTTCCAACCAACTTCAAATTTTGCATGCTCCAAACTGTATATATTCCGCACTTGTCATGCAAAATTGACAGATTTTCGCTGGGAAATGACGGAGAAATTTCAGAGTTTAGGGAAAGCGGAGCTCGGCTACGTGGTTATTCCCCTAACCGTGGCTGTTGGGACACCCTGCGCTGCGCTTGTGTACATTTGTACGGCCGTTGACTCACCCCAGATTGTGACGGGAATTAGGTCAAAGTGTGTCCCAAATGCCGGCAAATTTGGAAATCAAGGAATTTTCCAACCAACTTCAAATTTTGCATGCTCCAAACTGTATATATTCCGCACTTGTCATGCAAAATTGACAGATTTTCGCTGGGAAATGACGGAGAAATTTCAGAGTTTAGGGAAAGCGGAGCTCGGCTACGTGGTTATTCCCCTAACCGTGGCTGTTGGGACACCCTGCGCTGCGCTTGTGTACATTTGTACGGCCGTTGACTCACCCCAGATTGTGACGGGAATTAGGTCAAAGTGTGTCCCAAATGCCGGCAAATTTGGAAATCAAGGAATTTTCCAACCAACTTCAAATTTTGCATGCTCCAAACTGTATATATTCCGCACTTGTCATGCAAAATTGACAGATTTTCGCTGGGAAATGACGGAGAAATTTCAGAGTTTAGGGAAAGCGGAGCTCGGCTACGTGGTTATTCCCCTAACCGTGGCTGTTGGGACACCCTGCGCTGCGCTGGTGTACATTTGTACGGCCGTTGACTCACCCCAGATTGTGACGGGAATTAGGTCAAAGTGTGTTCCAAATGCCGGCAAATTTGGAAATCAAGGAATTTTCCAACCAACTTCAAATTTTGCATGCTCCAAACTGTATATATTCCGCACTTGTCATGCAAAATTGACAGATTTTCGCTGGGAAATGACGGAGAAATTTCAGAGTTTAGGGAAAGCGGAGCTCGGCTACGTGGTTATTCCCCTAACCGTGGCTGGGAAATGACGGAGAAATTTCAGAGTTTAGGGAAAGCGGAGCTCGGCTACCTGGTTATTCCCCTAACCGTGGCTGTTGGGACACCATGCGCAGCGCTGGTGTACATTTGTACGGCCGTTGACTCACCCCAGATTGTGACGGGAATTAGGTCAAAGTGTGTCCCAAATGCCGGCAAATTTGGAAATCAAGGAATTTTCCAACCAACTTCAAATTTTGCATGCTCCAAACTGTATATATTCCGCACTTGTCATGCAAAATTGACAGATTTTCGCTGGGAAATGACGGAGAAATTTCAGAGTTTAGGGAAAGCGGAGCTCGGCTACGTGGTTATTCCCCTAACCGTGGCTGTTGGGACACCATGCGCAGCGCTTGTGTACATTTGTACGGCCGTTGACTCACCCCAGATTGTGACGGGAATTAGGTCAAAGTGTCCCAAATGCCGGCAAATTTGGAAATCAAGGAATTTTCCAACCAACTTCAAATTTTGCATGCTCCAAACTGTATATATTCCGCACTTGTCATGCAAAATTGACAGATTTTCGCTGGGAAATGACGGAGAAATTTCAGAGTTTAGGGAAAGCGGAGCTCGGCTACGTGGTTATTCCCCTAACCGTGGCTGTTGGGACACCCTGCGCTGCGCTTGTGTACATTTGTACGGCCGTTGACTCACCCCAGATTGTGACGGGAATTAGGTCAAAGTGTGTCCCAAATGCCGGCAAATTTGGAAATCAAGGAATTTTCCAACCAACTTCAAATTTTGCATGCTCCAAACTGTATATATTCCGCACTTGTCATGCAAAATTGACAGATTTTCGCTGGGAAATGACGGAGAAATTTCAGAGTTTAGGGAAAGCGGAGCTCGGCTACGTGGTTATTCCCCTAACCGTGGGTGTTGGGACACCCTGCGCTGCGCTGGTGTACATTTGTACGGCCGTTGACTCACCCCAGATTGTGACGGGAATTAGGTCAAAGTGTGTCCCAAATGCCGGCAAATTTGGAAATCAAGGAATTTTCCAACCAACTTCAAATTTTGCATGCTCCAAACTGTATATATTCCGCACTTGTCATGCAAAATTGACAGATTTTCGATGGGAAATGACGGAGAAATTTCAGAGTTTAGGGAAAGCGGAGCTCGGCTACGTGGTTATTCCCCTAACCGTGGCTGTTGGGACAACATGCGCTGCGCTGGTGTACATTTGTACGGCCGTTGACTCACCCCAGATTGTAACGGGAATTAGGTCAAAGTGTGTCCCAAATGCCGGCAAATTTGGAAATCAAGGAATTTTCCAACCAACTTCAAATTTTGCATGCTCCAAACTGTATATATTCCGCACTTGTCATGCAAAATTGACAGATTTTCGCTGGGAAATGACGGAGAAATTTCAGAGTTTAGGGAAAGCGGAGCTCGGCTACGTGGTTATTCCCCTAACCGTGGCTGTTGGGACACCCTGCGCTGCGCTGGTGTACATTTGTAAGGCCGTTGACTCACCCCAGATTGTGACGGGAATTAGGTCAAAGTGTGTCCCAAATGCCGGCAAATTAGGAAATCAAGGAATTTTCCAACCAACTTCAAATTTTGCATGCTCCAAACTGTATATATTCCGCACTTGTCATGCAAAATTGACAGATTTTCGCTGGGAAATGACGGAGAAATTTCAGAGTTTAGGGAAAGCGGAGCTCGGCTACGTGGTTATTCCCCTAACCGTGGCTGTTGGGACACCCTGCGCTGCGCTTGTGTACATTTGTACGGCCGTTGACTCACCCCAGATTGTGACGGGAATTAGGTCAAAGTGTGTCCCAAATGCCGGCAAATTTGGAAATCAAGGAATTTTCCAACCAACTTCAAATTTTGCATGCTCCAAACTGTATATATTCCGCACTTGTCATGCAAAATTGACAGATTTTCGCTGGGAAATGACGGAGAAATTTCAGAGTTTAGGGAAAGCGGAGCTCGGCTACGTGGTTATTCCCCTAACCGTGGCTGTTGGGACACCCTGCGCTGCGCTTGTGTACATTTGTACGGCCGTTGACTCACCCCAGATTGTGACGGGAATTAGGTCAAAGTGTGTCCCAAATGCCGGCAAATTTGGAAATCAAGGAATTTTCCAACCAACTTCAAATTTTGCATGCTCCAAACTGTATATATTCCGCACTTGTCATGCAAAATTGACAGATTTTCGCTGGGAAATGACGGAGAAATTTCAGAGTTTAGGGAAAGCGGAGCTCGGCTACGTGGTTATTCCCCTAACCGTGGCTGTTGGGACACCCTGCGCTGCGCTGGTGTACATTTGTACGGCCGTTGACTCACCCCAGATTGTGACGGGAATTAGGTCAAAGTGTGTTCCAAATGCCGGCAAATTTGGAAATCAAGGAATTTTCCAACCAACTTCAAATTTTGCATGCTCCAAACTGTATATATTCCGCACTTGTCATGCAAAATTGACAGATTTTCGCTGGGAAATGACGGAGAAATTTCAGAGTTTAGGGAAAGCGGAGCTCGGCTACGTGGTTATTCCCCTAACCGTGGCTGGGAAATGACGGAGAAATTTCAGAGTTTAGGGAAAGCGGAGCTCGCCTACCTGGTTATTCCCCTAACCGTGGCTGTTGGGACACCATGCGCAGCGCTGGTGTACATTTGTACGGCCGTTGACTCACCCCAGATTGTGACGGGAATTAGGTCAAAGTGTGTCCCAAATGCCGGCAAATTTGGAAATCAAGGAATTTTCCAACCAACTTCAAATTTTGCATGCTCCAAACTGTATATATTCCGCACTTGTCATGCAAAATTGACAGATTTTCGCTGGGAAATGACGGAGAAATTTCAGAGTTTAGGGAAAGCGGAGCTCGGCTACGTGGTTATTCCCCTAACCGTGGCTGTTGGGACACCATGCGCAGCGCTTGTGTACATTTGTACGGCCGTTGACTCACCCCAGATTGTGACGGGAATTAGGTCAAAGTGTCCCAAATGCCGGCAAATTTGGAAATCAAGGAATTTTCCAACCAACTTCAAATTTTGCATGCTCCAAACTGTATATATTCCGCACTTGTCATGCAAAATTGACAGATTTTCGCTGGGAAATGACGGAGAAATTTCAGAGTTTAGGGAAAGCGGAGCTCGGCTACGTGGTTATTCCCCTAACCGTGGCTGTTGGGACACCCTGCGCTGCGCTTGTGTACATTTGTACGGCCGTTGACTCACCCCAGATTGTGACGGGAATTAGGTCAAAGTGTGTCCCAAATGCCGGCAAATTTGGAAATCAAGGAATTTTCCAACCAACTTCAAATTTTGCATGCTCCAAACTGTATATATTCCGCACTTGTCATGCAAAATTGACAGATTTTCGCTGGGAAATGACGGAGAAATTTCAGAGTTTAGGGAAAGCGGAGCTCGGCTACGTGGTTATTCCCCTAACCGTGGGTGTTGGGACACCCTGCGCTGCGCTGGTGTACATTTGTACGGCCGTTGACTCACCCCAGATTGTGACGGGAATTAGGTCAAAGTGTGTCCCAAATGCCGGCAAATTTGGAAATCAAGGAATTTTCCAACCAACTTCAAATTTTGCATGCTCCAAACTGTATATATTCCGCACTTGTCATGCAAAATTGACAGATTTTCGATGGGAAATGACGGAGAAATTTCAGAGTTTAGGGAAAGCGGAGCTCGGCTACGTGGTTATTCCCCTAACCGTGGCTGTTGGGACAACATGCGCTGCGCTGGTGTACATTTGTACGGCCGTTGACTCACCCCAGATTGTAACGGGAATTAGGTCAAAGTGTGTCCCAAATGCCGGCAAATTTGGAAATCAAGGAATTTTCCAACCAACTTCAAATTTTGCATGCTCCAAACTGTATATATTCCGCACTTGTCATGCAAAATTGACAGATTTTCGCTGGGAAATGACGGAGAAATTTCAGAGTTTAGGGAAAGCGGAGCTCGGCTACGTGGTTATTCCCCTAACCGTGGCTGTTGGGACACCCTGCGCTGCGCTGGTGTACATTTGTAAGGCCGTTGACTCACCCCAGATTGTGACGGGAATTAGGTCAAAGTGTGTCCCAAATGCCGGCAAATTAGGAAATCAAGGAATTTTCCAACCAACTTCAAATTTTGCATGCTCCAAACTGTATATATTCCGCACTTGTCATGCAAAATTGACAGATTTTCGCTGGGAAATGACGGAGAAATTTCAGAGTTTAGGGAAAGCGGAGCTCGGCTACCTGGTTATTCCCCTAACCGTGGCTGTTGGGACACCCTGCGCTGCGCTGGTGTACATTTGTACGGCCGTTGACTCACCCCAGATTGTGACGGGAATTAGGTCAAAGTGTGTCCCAAATGCCGGCAAATTTGGAAATCAAGGAATTTTCCAACCAACTTCAAATTTTGCATGCTCCAAACTGTATATATTCCGCACTTGTCATGCAAAATTGACAGATTTTCGCTGGGAAATGACGGAGAAATTTCAGAGTTTAGGGAAAGCGGAGCTCGGCTACCTGGTTATTCCCCTAACCGTGGCTGTTGGGACACCCTGCGCTGCGCTGGTGTACATTTGTACGGCCGTTGACTCACCCCAGATTGTGACGGGAATTAGGTCAAAGTGTGTCCCAAATGCCGGCAAATTTGGAAATCAAGGAATTTTCCAACCAACTTCAAATTTTGCATGCTCCAAACTGTATATATTCCGCACTTGTCATGCAAAATTGACAGATTTTCGCTGGGAAATGACGGAGAAATTTCAGAGTTTAGGGAAAGCGGAGCTCGGCTACGTGGTTATTCCCCTAACCGTGGCTGTTGGGACACCCTGCGCTGCGCTGGTGTACATTTGTAAGGCCGTTGACTCACCCCAGATTGTGACGGGAATTAGGTCAAAGTGTGTCCCAAATGCCGGCAAATTAGGAAATCAAGGAATTTTCCAACCAACTTCAAATTTTGCATGCTCCAAACTGTATATATTCCGCACTTGTCATGCAAAATTGACAGATTTTCGCTGGGAAATGACGGAGAAATTTCAGAGTTTAGGGAAAGCGGAGCTCGGCTACCTGGTTATTCCCCTAACCGTGGCTGTTGGGACACCCTGCGCTGCGCTGGTGTACATTTGTACGGCCGTTGACTCACCCCAGATTGTGACGGGAATTAGGTCAAAGTGTGTCCCAAATGCCGGCAAATTTGGAAATCAAGGAATTTTCCAACCAACTTCAAATTTTGCATGCTCCAAACTGTATATATTCCGCACTTGTCATGCAAAATTGACAGATTTTCGCTGGGAAATGACGGAGAAATTTCAGAGTTTAGGGAAAGCGGAGCTCGGCTACCTGGTTATTCCCCTAACCGTGGCTGTTGGGACACCCTGCGCTGCGCTGGTGTACATTTGTACGGCCGTTGACTCACCCCAGATTGTGACGGGAATTAGGTCAAAGTGTGTCCCAAATGCCGGCAAATTTGGAAATCAAGGAATTTTCCAACCAACTTCAAATTTTGCATGCTCCAAACTGTATATATTCCGCACTTGTCATGCAAAATTGACAGATTTTCGCTGGGAAATGACGGAGAAATTTCAGAGTTTAGGGAAAGCGGAGCTCGGCTACGTGGTTATTCCCCTAACCGTGGCTGTTGGGACACCATGCGCAGCGCTTGTGTACATTTGTACGGCCGTTGACTCACCCCAGATTGTGACGGGAATTAGGTCAAAGTGTCCCAAATGCCGGTAAATTTGGAAATCAAGGAATTTTCCAACCAACTTCAAATTTTGCATGCTCCAAACTGTATATATTCCGCACTTGTCATGCAAAATTGACAGATTTTTGCTTGGAAATGACGGAGAAATTTCAGAGTTTAGGGAAAGCGGAGCTCGGCTACGTGGTTATTCCCCTAACCGTGGCTGTTGGGACACCCTGCGCTGCGCTTGTGTACATTTGTACTGCCGTTGACTCACCCCAGATTGTGACGGGAATTAGGTCAAAGTGTGTCCCAAATGCCGGCAAATTTGGAAATCAAGGAATTTTCCAACCAACTTCAAATTTTGCATGCTCCAAACTGTATATATTCCGCACTTGTCATGCAAAATTGACAGATTTTCGCTGGGAAATGACGGAGAAATTTCAGAGTTTAGGGAAAGCGGAGCTCGGCTACGTGGTTATTCCCCTAACCGTGGGTGTTGGGACACCCTGCGCTGCGCTGGTGTACATTTGTACGGCCGTTGACTCACCCCAGATTGTGACGGGAATTAGGTCAAAGTGTGTCCCAAATGCCGGCAAATTTGGAAATCAAGGAATTTTCCAACCAACTTCAAATTTTGCATGCTCCAAACTGTATATATTCCGCACTTGTCATGCAAAATTGACAGATTTTCGATGGGAAATGACGGAGAAATTTCAGAGTTTAGGGAAAGCGGAGCTCGGCTACGTGGTTATTCCCCTAACCGTGGCTGTTGGGACACCATGCGCTGCGCTGGTGTACATTTGTACGGCCGTTGACTCACCCCAGATTGTAACGGGAATTAGGTCAAAGTGTGTCCCAAATTCCGGCAAATTTGGAAATCAAGGAATTTTCCAACCAACTTCAAATTTTGCATGCTCCAAACTGTATATATTCCGCACTTGTCATGCAAAATTGACAGATTTTCGCTGGGAAATGACGGAGAAATTTCAGAGTTTAGGGAAAGCGGAGCTCGGCTACGTGGTTATTCCCCTAACCGTGGCTGTTGGGACACCCTGCGCTGCGCTGGTGTACATTTGTAAGGCCGTTGACTCACCCCAGATTGTGACGGGAATTAGGTCAAAGTGTGTCCCAAATGCCGGCAAATTAGGAAATCAAGGAATTTTCCAACCAACTTCAAATTTTGCATGCTCCAAACTGTATATATTCCGCACTTGTCATGCAAAATTGACAGATTTTCGCTGGGAAATGACGGAGAAATTTCAGAGTTTAGGGAAAGCGGAGCTCGGCTACCTGGTTATTCCCCTAACCGTGGCTGTTGGGACACCCTGCGCTGCGCTGGTGTACATTTGTACGGCCGTTGACTCACCCCAGATTGTGACGGGAATTAGGTCAAAGTGTGTCCCAAATGCCGGCAAATTTGGAAATCAAGGAATTTTCCAACCAACTTCAAATTTTGCATGCTCCAAACTGTATATATTCTGCACTTGTCATGCAAAATTGACAGATTTTCGCTGGGAAATGACGGAGAAATTTCAGAGTTTAGGGAAAGCGGAGCTCGGCTACCTGGTTATTCCCCTAACCGTGGCTGTTGGGACACCCTGCGCTGCGCTGGTGTACATTTGTACGGCCGTTGACTCACCCCAGATTGTGACGGGAATTAGGTCAAAGTGTGTCCCAAATGCCGGCAAATTTGGAAATCAAGGAATTTTCCAACCAACTTCAAATTTTGCATGCTCCAAACTGTATATATTCCGCACTTGTCATGCAAAATTGACAGATTTTCGCTGGGAAATGACGGAGAAATTTCAGAGTTTAGGGAAAGCGGAGCTCGGCTACGTGGTTATTCCCCTAACCGTGGCTGTTGGGACACCATGCGCAGCGCTTGTGTACATTTGTACGGCCGTTGACTCACCCCAGATTGTGACGGGAATTAGGTCAAAGTGTCCCAAATGCCGGTAAATTTGGAAATCAAGGAATTTTCCAACCAACTTCAAATTTTGCATGCTCCAAACTGTATATATTCCGCACTTGTCATGCAAAATTGACAGATTTTTGCTTGGAAATGACGGAGAAATTTCAGAGTTTAGGGAAAGCGGAGCTCGGCTACGTGGTTATTCCCCTAACCGTGGCTGTTGGGACACCCTGCGCTGCGCTTGTGTACATTTGTACGGCCGTTGACTCACCCCAGATTGTGACGGGAATTAGGTCAAAGTGTGTCCCAAATGCCGGCAAATTTGGAAATCAAGGAATTTTCCAACCAACTTCAAATTTTGCATGCTCCAAACTGTATATATTCCGCACTTGTCATGCAAAATTGACAGATTTTCGCTGGGAAATGACGGAGAAATTTCAGAGTTTAGGGAAAGCGGAGCTCGGCTACGTGGTTATTCCCCTAACCGTGGCTGTTGGGACACCCTGCGCTGCGCTTGTGTACATTTGTACGGCCGTTGACTCACCCCAGATTGTGACGGGAATTAGGTCAAAGTGTGTCCCAAATGCCGGCAAATTTGGAAATCAAGGAATTTTCCAACCAACTTCAAATTTTGCATGCTCCAAACTGTATATATTCCGCACTTGTCATGCAAAATTGACAGATTTTCGCTGGGAAATGACGGAGAAATTTCAGAGTTTAGGGAAAGCGGAGCTCGGCTACGTGGTTATTCCCCTAACCGTGGCTGTTGGGACACCCTGCGCTGCGCTTGTGTACATTTGTACGGCCGTTGACTCACCCCAGATTGTGACGGGAATTAGGTCAAAGTGTGTCCCAAATGCCGGCAAATTTGGAAATCAAGGAATTTTCCAACCAACTTCAAATTTTGCATGCTCCAAACTGTATATATTCCGCACTTGTCATGCAAAATTGACAGATTTTCGCTGGGAAATGACGGAGAAATTTCAGAGTTTAGGGAAAGCGGAGCTCGTCTACGTGGTTATTCCCCTAACCGTGGCTGTTGGGACACCCTGCGCTGCGCTGGTGTACATTTGTACGGCCGTTGACTCACCCCAGATTGTGACGGGAATTAGGTCAAAGTGTGTTCCAAATGCCGGCAAATTTGGAAATCAAGGAATTTTCCAACCAACTTCAAATTGTGCATGCTCCAAACTGTATATATTCCGCACTTGTCATGCAAAATTGACAGATTTTCGCTGGGAAATGACGGAGAAATTTCAGAGTTTAGGGAAAGCGGAGCTCGGCTACGTGGTTATTCCCCTAACCGTGGCTGTTGGGACACCATGCGCAGCGCTTGTGTACATTTGTACGGCCGTTGACTCACCCCAGATTGTGACGGGAATTAGGTCAAAGTGTCCCAAATGCCGGCAAATTTGGAAATCAAGGAATTTTCCAACCAACTTCAAATTTTGCATGCTCCAAACTGTATATATTCCGCACTTGTCATGCAAAATTGACAGATTTTCGCTGGGAAATGACGGAGAAATTTCAGAGTTTAGGGAAAGCGGAGCTCGGCTACGTGGTTATTCCCCTAACCGTGGCTGTTGGGACACCCTGCGCTGCGCTTGTGTACATTTGTACGGCCGTTGACTCACCCCAGATTGTGACGGGAATTAGGTCAAAGTGTGTCCCAAATGCCGGCAAATTTGGAAATCAAGGAATTTTCCAACCAACTTCAAATTTTGCATGCTCCAAACTGTATATATTCCGCACTTGTCATGCAAAATTGACAGATTTTCGCTGGGAAATGACGGAGAAATTTCAGAGTTTAGGGAAAGCGGAGCTCGGCTACGTGGTTATTCCCCTAACCGTGGCTGTTGGGACACCCTGCGCTGCGCTTGTGTACATTTGTACGGCCGTTGACTCACCCCAGATTGTGACGGGAATTAGGTCAAAGTGTGTCCCAAATGCCGGCAAATTTGGAAATCAAGGAATTTTCCAACCAACTTCAAATTTTGCATGCTCCAAACTCTATATATTTCGCACTTGTCATGCAAAATTGACAGATTTTCGCTGGGAAATGACGGAGAAATTTCAGAGTTTAGGGAAAGCGGAGCTCGGCTACGTGGTTATTCCCCTAACCGTGGCTGTTGGGACACCCTGCGCTGCGCTGGTGTACATTTGTACGGCCGTTGACTCACCCCAGATTGTGACGGGAATTAGGTCAAAGTGTGTCCCAAATGCCGGCAAATTTGGAAATCAAGGAATTTTCCAACCAACTTCAAATTGTGCATGCTCCAAACTGTATATATTCCGCACTTGTCATGCAAAATTGACAGATTTTCGCTGGGAAATGACGGAGAAATTTCAGAGTTTAGGGAAAGCGGAGCTCGGCTACGTGGTTATTCCCCTAACCGTGGGTGTTGGGACACCCTGCGCTGCGCTGGTGTACATTTGTACGGCCGTTGACTCACCCCAGATTGTGACGGGAATTAGGTCAAAGTGTGTCCCAAATGCCGGCAAATTTGGAAATCAAGGAATTTTCCAACCAACTTCAAATTTTGCATGCTCCAAACTGTATATATTCCGCACTTGTCATGCAAAATTGACAGATTTTCGATGGGAAATGACGGAGAAATTTCAGAGTTAAGGGAAAGCGGAGCTCGGCTACGTGGTTATTCCCCTAACCGTGGCTGTTGGGACACCATGCGCTGCGCTGGTGTACATTTGTACGGCCGTTGACTCACCCCAGATTGTAACGGGAATTAGGTCAAAGTGTGTCCCAAATGCCGGCAAATTTGGAAATCAAGGAATTTTCCAACCAACTTCAAATTTTGCATGCTCCAAACTGTATATATTCCGCACTTGTCATGCAAAATTGACAGATTTTCGCTGGGAAATGACGGAGAAATTTCAGAGTTTAGGGAAAGCGGAGCTCGGCTACGTGGTTATTCCCCTAACCGTGGCTGTTGGGACACCCTGCGCTGCGCTGGTGTACATTTGTAAGGCCGTTGACTCACCCCAGATTGTGACGGGAATTAGGTCAAAGTGTGTCCCAAATGCCGGCAAATTAGGAAATCAAGGAATTTTCCAACCAACTTCAAATTTTGCATGCTCCAAACTGTATATATTCCGCACTTGTCATGCAAAATTGACAGATTTTCGCTGGGAAATGACGGAGAAATTTCAGAGTTTAGGGAAAGCGGAGCTCGGCTACCTGGTTATTCCCCTAACCGTGGCTGTTGGGACACCCTGCGCTGCGCTGGTGTACATTTGTACGGCCGTTGACTCACCCCAGATTGTGACGGGAATTAGGTCAAAGTGTGTCCCAAATGCCGGCAAATTTGGAAATCAAGGAATTTTCCAACCAACTTCAAATTTTGCATGCTCCAAACTGTATATATTCCGCACTTGTCATGCAAAATTGACAGATTTTCGCTGGGAAATGACGGAGAAATTTCAGAGTTTAGGGAAAGCGGAGCTCGGCTACCTGGTTATTCCCCTAACCGTGGCTGTTGGGACACCCTGCGCTGCGCTGGTGTACATTTGTACGGCCGTTGACTCACCCCAGATTGTGACGGGAATTAGGTCAAAGTGTGTCCCAAATGCCGGCAAATTTGGAAATCAAGGAATTTTCCAACCAACTTCAAATTTTGCATGCTCCAAACTGTATATATTCCGCACTTGTCATGCAAAATTGACAGATTTTCGCTGGGAAATGACGGAGAAATTTCAGAGTTTAGGGAAAGCGGAGCTCGGCTACGTGGTTATTCCCCTAACCGTGGCTGTTGGGACACCCTGCGCTGCGCATGCGCTGGTGTACATTTGTACGGCCGTTGACTCACCCCAGATTGTGACGGGAATTAGGTCAAAGTGTGTCCCAAATGCCGGCAAATTTGGAAATCAAGGAATTTTCCAACCAACTTCAAATTTTGCATGCTCCAAACTGTATATATTCCGCACTTGTCATGCAAAATTGACAGATTTTCGCTGGGAAATGACGGAGAAATTTTCAGAGTTTAGGGAAAGCGGAGCTCGGCTACGTGGTTATTCCCCTAACCGTGGCTGTTGGGACACCCTGCGCTGCGCTGGTGTACATTTGTACGGCCGTTGACTCACCCCAGATTGTGACGGGAATTAGGTCAAAGTGTGTCCCAAATGCCGGCAAATTTGGAAATCAAGGAATTTTCCAACCAACTTCAAATTGTGCATGCTCCAAACTGTATATGTTCCGCACTTGTCATGCAAAATTGACAGATTTTCGCTAGGAAATGACGGAGAAATTTCATAGTTTAGGGAAAGCGGAGCTCGTCTACGTGGTTATTCCCCTAACCGTGGCTGTTGGGACACCCTGCGCTGCGCTGGTGTACATTTGTACCGCCGTTGACTCACCCCAGATTGTGACGGGAATTAGGTCAAAGTGTGTCCCAAATGCCGGCAAATTTGGAAATCAAGGAATTTTCCAACCAACTTCAAATTTTGCATGCTCCAAACTGTATATATTCCGCACTTGTCATGCAAAATTGACAGATTTTCGCTGTGAAATGACGGAGAAATTTCAGAGTTTAGGGAAAGCGGAGCTCGGCTACGTGGTTATTCCCCTAACCGTGGCTGTTGGGACACCCTGCGCTGCGCTGGTGTACATTTGTACGGCCGTTGACTCACCCCAGATTGTGACGGGAATTAGGTCAAAGTGTGTCCCAAATGCCGGCAAATTTGGAAATCAAGGAATTTTCCAACCAACTTCAAATTGTGCATGCTCCAAACTGTATATGTTCCGCACTTGTCATGCAAAATTGACAGATTTTCGCTGGGAAATGACGGAGAAATTTCAGAGTTTAGGGAAAGCGGAGCTCGGCTACGTGGTTATTCCCCAAACCGTGGCTGTTGGGACACCCTGCGCTGCGCATGCGCTGGTGTACATTTGTACGGCCGTTGACTCACCCCAGATTGTGACGGGAATTAGGTCAAAGTGTGTCCCAAATGCCGGCAAATTTGGAAATCAAGGAATTTTCCAACCAACTTCAAATTTTGCATGCTCCAAACTGTATATATTCCGCACTTGTCATGCAAAATTGACAGATTTTCGCTGGGAAATGACGGAGAAATTTCAGAGTTTAGGGAAAGCGGAGCTCGGCTACGTGGTTATTCCCCTAACCGTGGCTGTTGGGACACCCTGCGCTGCGCTGGTGTACATTTGTACGGCCGTTGACTCACCCCAGATTGTGACGGGAATTAGGTCAAAGTGTGTCCCAAATGCCGGCAAATTTGGAAATCAAGGAATTTTCCAACCAACTTCAAATTGTGCATGCTCCAAACTGTATATGTTCCGCACTTGTCATGCAAAATTGACAGATTTTCGCTAGGAAATGACGGAGAAATTTCATAGTTTAGGGAAAGCGGAGCTCGTCTACGTGGTTATTCCCCTAACCGTGGCTGTTGGGACACCCTGCGCTGCGCTGGTGTACATTTGTACCGCCGTTGACTCACCCCAGATTGTGACGGGAATTAGGTCAAAGTGTGTCCCAAATGCCGGCAAATTTGGAAATCAAGGAATTTTCCAACCAACTTCAAATTTTGCATGCTCCAAACTGTATATATTCCGCACTTGTCATGCAAAATTGACAGATTTTCGCTGTGAAATGACGGAGAAATTTCAGAGTTTAGGGAAAGCGGAGCTCGGCTACGTGGTTATTCCCCTAACCGTGGCTGTTGGGACACCCTGCGCTGCGCTGGTGTACATTTGTACGGCCGTTGACTCACCCCAGATTGTGACGGGAATTAGGTCAAAGTGTGTCCCAAATGCCGGCAAATTTGGAAATCAAGGAATTTTCCAACCAACTTCAAATTTTGCATGCTCCAAACTGTATATATTCCGCACTTGTCATGCAAAATTGACAGATTTTCGCTGGGAAATGACGGAGAAATTTCAGAGTTTAGGGAAAGCGGAGCTCGGCTACGTGGTTATTCCCCTAACCGTGGCTGTTGGGACACCCTGCGCTGCGCATGCGCTGGTGTACATTTGTACGGCCGTTGACTCACCCCAGATTGTGACGGGAATTAGGTCAAAGTGTGTCCCAAATGCCGGCAAATTTGGAAATCAAGGAATTTTCCAACCAACTTCAAATTTTGCATGCTCCAAACTGTATATATTCCGCACTTGTCATGCAAAATTGACAGATTTTCGCTGGGAAATGACGGAGAAATTTCAGAGTTTAGGGAAAGCGGAGCTCGGCTACGTAGTTATTCCCCTAACCGTGGCTGTTGGGACACCCTGCGCTGCGCTGGTGTACATTTGTACGGCCGTTGACTCACCCCAGATTGTGACGGGAATTAGGTCAAAGTGTGTCCCAAATGCCGGCAAATTTGGAAATCAAGGAATTTTCCAACCAACTTCAAATTTTGCATGCTCCAAACTGTATATATTCCGCACTTGTCATGCAAAATTGACAGATTTTCGCTGGGAAATGACGGAGAAATTTCAGAGTTTAGGGAAAGCGGAGCTCGGCTACGTGGTTATTCCCCTAACCGTGGCTGTTGGGACACCCTGCGCTGCGCTTGTGTACATTTGTACGGCCGTTGATTCACCCCAGATTGTGACGGGAATTAGGTCAAAGTGTGTCCCAAATGCCGGCAAATTTGGAAATCAAGGAATTTTCCAACCAACTTCAAATTTTGCATGCTCCAAACTGTATATATTCCGCACTTGTCATGCAAAATTGACAGATTTTCGCTGGGAAATGACGGACAAATTTCAGAGTTTAGGGAAAGCGGAGCTCGGCTACGTGGTTATTCCCCTAACCGTGGCTGTTGGGACACCCTGCGCTGCGCTGGTGTACATTTGTACGGCCGTTGACTCACCCCAGATTGTGACGGGAATTAGGTCAAAGTGTGTCCCAAATGCCGGCAAATTTGGAAATCAAGGAATTTTCCAACCAACTTCAAATTGTGCATGCTCCAAACTGTATATGTTCCGCACTTGTCATGCAAAATTGACAGATTTTCGCTGGGAAATGACGGAGAAATTTCAGAGTTTAGGGAAAGCGGAGCTCGGCTACGTGGTTATTCCCCTAACCGTGGCTGTTGGGACACCCTGCGCTGCGCATGCGCTGGTGTACATTTGTACGGCCGTTGACTCACCCCAGATTGTGACGGGAATTAGGTCAAAGTGTGTCCCAAATGCCGGCAAATTTGGAAATCAAGGAATTTTCCAACCAACTTCAAATTTTGCATGCTCCAAACTGTATATATTCCGCACTTGTCATGCAAAATTGACAGATTTTCGCTGGGAAATGACGGAGAAATTTCAGAGTTTAGGGAAAGCGGAGCTCGGCTACGTGGTTATTCCCCTAACCGTGGCTGTTGGGACACCCTGCGCTGCGCTGGTGTACATTTGTACGGCCGTTGACTCACCCCAGATTGTGACGGGAATTAGGTCAAAGTGTGTCCCAAATGCCGGCAAATTTGGAAATCAAGGAATTTTCCAACCAACTTCAAATTGTGCATGCTCCAAACTGTATATGTTCCGCACTTGTCATGCAAAATTGACAGATTTTCGCTAGGAAATGACGGAGAAATTTCATAGTTTAGGGAAAGCGGAGCTCGTCTACGTGGTTATTCCCCTAACCGTGGCTGTTGGGACACCCTGCGCTGCGCTGGTGTACATTTGTACCGCCGTTGACTCACCCCAGATTGTGACGGGAATTAGGTCAAAGTGTGTCCCAAATGCCGGCAAATTTGGAAATCAAGGAATTTTCCAACCAACTTCAAATTTTGCATGCTCCAAACTGTATATATTCCGCACTTGTCATGCAAAATTGACAGATTTTCGCTGTGAAATGACGGAGAAATTTCAGAGTTTAGGGAAAGCGGAGCTCGGCTACGTGGTTATTCCCCTAACCGTGGCTGTTGGGACACCCTGCGCTGCGCTGGTGTACATTTGTACGGCCGTTGACTCACCCCAGATTGTGACGGGAATTAGGTCAAAGTGTGTCCCAAATGCCGGCAAATTTGGAAATCAAGGAATTTTCCAACCAATAACTTCAAATTTTGCATGCTCCAAACTGTATATATTCCGCACTTGTCATGCACAATTTACAGATTTTCGCTGGGAAATGACGGAGAAATTTCAGAGTTTAGGGAAAGCGGAGCTCGGCTACGTGGTTATTCCCCTAACCGTGGCTGTTGGGACACCCTGCGCTGCGCTTGTGTACATTTGTACGGCCGTTGACTCACCCCAGATTGTGACGGGAATTAGGTCAAAGTGTGTCCCAAATGCCGGCAAATTTGGAAATCAAGGAATTTTCCAACCAACTTCAAATTTTGCATGCTCCAAACTGTATATATTCCACACTTGTCATGCAAAATTGACAGATTTTCGCTGGGAAATGACGGAGAAATTTCAGAGTTTAGGGAAAGCGGAGCTCGGCTACGTGGTTATTCCCCTAACCGTGGCTGTTGGGACACCCTGCGCTGCGCTTGTGTACATTTGTACGGCCGTTGACTCACCCCAGATTGTGACGGGAATTAGGTCAAAGTGTGTCCCAAATGCCGGCAAATTTGGAAATCAAGGAATTTTCCAACCAACTTCAATTTTTGCATGCTCCAAACTGTATATATTCCGCACTTGTCATGCAAAATTGACAGATTTTCGCTGGGAAATGACGGAGAAATTTCAGAGTTTAGGGAAAGCGGAGCTCGGCTACGTGGTTATTCCCCTAACCGTGGCTGTTGGGACACCCTGCGCTGCGCTGGTGTACATTTGTACGGCCGTTGACTCACCCCAGATTGTGACGGGAATTAGGTCAAAGTGTGTCCCAAATGCCGGCAAATTTGGAAATCAAGGAATTTTCCAACCGACTTCAAATTTTGC
The DNA here is from genome assembly GCA_037783545.1 of Henricia sp. BOLD:AAB3569. Classification (NCBI taxonomy): domain Eukaryota; kingdom Metazoa; phylum Echinodermata; class Asteroidea; order Spinulosida; family Echinasteridae; genus Henricia; species Henricia sp. BOLD:AAB3569. The sequence goes on from JBBELK010000671.1 coordinate 31,743, forward strand.
ATGCTCCAAACTGTATATATTCCGCACTTGTCATGCAAAATTGACAGACTTTCGCTGGGAAATGACGGAGAAATTTCAGAGTTTAGGGAAAGCGGAGCTCGGCTACGTGGTTATTCCCCTAACCGTGGCTGTTGGGACACCCTGCGCTGCGCATGCGCTGGTGTACATTTGTACGGCCGTTGACTCACCCCAGATTGTGACGGGAATTAGGTCAAAGTGTGTGCCAAATGCCGGCAAATTTGGAAATCAAGGAATTTTCCAACCAACTTCAAATTTTGCATGCTCCAAACTGTATATATTCCGCACTTGTCATGCAAAATTGACAGATTTTCGCTGGGAAATGACGGAGAAATTTCAGAGTTTAGGGAAGGCGGAGCTCGGCTACGTGGTTATTCCCCTAACCGTGGCTGTTGGGACACCCTGCGCTGCGCATGCGCTTGTGTACATTTGTACGGCCGTTGACTCACCCCAGATTGTGACGGGAATTAGGTCAAAGTGTGTCCCAAATGCCGGCAAATTTGGAAATCAAGGAATTTTCCAACCAACTTCAATTTTTGCATGCTCCAAACTGTATATATTCCGCACTTGTCATGCAAAATTGACAGATTTTCGCTGGGAAATGACGGAGAAATTTCAGAGTTTAGGGAAAGCGGAGCTCGGCTACGTGGTTATTCCCCTAACCGTGGCTGTTGGGACACCCTGCGCTGCGCTGGTGTACATTTGTACGGCCGTTGACTCACCCCAGATTGTGACGGGAATTAGGTCAAAGTGTGTCCCAAATGCCGGCAAATTTGGAAATCAAGGAATTTTCCAACCAACTTCAAATTTTGCATGCTCCAAACTGTATATATTCCGCACTTGTCATGCAAAATTGACAGATTTTCGCTGGGAAATGACGGAGAAATTTCAGAGTTTAGGGAAAGCGGAGCTCGGCTACGTGGTTATTCCCCTAACCGTGGCTGTTGGGACACCCTGCGCTGCGCTGGTGTACATTTGTACGGCCGTTGACTCACCCCAGATTGTGACGGGAATTAGGTCAAAGTGTGTCCCAAATGCCGGCAAATTTGGAAATCAAGGAATTTTCCAACCAACTTCAAATTTTGCATGCTCCAAACTGTATATATTCCGCACTTGTCATGCAAAATTGACAGATTTTCGCTGGGAAATGACGGAGAAATTTCAGAGTTTAGGGAAAGCGGAGCTCGGCTACGTGGTTATTCCCCTAACCGTGGCTGTTGGGACACCCTGCGCTGCGCTTGTGTACATTTGTACGGCCGTTGACTCACCCCAGATTGTGACGGGAATTAGGTCAAAGTGTGTCCCAAATGCCGGAAAATTTGGAAATCAAGGAATTTTCCAACCAACTTCAAATTTTGCATGCTCCAAACTGTATATATTCCGCACTTGTCATGCAAAATTGACAGATTTTCGCTGGGAAATGACGGAGAAATTTCAGAGTTTAGGGAAAGCGGAGCTCGGCTACGTGGTTATTCCCCTAACCGTGGCTGTTGGGACACCCTGCGCTGCGCTTGTGTACATTTGTACGGCCGTTGACTCACCCCAGATTGTGACGGGAATTAGGTCAAAGTGTGTCCCAAATGCCGGCAAATTTGGAAATCAAGGAATTTTCCAACCAACTTCAAATTTTGTATGCTCCAAACTGTATATATTCCGCACTTGTCATGCAAAATTGAAAGATTTTCGCTGGGAAATGACGGAGAAATTTCAGAGTTTAGGGAAAGCGGAGCTCGGCTACGTGGTTATTCCCCTAACCGTGGCTGTTGGGACACCCTGCGCTGCGCTGGTTAGACTTGGTTCCAAGTCCGAGATCCTGTTTTGTTTTCCGTTTCCGATTTTTGAAATGTATGGACAGGGAACTAGTCTATTTCGGTTCAGGATCTCGGACTTGGGACTTCTGCACGCCAGCTACATTCATGTATTCACCAGTTGGATTTACATACAGCGCGGTTTCCGTAGCGACGGCCAATTGGAACGTATACAAATCCGGGTGGTCGGGTCTATATGCTTCACAGATAAGATGAGGTTTACCTTTTTTCGCAGCCTTCTTTTTAAAACTGTTTCTGTGGTTTGTTGTTAGGAAGAATTAGTGCCATAAGCATGAAATGTTGTAATATTTTGAATGGAAATACAAATAAAACGTACTCCTGACACTTACTCGTGTCACAATACACATCTGTTACCTTTTGGTAGAATGGAATAGTCGCTTTGTAATCCTCTCAGTGCATGTATTTTAGTGCAACTAGTGTTGGTGGGTGCGATAAACTTTAACAATTTTGTGCACTTGTTTTCAAGGCAAATGCCGAGACCAAAACGCAAAAAAAGCAGGTATACCGTACCGGGGTATGTGTTGTATTCGTGGTATTTGTCAAAACTGGGGACACGCAACAGCAGAACCTTTCTGATGACAAAATCTATATTCTTTTGAAGCGGTTTGAGAGTGATCGTTACCGATTTACCCGGCCGATTTGATAACGCGTGGCGCCCGGCGAGCTCCCCGCACCCGTACAAAAGACGCGAGGCGACCGTTTGCCAACTCGACCGTAAACCAAATCGACCGCGAACCGACCGTAGTTCAAGTTTTTCTTTGAAACTTGGAATTTGTATGTCCAAAAATACTGCAACTATTAATGATGTGTCACTACACCCGTAACTTCGGTCAGTCAATCGGTGGACGTAAAGCAAAGTGACTTAATTGTTGCATGCACTGTGTGGTCGAGTTGGTTCACGGTCGAGTTGGGCAAACGGTCGACTTGACCCGAGTCCATAGTATTATACTGCATCCATTTCGTAACAAATTTACCTACTTTCCTGCTGAAGGGTTCGACGTCACATAAGCCCTCCTACATTTAAACCTATGAGACAACTCAAGAAGACTTTTTTCCTACCATAAAATCTCCATATTTTAAGAAAAAAACCTTGCAGTGAGTGGTCGTGGCTCTTCATGGGTTAAGAACACATTCAAAATTTATCTTGACAAACTCCTTCAAATGAGAGGTCTGCAATTTTCAGGTTATTAAAACTGATGTTAATGTGGATTTTGATGCACAAAATCAGGGTTGTAACTTGTCTCCTTCTGCTCGAGTCCCAAGTCAAGTCAAGTCAGGCATATTGGTCAAGTTTGCTCGTTAAGTCGAGTAGTCACGACAATAAATTTGTCAAACTAATTTCAAATTGAGTCTTAACAATGGAACTCACATGCTTTTAGCCAAGGTTTCTTTAGTGCTGAAATTCGGTCCCCAAAATGACAAAAAATGCATAAAAAAATTATTTTATTTTTGGCTGAATCAAATAAAGAAATCTGACTCATGTCAAGTCTTTTGAGGTTTGAGTCTCAAGTCGAGCCATATCATTTGGGGTTGGAGTCTCGAGATCGCCTGCACAAAACGAGGCAAATTTTAGCAATCATGTTCAGGATCAACATTTAAACGGCATGAGGAAATATGCTCGTAACACTATTGTAATTCAGATATTTAGTTGGTTTTATACTGCGGTATTCCTTTTTAAACAAAAAATGCTCTACATTAAACATGTTATACATGTATTGCTTAAAATGCCTCCCGAAGAGATTGTAGGTTTAAAAATTTGTCACAATTTGTATACATGTATACCCAGCACGATTTGGGACCTATGACTCAACACACTCTCTTCCCTTTTGTTAACGCACCAACCACCCCTAAAAACTGAAAGGAATTCCTTGGATGTTTCAGACACAATAGGGGGACAATGGTATGGGGGTGGGGGGAGGTGGACAATGGTAGGGGGAGTACCCTCGGCCCCATATCGTGCTGCATATGAATTTGTAGGCACAACATGGGTATAAAAAACGCCCTCATTTTTGCAGCTTGTGAATCTACCTAATATAGTACAAGAAAAAGGAAATCAAACAAAGATCATGGCAAATTGTAGCAAATTTAACAAATCCTACGAGACAATTCAATTGTACCTGTATTTTTATGTCAGTAAATTCTACTTTTAAAAATGTTAGATACCTCAGTGAAACAGAGTGAAATATATATGTTTTTAATCTGGCTAATTAACCTAGGAAGGACTGGGTGCCTATTAAGTTGGAATCAGGTACTAGTCGCCACCTTATGTACCCTTTCCGACTCGCCCCCTGATATCATCGATGCAGTGATTTACGCAGTTGCAATACCGTAACTATATGCATTTCTTAACGCGTTATGGTTACTGTAACTATATATAGCCACTGCGATTTTTTAAGTGTTTCCTCAGGAAATGTTAAATTTTCCCCACTCAAAATGTGCGTTAAACCTGCACGGCACAACACCCCCTCCCCGTCCCCTTGATGTTATTATTAGTGCTCACTAATTTTGTTTTAACTATTTTAAATTACTGCAGTGGTCATCATGGGGACCTGTATATGTACATGTATAATATGCAGCATCAGAAGCACAATGGCAAAGTTCATCTGAGACACAGTCATCTCCTGACAACTTCACAGAGACTCCGGCAATTATCCCTGCAGATTTTAGTCATTCTAACCATGTTCTAACTCACTCACTTGTCTTTTGACATATTGTCAAGCATTCTGCCAAGGAACATAAAAACATACATTTACCGGTAATTAAGTTGCAGTACTTATCCTATAAAGAAATGTGGCAGTGTGTGTATTTATGCAAGACTTTTATTTGCAGGGTTTGTACCAGTGTGCTATTTTAATTATAATGTATGTCAAAATTGTCAACTGATATTAATAACTTGTACTTTATGTTTGTTATGCATGTTAGTGCAAGTCCCACCTAGAATTTAGATGTACGTGTACCTGTATATAATTTTAAACCAGCTGATGAGAGATACAACCTATATTTTATTTTTGGGATATGTGCAGCTTGAAATACATGTACAAGCAATGAACCATATATTTTGTATCGTCATACATGTATTTGTCTTTTACAGTTGATCCAGTATACTTTAGCAACTCTAATCAGACAGTGTTTACACGTGTGGCAGTTATCAAGTTTTAAAAAACGTTTTATAATATTTATGTAATTATACACTCTCTGCAACAACAGAACCTGTTGTGACTATTCCGCTCGTGGTTTTTCATTATGGTTACATTTTTGGCAATAATAACGGTTTTGAAATCCACCATATGTCAATCATAAGTCATGTAGTTGTTTTGACAGATTTATTTATCAGTTGCTGTGTAGTATCCAAAGATGTGTGACATTGAATAAATTAAAAAGAACCGTTAACAATCTGTCATATAATCCTTTTCCCAACTGGACTGATTACTGTTTAAAATTTGGGCAGATGGAGGCATAGAACAAGGAACCAGAAGATTAGGAAATTACTTCAATCTTGTGTAAACATTTAAAAAAGCTTCAGATCCTAGCTAAGTGATTTTTAGGAAAAAATGATCAAAACTAAGACTGAATACACACTTGGCTATGCTTTGAGAATTTTTACACCGGTTTGAATTTAACTCGATTTATGGGGGCTTAACTATACTGTTCGAAGAGGAGGAAATCAAGGTAGACCTATACATGCATTCAATAACTAGCTCCATGGTACAACCCACGAAAACATTGGTGGACTTGAAACCAGTCTAATCTGGAACAAGCAATGACGTCATCGTTAGCCAATCGGACTACGGGAAACTATGCGGTGCCACGGCGGTAATTTTGGGTTTGTGTTTTTTTGGGAATGCCGTTGGATTTCGCTGTTTCCTGACTGGACTAGACAAAAGTACGTACAATTTGCATTAATTATGGGTAGAATATTACATATTATTTGTATAAAAGGTAAACATGGACTGCTGCAAGTAGTGACAAAGGGAGATATTTGCCGATGTTTTGGGTGTCTTTTGTCGTCTTTTTGTCGTTTTTTCTTGAATATTTCTCAACTCAAAATTTAAAAAAACATAAAATAGTGATACTCGACGACAGACATGTTTCTCATCTTTCCGAAAATCCTGCTCTTATTGTTCAGATCCCTATAAATGAATGAGAAATCCTTGGTTTTCGACAGGCTGTTCAAGCTCATTAAATATGCAAGACTGCAACTGGCTGAAGTCACGCGTGCATACTGTGCACATAAAAGGAGGGGCGGTCGGGTTGGCGTACGGGTTCTTTCCTCGCCTTTCACCTCTGGGGTCCCGGGTTCGAATCCGGGGCGTGTATGTGGATTGGGTTTGCAGTCCCTACTTGACCGCGTGGGTTTTCCCCTGGGGCATTTCTCTGGGGGTTTTCCTCCCACTTCTAAAACTGCAACTCCTTCTTCGTCATCTCAAGTTGATAATATAGTATAGTTAAAGCTAAAACCGTATAGTTGATGGCATAAAGGGCCTTAGTTGCCGAAGATGCCATAAAATATACAACAACAACAACACATAAAAGGAAGCACTTTTGTGCGCGCTGCGGACTGACTGTCTGGTGAACTCTCAGAACAGAGTGTGTCCAGCCACACCCCAATAGACTACTAAAGTGAAAACGTCACCCTTTGTGTGTTGCCATGGTTTTGGGGTCTACACTAAAACCAGTGAACTGTTTCCCTGCGCTATACCAATGCAAGTTTCAGATTACCAGCGAGTGTTTAGACCCAATTGCCATGGCAATGACGTCACACTTTAGTAGTCTATTACACACACGAATATACACACCCATCACACCCTCACAATGGGATAATGTACACCCACAGACCCATGCACACCCAGTCAGCCATTCACACCCAGGCACCCATCCTGTGCCTAAACACAGAGAAGCTCCCCTAACTCAGGAATGCAGAGTATATGCACTATGTACCACTGAAGGAATGTGGGTCACCCTATTACTTACTAAAAATTCCTTACAGAAAAGTTGCATATCATTATCTCTAATTATGCATTAAAGGCAACTGGAAACTGACTGTTACAGCAACCTCAGAATCTATGTTTCCCCGGATCCTGATAGGGAATTTCTTACGTGAAAAATAGTCTTTATCGCATCTTTATTACATCAAAAAAAAGTGAATCAAAAGGTCAGCCCTCAACTGGGAGTAACTATTTATCGTTGTCAAACAATCAGATACCTGGTACATGAACTTGGGTGTGACTTCTCTGCGTATCTGAGAGTGGGGTTGCCGCTGGAAAGACTCTAGTATTCTATATGAATCCTTGGATGTGGAGTTTTAAATTACCAAATATTGTGGTTTGGCCCGAAATGGCTGTTGTGATGTTTAACCATTGAGACAATAATTTAGCCTAAAACAAAATCAACGCTTCTGCTTGTAGCGATATATTTGTGTTGGTGTACATATGGGTAATTCCCAAAATTAGAGGTCCAAAAGTGTGAAATGCTTTTTAAGATTTCCAAGTGTTTTTAAAGATTGAAAGTGGTTTCCCAGTAGACAAATTATTTTTATTTGAACAAATGCCACTCAAATTTAATGTTTGTGTGTAGATATGGCACCAAGGTTAATGCAAACTCATTGTACAGCCAATGTTTATTGGCGTAGGTAACCCGGGACACCAAATTCCTATTCAATACATGGAACAAATTATAAGCCCTTTATGGTCTTTTGTTTTTAATATTTTTCAGGAATCAGAAAACAAAATATTGAAGAAAATTATGCTGTCCCCTATTGTGGTCATAAGTGGTGATTTTTGAAGCAGAGAGTGTCGTACGTAACTGGGACACCAAACATTTTGGACCCCTAATTTTGGGAATTACCCATATACCATTTTTAGCAGAAATTGATAATAAAATAACACGTGAATTTACCCCAAAACGACGAATCTCAAATGACGTTTTTGTCAAAAAATGTACCATTCCGCCTGGTAGCGCCTAAATATGGTACCTAAAAACTGCCTGTGTCTCACAATGGGTTTGCCATTGGAGTACACCAGTAATCCATATAAATCTGGTGATATGGAGTTTTAAAGTTTAATTGCCAAAAATTGTGGTTTTTTTAAACCCCAACCAAAATGGCTCTCTGCAGCATTCGACACTATAGACTATGATGTTCTATTGCACCGCCTTCAGTCCATCGGTGTTACTGGTCCAGCCCTGCAATGGATTAGATCATATATATGTCATCGAACACAGACTGTGAACATCAATGGAACTTTATCATCTCCAATCTCGCTTTCTTCTGGCGTCCCTCAAGGATCGGTATTGGGTCCCTTATTCTTCACAATATACTCCGAGCCTATTGCCGCTATTGTACTTCAAGTTCATTGCTATGCAGACGACACACAGATATATGGATCGTTTCATCTAGGAAACCAAGACGACGAACATTCCGTGAGACAGCGTATTGAACAATGTGTTTGTGATCTTAAGCAATGGATGACCAGGAATAAATTAAAATTTAACGACGACAAGACCGAACTTCTAATTATCACTTCCAAACGTAGCCAGGATAAAATCAGATGCAACCAGATGCAAATTGGGACTTCTAATATTCAACGTTCTACGACTGCAAGTAATCTTGGCATCATGTTTGACAGCACGATGTCAATGGAATCACATGTCAAGAAAGTTTGCCAAACGTCATACTACCATATTAGAAACATCAACAGCATCCGCCGAATCCTGACTGATGAGTCGGCTGCCATCCTTATCCATGCTCTCGTGACATAAAGGTTGGATAATGGCAACTCACTTCTGTTTTTGGAATCACCAACACTCTCATGTGCAAACTTCAACATGTTCAAAACACTGCGGCTCGTGTCTTATCCCGAACACGGAAATTCGACCACATTACTCCAGTCCTGAGAAATCTTCACTGGCTTTCAGTCAAACAGAGGGTTGCCTTCAAAATAATCCTACTTACCTGGAAAGCCCTCAATGACAGCGCACCAACATATCTGCAGGATCTCTTCACCCAGTATTCCCCTAATCGCCACCTAAGGTCATCTGACAATAACATCTTCTTGTGACACCAAGAACTAGAACATCGTATGGGGACCATGCCTTCTCAGTTACGGCGCCAACTCTATGGAACTTTTTGCCTCAGGAAATTCGTAGCTGTCAATCTTTACATACCTTCAAATGCCTTCTTAAAACATTCCTGTTTAACTCAACTTATAATTAGATTGCTGGTTTTGTTTCAAGTATACATATATGTATATTAATTATTTGTAGCGCATCGGAATTATTTAAAGCGCCTCGGAATATGTTTACATAGATAGATGGCGCTTTACAAATGCTTGTATTATTATTTATTTTATTTTTTAACCTTTGAGAAGAAATAGAAACAAACGGTACAAACCACTTTTTAAAAAACCGTTTCCACTGCTCAAAATAGCATGTTTATAAGGAAAATCTCAAAAAACGTGATTTTACCCCAAAACGGCCATTCTAAAATTATGTTTTTGGCCCAAAATATACAATTTTTCAATGCTATTTCGCTGCGCTCAAACGCATGAAAAACAGTTTTCCACCTAATGCATGACGCAAACAAATAATGGGTATGACACAAAAATTCAATTCAGAATTTATTGCAGCTTGGGAGTGGGCCGTTAGCAGAAGCCGAGCGGCTTTACAATTTTTATATAAACATATAATTTTAAAGTTAATTAGTTAAAGTAATAATGGATTAGTAAAATGAAAAAGAAATTCTACAATCTCACTATGATTCATCTGAATCCTTGGCTCTCTAAGCCCTTCGGGTATCTTCCCGGTAACTCACGAAACACAAAATACAAATTCTTCTCGAATGTACATTTTACATGATCTTTTGCTTTCCCAGCAGCGTCTCGGTACATTTTGCTTTACATATGCTCTATAAAGTTTATCAACTGAAATATTAAAGTGCATATCAGTGAACTGTCCTCAAGTCATTTACGAAATGTAAAATATTAAGAGAGTTTCATTTATTTTCTATAAACTGAATAGATGGCCGAAGTGTGATATGGTTGCTATGGTAATTGGTTGTAAATGTCATGATCTTTAGGACATTAAGTACCATCGTGAAAACACAGGAACACGTTTGAGCAGAAACGTTGCTAGGTAACTAACAAATGATGACGTACTCACTTCGGCAATTTATATATCATAATACGTGTAAAATGAACAAATTAAAGCATAATAAACAATATGCGATCAACTGAATAAACAATCTTAATTACAAACATAATTACAGACGAACACTGATGATACTGCTTGGTTATAAGAGTGATGTATTATCAGTCGCGAAAATGTAAAAAGAAACAGATATAGGTAGAAATACAACTGCGTTTAGGATGAGTGTTCGAAAAAACATACGTGTGTAAATTGTTGCCCATCAAACTCCTTTGGGATGAATATCATACAATATAAGCGAAAAAAACATCGAACTGCAACAGTTCATATACACATGAGGCTTATTCGACATTAAGCATAGATGAAATATAGAGACGCTTGTCAATCTCTTTCTGAACATACCTATTCTTTGCATTTGTTGATTTCCACCGACCGTGTTCCATTATGCAATCTTCCGATACCCCTTTGTTAGCTAAATGAGTAGCGCCTCCTGATCGCGCACTATGCAGGCCATAATCTTTGGGGTTATTAACTCCAATTACTTTGAGAGCATCTAAAAATATTTCTCTATATCTGGTGTAACTTAGCGGTTTATTGTGGATAGGCTTATGAGTCTTAGTACTGGAGTGGTAAGAAAGTGCCGTGAATATGAAAACATCTTGACCTATTTGGAATCCACACTTTGACATGTATAGTCTTGGCCCAAGACTACTCTAGTCGATATTGGTTTGTGTACGCGTTGGCCATTCCCAGTAGTGGGCCCTCTTGCAGCACTAACTGGCCAGCCCTTTGCTCACTAGAGTAGTCTTGGGAATTTCTCCCGGAAGTTCAGCATTGGGGGCGGTACCGTTTTATGTAAATAGCTGCAGAGGATTTTATGATGGCACACAAGGGACATGGCATACCACAGATATCTTTGCAAATATTTGCAATGTCGCAATTATCTTCATAAACATGTTTGCCTTTGCAAACATGTTTGTAAATATATTCGCAAACAATTGCCAGGAAACTTATGCCACCGAAAATATTAGCAACGATAAAACGGTCATGTTCGATGATTCTTGTAAGCCGCCTTACATTTTTCAAACCATTCGAAGCGCGTGCACGCGTTGTATTTGGGTCACGCTCTGCGGTCGACGCGCTGTATTTGGGTCGCTCGCTGCATTCCCACGCTCTGCTGTATTTGGGTCACTCGCTGATTGGTTCCCTAGGAAAGCCTAGGCAAAAACAAAGAAAAAGTTAAAACTTCCGGGAGAAGTTCCCAAGACTACTCTAGTGAGCAAAGACTGGTCCGTTAGTGCTGCAAGAGGGCGCACTATATGGCCAACGCGTACACAAACCAATATCGACTAGAGTAGTCTTGGGCCAAGACTATGACATGTACTGCTTCAATATGCGAACGGGAGAATAACCATCATCCGAATCTGATCAATATGCTGTATTTCCGTTTCTAAAAATATCCGTTTTAGATCTCGGAATGAAGATTGTAAGACCTTTCCCTTCTGGTAATTCGGAGATATGAGAAGCTTTAATTTGGGCCATTTCGTCATGTCTAAAGAGTAAAGAAAACTTAAGGGCAATATAGCAAGCCGTTCTCATTTCTAACATTGTGTTGTGTGAATTGCCAAAACGCTGTACAATACTTTGGACCATTTTTAGAGATAGTGGTTCTTTGTGTACGGGCGGTCTGTGGAGTTGTCTCTTGCTACTTACAATGATCTGTTGCACTATTGGCGAATCAACTGGGTTAGGTTTTGCGTTGATTAAAGAGTGTAACCATTTTATTGCAGCTGCTGAAGTGACTACAACGTTTTCCGATGACGTATGAGTTTTCCTATCGACTAAAAATGCTGCAATGATTTTGTCTTCTATAGGAAATTTAATATCAATCTGCAAATCGGTGAGCCAAAAGAGAAAATGCCGGCATTTGTACAAATAATTGGTTACTGTGCTTTCTGCCTTAGCCAATATAGCATCTCTGAATATTTGTACCTTGGTTTCTTCTAGCAACTTCGGAAATTCCGCCCAATATGGCTGTGACAAGATTATCTGTAATGACGAAAAAGAAGCACGTTATAGGAAGTGTATATAAAGATAATTATGAGCAATCAATGTGAATGGCAAGCATTGGATTTTTAAACTAGTAGTCAGGGAATATTTTCCGATATTTGCCAAATCTGGGAACTAAATCCTTACCAAATAATTTCTTCACCAATTTGTAACTGAAGGTGTCTACTAACACCCCTTAAAAAGTTGAAATTCAATTCCTCTAGGAAAGCCCGGGACAGCTTCTTAAAGATGCAGTACAGACTTTAAAATGTAAAAACTTAAAAATGCAGTACATCAGACAACAGCCGTTGGCAAACGCAAAGTGCCCATTTGTTTTGAATAGCGTATACGCTGGGTCAGACGGCTGTTTTGTGTTTCATCTGGCGCAAATGCCGACAGCGTTGTGTGTAGTTCTCCGGCCATGGGATTGCAAAAATATAGTGTCACATAATTTGAATGGGAGAACCCTGGCTGCGTTCCATTTAACCAGAGACCTAGAGATAAATGTGCTGCCGACTTTCGCTACTGGTTACAGTATTGTTGTGCACTCGTCCATGAAAAGTCGGGCACCCTTCTTGGCCAACGTTTGCAAACTTTCGTATGTGGAACAGCAGCGTAGCCATGATTGTTTTCACTGAGGGAAGGGCGGAGGTGCTGGTGGAAGGTGCACATGGGTGCATTACTTTTTAGCGAGGGGGGGGGGAGGGGCGAGGGGGCGCGGTGTGTATAGTCAGGGCATACAGCACTGACATCCAGTCAGTTACAGGTAGGTATAGGCCCTCTCGTTATAACAAAAACTTTATTTTCCTTGCCTTTTTCTGGGAATCTGACCCCCCGTATTTAGGCTGCTGATGTCGAACGCAGCTCCGGTCCCTCACATGCATGGCTGTCGGTTGAAAGGCTCTATTATTTATTTATTCACCACATCCAACAGCGGAAGAACCGCCAATTACAGGAATAGGATCAATTAACATAGATATCAATTAACATGATATCAATTAATATAGATATTCGAATAACTATCAACTTCTAAGTTGAATTAGAAACGGCCAGAGACACCGGGGAATCCCTCCCCTTGCTCTTCACGAAAGAATGCTCTGGGATCTGTAAAGTGCGTTACATGTAACACACTGGACCAACGGCTTTACATCCCTTCCGAAGGACGGAACAATTGTGATTAAGTGCCTTGCTCAAGAGCACAAGTGTTACAACCCGTCACGGCCCGGAATCCAACCCACATTCTATACTGGCACAGGAAATTGAGTTCGACGCGCTAGACCGCGCGGACATAACAGTAACACCCACATCATTATAATACTGGGCTTGGGCGATTCGGCGCCGGAATCGGGTAGAATCTATCCCACTTTAGGAATCGTAATCGCGATTCCAGATGTTTGAGGTATCGATTCCTAGTAGAAATCGATTCCTTTCATTTATATTCGATTATATGAGTGGTAGCTTGCCGATTCCAGAAAAGGCAAAACTTCAACCTTTGTAAGAATATTTAGCCTCTGATCATGTTGACATTGTTAAGAAAGTGTGTGTGGTACATTTCGGGGACGTTTAGTGCCACTCGGTGCCAATGATAAACCATGCAGTTGCGTGATAGATTTGCACTAAATTATTATATTTGCATAAATGTGACCCGCTCTGCAAAAAAGGGTCTTAAGTCGCGCTGGCTAGTATTCTTTTTGCGACCATAAAAAGAAATATGTGGCATTTCTACGCTCATTAAAATACATAAACACAAAAGAAATTCCAGGCGTATTCCAGGGGGAACACAGACATTCCAGGCGGTATCTGGGCACCGCCAGGAATTTCCATTGTGTTTTGGTATTTTATTGAGCGTGGATTTGCCGCGGATTTCTTTTTATTGTCGCAAAAAGAATACCAGCCAGCGCGACTTTGCAGAGCGGGTCACAAATGCTACTATTATACAGTCCCGCCTTCGCGCTATAGACCGTATCGAATAGCTGCGAATCTGTGGGGCAGTTCTTTGTTCCTTGAGGACATGCATGATTGCACATATTGTGCTACCATTGTTGAACGGTTTAAGTAACAAAAGATGCCCCACGAAAACGAAATGGCAGCTATTCGATATGGTATATAGGCCTACCTGGCAAATCGGGCTGTTTTCAGGTGGTGCACGCTGGGTAAAAAGGCAAGTTCCTGGAAATGACCCTGATCCTCAGCCTAATCACGTGACTCTGAACTTTCATCGTAATTTATAAAAACCTCGGAATTGGATTCAGCACCATGGAAAACCATAGTATCAACACCAGGATCTTTAAAGTCGGCCGACTCTAGGTATACCTACACCTGACACGGCCTACGCCTGGCACCTGTAAATTTCAATGGCGGCAATCTTGGAAATGGCCCCGATTCTCAGCTTAGTCACGTGACCCTGACCTTTCATCATTTTAAAAACCTCAGAATTCGATTTAGAACCACAGAAGCAGCACCAGAATCCAATCCAATCACAGCGCTGCCCGCATTTGCGCTAGTATGAAACACAAAAACAGTCGTCTGCTTAGGCACACACCATTCAAAACAAATGGGCGCTTTGTCAACGGCTGTTGTCTGTACTGTATTTTTAAAGTAACACTTTTAGAAGCTGTCACATGGTTTCCTAGGGGAATTGAATTTCAACTTTTTAAGAGGTGTTAGTAGACACCTTCACTAACACATTGGCGAAGAAATTATTTGGTAAGGATTTAGTTCCCAGGTTTCAGCAAAATTCCCTGACTATAGAAATGAATTTTTGTTCCCCCCCAATTGTAAGATACCCGGGCCGTCTGCGGATATAACACCCTTAATCCAAGGGGAATAAGTGGACCAGAGAATTGGCCAAAATATCGAGGATGGCCACCAAGGTACTACAAGGGTTCCTTTTGCTTTGCAAAGGTGAATGTGATTAAGAACACTGGGTATCAGCACTACAGGAGGAACCAATAGACAGTTCTCTTTAGACCAGTCCTGCGCAAAGGCGTCGATTCCCGATGTGCCAGGGTTCCAAAATCTGGAGAAGAAGCGTGATATTTGATTGTTATAATAACAGGCAAAACAGTCGACACTAAAGGGTCCCCATAAATTAGAAATCGTATTCATAAACTTCTTAGATATCATCCAATCATCGACGTCGACAAGTCCGCTGATAAAGTCGGCTTGTTCGTTTTGTGATCTCGGTATCCAGTCTACTTCTAAACGTATGTTGTTTTTGATACATGCATTAAAAATACCCAGAGCCAGTTCTTGCAAAGGAAGGTTCATACTCCCATGTTCCACAATGTGGGCAGCAGATTTACTGTCCGTTATAATTGTTGTCCAAGAATTACAAATCAAAGGGAGGAAAGAGTTGAGAGCAAACTGTATCGTAAATAATTCTCTCCATGTGGAACTCCGTTTGGACTGCGTTT
The DNA here is from genome assembly GCA_037783545.1 of Henricia sp. BOLD:AAB3569. Classification (NCBI taxonomy): domain Eukaryota; kingdom Metazoa; phylum Echinodermata; class Asteroidea; order Spinulosida; family Echinasteridae; genus Henricia; species Henricia sp. BOLD:AAB3569. Next base: position 47,194 of record JBBELK010000671.1, read on the forward strand.
CGGTCCAGTTTGTGTGGGCAGTGTGAATATCATTGCAAACGATAGCACCCGATCCTATGTCACTCGCGTCAGTACAGATAACCTTGTTAACTATTCTGTTTGCAAAAATATGACGAACATTTATTGGTGATACATGAGTTTTCCAAAATTTGATTTCGTTGGCGCATGATTGATCTAGTTGAATGATATCATCTTCGTTGGAATGTTGAGCAATTCTAACTTGGCAATTCCTGGTCATAAGAATAGTTATGTTTCCTAGAACTGGACTGAGTGAAATAACCTGTCCCACAAACGAGTGTAGTTTTCGAACAGTGATCGATGGTGCATTTTCGATATGGTCTATGGTATTGAGAATTTTGTTAATGCGTCTTGGAAGAATTGTTAGGGTACCAGCCTTGGTATCCCATGTCATCCCCAGCCATTCAATTTTATGGGAGGGATCCCAATGTGACTTATCTATATTATAGACAAAAACGGCTCTTAACAAGTCTACTCTGACATGATTGGATAGTTCCCCAGCTGTTTCGTAATTCGTTTTTTGATCATCAGAAATAATCGGGACAACCGTAAAACCATCATCCAAATATAAAGCAATGCGAATACCTGCAGCTCTCCAGTGTGAAACTAATGGTTTAAGCAATTTAGTGAAAAGTAAGGGAGCTGACGAAAGACCGAAAGGAAGAACTGTGAATTCGAGAAAAAAACGAGTGGAACCTTGAATCGTCCAAGAAAAACCCAAAAATGTCTGATGATCGGCGAAAATATCAACATGGTGATACCCAGATTTTAGGTCGAAGGTGAAAAAAAATGCATTGTGTGACAACAATTGTATTCCCGTCTTCCAATCATCCATCTTAAAATGTTCCTTGTGTACAAATTTATTTATTCTACTCAAATCTAGGATAAGTCGCTTTTTACCGGATGGTTGATGAGCCACGGATAGAGGACTGACAATGTGTGAGGGATGCAATTGTTTTCAACAATTCTATGCGAGGACAATAGCTCTAGAACTTCAGTTGTAACAAAGGTTTGCTCGTCTAAGGCAGATCTATTGTTACGATAGAACATGTGCGGTGGCTCTATGGTAAAAGGTATCTTGTAACCTTCTGTAAGGACAGAGATAATAATAGATGGGCCACCAATCTCACGCCAAAAATGGGCGTGCTCTTTAAGCCTGCCTTTACTGGAATCTTGTTGTTGTTGTTGTATATTTTATGGCATCTTCGGCAACTAAGGCCCTTTATGCCATCAACTATACGGTTTTAGCTTTAACTATACTATATTATCAACTTGAGATGACGAAGAAGAAGTTGCAGTTTTAGAAGTGGGAGGAAAACCCCCAGAGAAATGCCCCAGGGGAAAACCCACGCGGTCAAGTAGGGACTGCAAACCCAATCCACATACACGCCCCGGATTCGAACCCGGGACCCCAGAGGTGAAAGGCGAGGAAAGAACCCGTACGCCAACCCGACCGCCCCTACTGGAATCTTGTCAGATTGCAAAACTTTTATGTCAAAAGCATCGAAAGCACAAGATACCTTTAAAACATCCCCGAATTTGTGCTCTAAATTTGTCACACTAAAGCTGAATCTGATCTCGCTTTATAGGTACAGACTGTACAGTAACCGAACGGCAGTGTAACGGCCTGAAGGAATTGCCGTGGCTGAACGCAGCCTTTAAGGCAGTCATGCATGGTTAAACATAAAAGGAACTAAACCGAGCTTTCTGCAAGGTCAGAAATCACAAAAGAAACAATTGGCATTAAATACTGAATGCAGACTAAAGGTACATTCCAACGCCATCCACACGATAAAAACTACTGTACCCTAAGGTACCGGTACCTCAGAATGAGTTTGCCGTTGGAAGTAACCCATATTCCCTATGAATCCTGTAATATGAATTTTTAAAGTTGTAATACCAAAAAGTGTTTTTAGCCCCAAAACGGCTGTTGCCATGGCAACCATTGAAAAAAAGATGAAACAAACCATTTAAAAAAAATCAACGATTACACTGCTCACAATATCCACTTGTTAGATTTTTCATTTAAGCCTGCAAATTCTTTTTATAAGGAAAATATTGAAAAACATGATTTTGTCCCAAAAACCATGTTTTTTCACCAAAATGGTATAAAACTACCACTTGAGAATGTCCATCATACCAAAAAATGTGCCCAAGGTGGTCATCTTTCCAAAAAAATGATGAGTCTTTGTCCCCCAATATGGTACCGACAAGTATTTATAATACACATGCCAAATGTGTTTTCATTGAAGCAAATTTGTGCTTCTATAAACTAAGTGACAAATCTAATATACACGTAAGCCAAAACAAAATATTTATTAATCATATTTAACTTGACATAATAGAAGCTGAACGTTTGAGCTAAACATTTACATGAGAATATAAATTTGGCAAACATTCCAGTTCTAAATCACCACAGGCTTGCTTCTTTACGAGACACAAACCTATTACATCAGAATGTGTCTGTCGTTTGGGGGGAAATGACGTGTAATACCACTATTGTGGGGTTTTCATGTGTGTGAAATTTAATTATGCCATATTCTTTTTTGATTTGAGGTTATGATCGAGTGATATGAGTAATGTCACGGTCATGTGGGAACCAGATTTTTAAAGTACTTTGCTAGGATGTCGTTTTCAAGGGGGTAGGTATGTGGGTTATGGCCAAAAAAGTGCTTTAATTTGTCCATATCACGATCAGGTTTACATTTAGCAGTCAGAATAAGTGAACAATTAACTTGCTTAAATCGGGCTATCAAACATATCAGCTGATTGCTACATGTCTGGAGTATATTCAGCTGAAATGTTTTCGCCATACTGCATTCCTTCCAAAATAAATGTCAGTTTTGTACTTGCTGTAGAGTGGGGGTACGGATACTATACTTTTGGCCTGTAGGCCTACACGTATAGATGTGTATCCACTGTGAGACACTCTATTATACACACCTATAACAGTAACTACGTGATCACCAACAACATTAAAACTAAGCAAAACTACCATTATGTATTATGTACAGTGTATATCTAAGCATTAATTATAATGTAGTGTCCGTACACCCCCACCCCCCGTTTTAGGTATGTGTTGTAACAGTCCTGTACAATCATTAAAGTTGCACTGCCCGTGTTTGGGCCGATTTGGGCGTACAATTTGTTTTTTTAAAGTTAAATAGGTATTTTTCTAGAATAGAAAAAAGTTATCAGCTTTCATTTGGTACCAAGAACGTAACAATCCGTCAAGGATTAATGTCAGTCGATTAAAAACAAGAAATGATTAAAAGGCTGGCAGGTCATTTAATCGACAGGGTTATGACGTAAATGTACATGTGCGCGTACATGTGTACATTGTACACATACTATGTACATATGAGCGTACGCGCACATGTACAACATGTGAAGCACGTTTCAAGAAAAAGCCTGGGCTTGTATCTCCAATTCCCGACGTCGGAAATTTAAGTTTTTGATATTTTTCGTTACAGGGACACGTAAGCTTTCTAAATTCGTTCGCTTGTGTACATTAATTTTTTTAATCCTTTCATCCAAACACGGGCAATGCAACTTTAAGGGAGGTTAATCTTTATTTACAATTTTAACACTCTTAGTTTGTGATATTGTAGCAATCTAGCATCCTTGACACTAATTTTTCCATGATCGTTGTGAAAACAAATTATCAAAATGTCACGTAATTGACTAGAAATGTTTAAAATTAACAAAAGAGACAAATGTTTGGCTATACGCTTTACAAGCCGTTGCGAAGCCGTCGCGATGTATTATGTATCATGTGTTTGTAAATAAAGGTGGCGTTCTATATGGCTCGACACGTGTTTAATCTCGATTCCTTGTTTTCGCTGACTCATCACACCTTGCATGATCCCTGATGTCAGCGCTGTCTTTAGCGCCCTCAATAAGCCTATGCTGTTTTTTGTTTGATATTATTTATCGCCGCGAACGCGAAGCGAAGACACGAAAATATGAGATATTTTCTCTTCCATATCAACACCCAGAAACGCTTCTTATGAAATATGTTGCCAGATTTGTGTACAAATTGGAAAATACGGTATATACATAGTGTTCGTAGGACATTATTTCCAACAAGAAGAGAAACCAACACCGAATGACAAAATCAACTCGCACTTCGCGCTGGTTTCTACCTAGCCAAGGCGCACAACCCTATCATCAAGTAGGATGTGCCATTTTCCCTCAACAGCTCTATATCCCCTGGGTTGACGAGGTAATCGAGATGAAGTGTCCTTCCCACAGACAAACACGTTAGTACAAGTGGGGCTCGAACCCATAACCCTTCGATCACGAGCACGGCTGCATACCCACTTGACCACACATGCTCAAAAGTAGATCCCAAAGATGACGAAACAGCACCAGAATAATGAATGGTGATCAATTCAAGAACTGAAGAAAAGTAGCTGGCTTCTAAACTAAAACCTTACAAAATGTTACTGCCATCAATCACGATGGCCAGGCTAGAAGCCTGATGTGCACACTGCACGGACACGCAACTACACCGGTGTTTTTATAAAGACAATCACACTTCACTGCTTGTATGCACTGCACTGCACTGCACTGCGTTACGTTAACAAAAACAGCTTAATATAGTCGAACACATCTTACTGTCGCAAGGCCGTTGCTCCCACACCGAGTTGTAAAACGAGTTGAGCTATGCATGCTGTATTAGAGCCCGGGCTGTTCGACCAATGAGAGATACTGAACACTTTTGACCCGGCAGACATGACCTTTTAATGATGCCGTTTCGACCAATCATCTCGCACGTTGTATCAGCTCGCGACATTAAACAAAATATATTTGTGAATTAGATTGCCTCAAGCAGTGTACCTACCAGTATCCATTACTCAAGGATTGCAAAATAATACATAACCATACTAGTGGGTATGAAGCGGGGCTTGCAATCAGAAGGTTGTGGGTTCAATAGAAAATCTTAGAGTTTTTTCTTCGGATTTGCATGAATCCTAGAGTCCTGCCTCCGCGCTAAGGCGATCGCGTATAAGAGAGTCAAGCACCAGACTACCCGAAATGCGACCCAACACGTACCATTTTCGGAGAGGGTATTTAAAAAAAATGTGACCCGCATGGCAATACTTTCAGCTATCTGGAAGTATCCACGGTGCCTGCCACTTGGTCGACTTCCTCTTCACGGCTTTATCTATACCAGAAGTCCCAATGAAAAAGGGCGAAGGATCCGTCGAAAATCACAGAAGTGAAGCAACACATGAAGACAGCGAACTTTACTCTAGGCAGATAAAAGATAGAAGCGGACGTATAGAATGGCGATGGAAAACCCGGGAATTTGTCGAGGGATACAAATTACGTCCGATCACCATCGCGCTCATCTTCCTTTCGCAAGGGTCTTTCCTGCACTCGTACCTCGCTTGCCAAGAACCTTGCTGCATCGACTGGGTCTGAGCTGTATTACAGGCCTAGGGCTGTTCAACCAATGAGAGACAAGATATCTTTTGACCTGTATCTTTTGACCTTTTAATGAGCCGTTTCGAACAATCATCTCGCGTGTTGTTTATCTCGCGACATCGTAGCCGCAATTACCACAATTTGTGTGGGGGAGATCTTTGTATGTATATGTATATCATTTTATCTTGCAGGCAGTATAAATGTTCGTAACTGAAGGAAGACTTACTATATTTCGCTAAAAGCTAAACGCAGAATCTCTGAATAAAGATAGGCCTATTAAAAAAAACGCCTTTACAATGACTGTTTATTTAAACATTGGACCCCACCCCCTAGTAAAAGTGGACGCTACCACTAAATGGAGCGAGGCGCGTGATTGGCTCTCGCTGTTGGCAACAGCGTCCTAGCTATGATGCATTTTGAATGTCGCGCTATACGTGCTACGTGCACATCGGGCCTATCGGCACTGCATGCGATGACCGAGAAACATGCGCTGCGCGTGATTGGTCAGTTGCGATCACTGTCACTGGCTAATCAATATTCATATATATTCCTCAATACAGCTCAGACCCAGTCGATGCAGCAAGGTTCTTGGCAAGCGAGGTACGAGTGCAGGAAAGACCCTTGCGAAAGGAAGATGCATCGCGCTCAGAGAAAGAAAGAAGCTACGGTGGGCGAGCCGCAGGGCACGGTGGGTAGCTCATTGTGTGAACTCTCAGCAGAAATATGCCCTCTGGGGAAATATGCATATGTAGTAGCTCTATATACGGGTAAGATGATTGCTGTAGAGTATACTACATTCACTGTAATCGGACAATGACAATAATATATTAAACATTTTCGCCTGTAACTACGAAAGGTGTCTAACGGGTGCTTATCTTTGTGCGCGTCTATAGAGATTAGACGCGGATAAAACGGACTTGTAAGCGTATTACTAAGCAATTTCTCTTAGCGCTCCTTACAACATATTTTAAACAGTTGTTTTGTTATCCGCGCCTGATGCGTATAAGGCGCGTCAAGCGGCGGTCACCCAATCCAACAATGGTAAGACTTGTTATTTGCATATTACAGTCGGGTTATGTTCGGGCTATGCCCCCTTTTTGCAGTAATTTTCGCGAACAAGTTGGGCGCTGAAACCATTGCGAAAGGAGTGTGTTACGAATCTAGTGGTACCACCTGTGGCACCTGTAACCACCTGGCCGGCATTCCACGCATTCTTCGCAGGAATGTCGTGGCTCAGTGGACACGTGAGGACTATGACCATTATATAAGGCCCGGAGAGAATTCGTTCTGCACGGGGCGGTCGGGTTGGCGTACGGGTTCTTTCCTCGCCTTTCACCTCTGGGGTCCCGGGTTCGAATCCGGGGCGTGTATGTGGATTGGGTTTGCAGTCCCTACTTGACCGCGTGGGTTTTCCCCTGGGGCATTTCTCTAGGGGTTTTCCTCCCACTTCTAAAACTGCAACTCCTTCTTCATCTCAAGTTGATAATATAGTATAGTTAAAGCTAAAACCGTATAGTTGATGGCATAAAGGGCCTTAGTTGCCGAAGATGCCATAAAATCTACAACAACAACAACGTTCTGCACTCGGTTAGTGTCTCCGTGCCATGTGCGTGTCTCGTGTTGTGATGGTGCAGCTTAGGACCAACGTCTCCACGCTGTGAGGACTACCTGTGGCCTCGGGCGTCGTGGCAGGACGGACTGTGTGCTGACTCTCTACCAAGTTGTCGTGTCGTGGCCATCTATACTTGTCTTGCCGACCCTACCCACACCGGACACGGACGTAGCGTGGAACTAGGCTCCGCGGAGGCGTTGGCCCGATGGCTGCACTAACCGAGTGGGCCTGTTTCTTGTTTATTCATCGTAAAGCAAGGTAATTATCATTATTCGGCCGAATATGATTTTGTCACCATGTCTAATTGCTATTGATTGCCTTTTACGTTAAGGTGGCGATGCTTTATCGTGATGTTGCTAAATATACTGCTAATTGTTGTGCTTGCTTAGCTGATCTAATTTGCTAATAATTAACAAAATTTGGCCCGTATTATTTAAATTCTGTATAAATCATTGTATTTAACATGCTTGAGCAGTTTGCCTAACTTGCATGAGATTTTGGTTTAATAATAAATTAAGTTAAGATCATAATTGCTTGTCATGATTTTGTCCATTTATGAAGCTGTTAAGTGGTGCATTTGTTGATAGAATATCTTTTCTGCCGTGCGCCCGAGATTCGATTCCCGGTTTGGGGACCTAGTCTCGCCGACATGTAACAGAATTGGGGGCTTGTCCGGGAATTGAACCCGGGACCTCTCGCACTGGAAAGATTTTGAAATGTGACCCGAACTCGAAAAAATAAAATCAGGGTTTTTTCTATTTTTTTTTCTCCCTTGTTTCGTACAACTGAAAGCAAAATCATGGCAAGCAAATTTGATATTTATGAGTTTACAGCCGATTTCGAGGGTTTCCCTTCCGAAAAGAAATTAGACTCGTTAAAACGCTCTGAACTGTTCGACGTTGCTAAACATTACAAGGTTTCAGTACTTTTTAGTATGAAAAATGCCGACCTTATGGCTGTATTAATATAATTTGTTGTAGACGAAGAAATACTTGAACTAATTTCAGAGCCTAGTCTTATATACACTGAGGAGACGGCTGTTAAACTTAAGGAACTCGAGTTGCAAATCCAGGCGAAAGAAAGTAGAAGTTGAGCTAGATTTAGCTAAGTTAAAGCACATATCGTATCAAACTCAGGCTGGTGCATTTGACCCTGGTAAACATATTCGTCTGGTCCCACCTTTCCAAGACAAAGACATTGATAAATACTTTCAGCACTTCGAAAAGGTGGCCGATAGGCTTCACTGGCCGTCGGATATGCGAACTCTTTTGTTACAAAAAGGTATATTCATCTCTCCCTGTCGACAAAAGTGCAGATTACTTGGCAGTAAAATCGGCTATACTTAAAGCGTACGAACAGGTACCTGAAGCATACAGGCAACAATTCAGAAACAAAAAAAAACAAGACAGGCAAAGTTATATAGAGTTTTCGCGAGAAAAGCAAACTCTATTTGACCGATGGTGTAACTCCAGTGGTGTAGATAATGACTTTGCAATGTTAAGGCAAGTCATACTTTTGGAGGAATTCAAAAGTTGTGTCCCTGATAATGTGAAATCACATTTAGAGGAATAACAAGTGAAGGAGTTACACCAGGCAGCTGTGTTAGCCGATGATTACGTGCTGACACACAAGACCCATTTCAAAGGGTCTGATTACCATAACAAGCGTCGGGATAGAACGAGTCCTCCACGTAAACCCGACGGTGGAAATTTGGGAAATTATGCGAAAAGGGAGACTTCGAATAGGCCAACTTGTGCATTTTGCAAGAAGTTAGGACATGTGCAGTCCAACTGTTATGCTTATTTGAGGAAACACGTTGGTAAAACTAGTTGGACAAAGCCAGTGGCATTCACTAAAGTTACACCGCAAAACTGCAGTTTCCCAAATGATTTTGATAAAGTTCATGGGCCTTTGTCTGAAATAAGTAGAGATTATTTGCCCTTCATTACGAAGGGAACTGTTTCACTTGGTAAACGTGATGAGTCACCAAAGTATCCAATGGTCATACTGAGGGACACGGGGGCTGCACAGTCCTTACTCCTTGAAGGAACGGTTCCACTTAATGAAAGTTCTTATGTAGGAACTAACATCATTGTAACTGGTATTGGTAATGACTCCATTGATGTGCCTCTCCATCACTTAAATCTGAATTCAGACTTGATTTCGGCACCTATGACTGTAGGGGTAACCCTATAGTTTACCAAAGGGTTTAGAAGGTATAACGGTAACGATGTAGCTGGTAACAAGGTTATTGTAGAACCAGTAATGGATCCATTTGTTAGTAGTGACAATCGTACTACTGAGCTCGAGGAAAATTTCCCGGGCATTTTTCCCTCGTGTGTGACTACACGTTCAATGACTAGTAGAGATATAACTAGTACCGAGTCCCTAGGGCAAAAGGTCGACGTTGATTTGGCCGATACCTTTATGACTAGTTTGTCTGATCTCTCTAGTGAGGCTAGTTCTTCGGAACCTCCTCAGGGTGGTTCCCCTCGAATTCAGATAAATATCTCTAGTGATATGGTAATTAGTAGAGAGGACTTGATAACTGAACAAGAGAAGGACCCAGTGTTAAATAAGCTAAGTAAAACCGCCTTAAGTGAAACCGAGGCTACTAAGGTACCCGTATGTTATTACCTTAAGGATGGCGTACTTATGCGCAAGTGGCGACCACCACATATCCCCGCAGATGAAGAGTGGGAGGTTGTCAATCAGGTGGTCGTTCCCAAACCTTATCAGATACATGTGATTAGTTTGGCACATGACAATCCCATGGCAGGTCACTTGGGTGTAACAAAAACATGTGACCGCATTCTGCAGCATTTTTTTTGGCCCAACCTTAGACATACTGTGGCCGATTACTGCAGAACATGCCATGTTTGCCAGGTGATTGGCAAGCCCAATCAAGATCCGGCAAAAGCTCCATTAAAACCAGTACCTGTAATGGAAGAACCATTTAGTAAGGTTATTGTAGACTGTGTGGGCCCATTGCCAAAAACCAAGTCGGGTCACCAGTACATACTTACCATTATGTGTTCTAGTACTAGATATGTCAAAGCGGTTCCCCTACGTTAGTTCAAGGCTAAACCAGTAAGTGAAGCACTCATCTCATTTTTTTTTTACTCGCTTTGGTCTTCCCAAAGTAGTTCAGAGTGACCAGGGAACTAATTTAACATCTAAGTTGTTTCGAGAACAACTTAAGACACTAGGTATCCATGTGGTCACTTCTAGTGCTTATCACCCTGAAAGTCAAGGGGCACTGGAACGATTCCATCAGACCTTAAAAACCATGATCAGGGCTTTTTGTGTCGAACACAGTAAAGACTGAAATGAGGGTCTTCCCTTGCTTCTCTTTGCTATCCGTGAGGTACGCAATGAGTCGCTGGGTTTTAGCCCATTCGAACTAGTTTTCGGACGTAAGGTGAGGGGACCTTTGAGTCTTCTAAAAGAAAAATGGATTGGGGATGATAAGTCTACTGATAGTGTTTTGAGCTACATCATCAAACTCAAAGAACGCTTGAAAAAAGCATGTGAATTTGCACAATCTAAACTAAAGGAAACTCAGAAGGAAATGAAAACCTGGTATGATCGCAAGGCTAAAGTCCGTAGTTTTGACGTAGGTGATCAAATACTTGTGATGTTACCACTTGTAGGTCAACCACTTCAGGCACGTTACGTTACAGTGGACCTTACGTAATTGAACGTAAAGTTAGTGACCTAGATTATGTGGTTAAAACAGAAGAGTCAACTGTGCCACATAAATATGCTCAAACGTTATCATGATATACCCAACTTACAAACTAATCCTGTAGCAGCTGTTGATACAAATACATGCAAGTTGGTAGAGGAAGATGTACATGTTCCAGGTGACAACATCAAACTGAATAATTATCAACGTATCGATAATCTTGATGTTAAATTGCAGCATTTAGATTCGACTCAGAGATCACAAATGTCGGATTTGATAGGTGAACATAAACACTTGTTTTCTGACGTACCCACTAAAACTAATGTAGTTGAACATGATGTTGATATTAACAATGCTAGACCCATAAAGCAACATCCATATAGGTGTGGGCCAGCTAAACAAACGCTCATGGGAAAAGAGATAGACTACATGAAACAGCATGGGATAATCGAAGAAAGCAATAGCCCTTGGAGTTCGCCATGCATTTTGGTACCAAAACCTGATAGGTCGGTGCGTTTTTGTACTGATTTTAGAAAGGTTAATGCTGTAACGAAGTCGGACACATACCCCATGCCTAGAGTTGATGATTGTATTGATAAGATCGGAAAATCTAACTTTGTCAGTACGTATGATTTGCTCAAAGGTTATTGGCAGGTACCCTTAACATCACGGACCAAGGAAATTTCGGCATTCGTTACCCCTCAAGGGTTATATTAGTATAATGTGCTCCCATTCGGCATGAAAAACGCCCCAGCCACGTTTCAAAGATTGATGAATCAAGTGATATCTAGGTTGGACAACACCGATGTCTATATTGATGACATCGTTGTTTACAGTGATTCATGGCAGGAGCACCTAGACCACACAAGAGCCTTGTTCGATAGGCTTTCTGCAGCTAAACTGACTGCAAAAAGTCAAATTGGCAAAGCCAAAGTGACCTTTCTTGGTCATGAGATAGGCCAAGGTCAAGTCCAACCAGTGAACTCTAAGGTGGAAGCCATACTGAACTTTCCTCGGCCCCAAACAAAGAAAGAGTTGATGCGTTTTCTCATCCTGAGATTTCAGGGAATTTCTACTCTGCAAAGCGACGTGACAATACCCTGAGGAAATACACGCAAATCTGTGGAGCGAGCCGGCTGTTGTCTTGAGCCAACTCACGCCCGAGTAATTTTGATGTAATTTAATCAATTCGGTCATGTTATGCCGAAAAGAAACAATTTCTATACTTTCCAGAAATTCTATTGGGTTCTGTTCCTTATGACTGTCCCATTTCTACCAAACTTTCAAACGACGAACCTTATTTACTCCGCAGTTTTCCAAATTAATAACAGGGATGCATGCTGATGAATGTAATGGAACGGATTCCCCAGTATGCTTTAAATAGCAGCCAATCGCCGACGCGGACAACGGCCAGCATTACCGAGTACATGTATCACATGCGTGCACGGTGTTTACAACTGCGCGCGTGACATTTGAATGCCTGCAATCGTGCTGCACAATGCACTGCAAGCGTCCTGATTGGTCCAGCCGAGGCGACAGGATTTCTGTCGCTAGTCCCACCGCCAAATGGGGCCTTTTTCAACAGGGCCATGTACGCTAGGAGTGAGGGAGTGCGTTAAAGGGGCACTGTTGCAAGAGGATGGCGTTTTCTAGGCATGGCGGGATATTATCGGAAATTCTGTTGCAATTTTTCGGATGTTGTCTCACCATTGACAGAGTTGCTCAAAACAGACAATAAGTTCACTTGGAGCGACGATTGCATACAGGCATTTACTAATGTAAAAGCCATGCTTGGTAACGCACCAATTCTCTCTGCCCCAGATTTCACAAAGCCATTTTCTTTAGCAACTGATGCTAGTGATGTGGGTATTGGGTCAGTAGTAATGCAGGAAGATGACCGTGGTATTATGCACCCAGTTAGCTGAACGGTCATCAGACTAAGTATTCAACCATAGAAAAGGAAGCATTAGCCTTGATTCTGTCGCTGCAACACTTTGATGTATATCTAGATGCAGCACAGAAACCAGTGGTTGTTTATACTGACCATAACCCACTGACCTTTCTATCTAAGATGAAGAACAATAATCTAAGGTTACTAAGATGGAGTCTTGCTCTTCAAGAATTAGACATTGAAATTCGACATACCAAAGGGAAAGATAACATTGTTGCAGATGCATTGTCCAGATGTTATTAAGGAACTTAACGCTTGTGCCAAGTCGAACAGTTGGATAACTTTTACCATGTGTATTTGATATTGATTGTTACTAATGAATGTTAATGTATTTTATTATATTTTGGTCATATCCTAGCGTGCCATTTTAGATAACTCAAAGTTTCCCTTGGAGGCAAACTCTTCTAGCCGGGAGGAGTGTTACGAATCTAGTGGTACCACCTGTGGCACCTGTAGCCACCTGGCCGGCATTCCACGCATTATTCGCAGGAATGTCGTGGCTCAGTGGACACGTGTGGACTATGACCATTATATAAGACCCGGAGAGAATTCGTTCTGCACTCGGTTAGTGTCTCCGTGCCATGTGCGTGTCTCGTGTTGTGATGGTGCAGCTTAGGACCAACGTCTCCACGCTGTGAGGACTACCTGTGGCCTCGGGCGTCGTGGCAGGACGGACTGTGTGCTGACTCTCTACCAAGTTGTCGTGGCCATCTATACTTGTCTTGCCGACCCTACCCACACCGGACACGGGCGTAGCGTGGAACTAGGCTCCGCGGAGGCGTTGGCCCGATGGCTTCACTACGGCTCCGTGGGCACTAACCGAGTGGGCCCGTTTCTTGTTTATTCATCGTAAAGCAAGGTAATTATCATTATTCGGCCGAATATGATTTTGTCACCATGTCTAATTGCTATTGATTGCCTTTTACGTTAAGGTGGCGATGCTTTATCGTGATGTTGCTAAATATACTGCTAATTGTTGTGCTTGCTTAGCTGATCTAATTTGCTAATAATTAACTCCATTTGCTTTGCTAATTTGGCCCGTATTATTTAAATTCTGCTTACTTGTATAAATCATTGTATTTAACATGCTTGAGCAGTTTGCCTAACTTGCATGAGATTTTGGTTTAATAATAAATTAAGTTAAAGATCATAATTGCTTGTCATGATTTTGTCCATTTATGAAGCTGTTAAGTGGTGCATTTGTTGATAGAATATCCTTTCTGCCGTGCGCCCGAGATTCGATTCCCGGTTTGGGGACCTAGTCTCGCCGACACGTAACAAGTGTATGTTGGGGCGTTCGTGTGGTCCAGTTCACTTGCCAATGTGTAGGCCAAGTGATCGCTATGGCAGAGGGTAAAAGACACCGTAGTGAACATTTTCTGCCAGATGAGAGAAGAACTCTCATATAGACAATTAGGCCGTATGCCAAAGTCATATGCGACAAAAGGTATACGTCTGACGTTATGTAAAATTAAAGAAAGTCTGTTGCGTGGAAGCGCATTGCAAGAGATATGTCTGCATCTTTTTCGGACCGCCCGAATAGGACTGTCAACGATTTTAAATTTCGTAAAGTTCCAGTAGCTGCAGCGAATTTTCTCGTATACTGCTTTGTTTGAAATGGCATTAAACGCCCGCAAAAAAATACCACATACCCATGTTTAACAGTGTCCATTGTTCGTTAAAGACATGCGTTTAATATGACGTATTGTTTTGTCCGCGTGTAACAATGAAACTGCTTCGTTGTGGACGACTTAAGTTAAGCGCATGTTTTAGACGGTCTTCATCTGATGTGTACGTATACAACAAAAAAACACCTTTCGTAGTTACAGGCCTTTCTATTTTGAGTGAGGACGGGGAGGGTTTGTACTAAACAAATACACTAACAGAGTACACTTAACACCCTCAGCATGCAGCACATTCAAAAAATGGTTTGTAAAAATGGTACCTGTATGTACATAATCACTATTAAAGTTGAAGAGAAAGCAACTGTTATGTTGTTGGCATACCCTATGTATAAGATGCTCTGATTGAAAACGTTTCTTCATTGTTGTCTTGATCATCATTAATGAAAATCAGGATCTCTGCGCTGCCTGGTTTCTGACATGGAGTGAAGTGCAATCCCATGGCATACGTCTCCCCTCCAGCAATCTGTGGAAATGTTAGAACAGTAATGTAACTATTCAATACAATGTGGACACATGTCCATGAGTTTGTGAAATCTTGATGCAGTGAAAAGCAGCTTGGCTCCACCGGGATTCGAACCGCGGACATAGCTACGTTAGTGCACAAACAGCTCAATATTAGTGATTTTACAGCAGACTTAGTGCCAAACAAATTTGTATGATCAAAACGTTTGTGACGTCATCGGTCCTTTAAAGGTTAGGCATTAAAGGTAACATTGAATAATTTACGTGCTTTTTGAGTTGTAATTAAGTTGATTTTTCTCAGGCATGTTGCCTGCTACGAGGTCTGCGACATGATACAATATTGTCAGGATGACGTCATCAAGTGTCATATTACATTACATTGTAAATTAATGGTTTAAATCTTGAAAAATCAACAAAATAAAACAAACTAACTTTTGATCGTAATTCCTGTGGTAACAGTAACAGATAACCGATATCTAAATTTCGTGAACAAACATTGAGCTATACTCTTTAGTTTCAGGTAGAAACCGGAAGTGGTTCTATAATTTTAAAATAGTAAGAGACACAGAAATGAGGTTGATGGTATTAGTTCCAAGTGCGACTCCTCATTTAAAAACAATATGACGACGTGTCTGATGAAAGGGCGCCCTCTAGCGACAAGATTGAAAATATTCCAAACAGTAATTACATTTTGAGAAGCATAACAGAGAAACATTGGAGGGCGGAATTTTATTTTGGTATGGATTTTTGAACAGCTGTATTACTTTCCAACACCTTAACTTTCGTGTTGTAATTATAACACTGACATAATAAGTAAGAAAATAAATAAGTGCAAATAAAAAAACGCTTATTTTTCATTTAAATCGAATTTATACCAAAATCAATGTGCGTACTGCAATTAGCCTTTTTGAAGTATGGCAGACACAATAGGAGGGCGCACTTTGCAGTGGGTATAAAATCGACTAAAATGCAAAATAACTCAGTTTTTCACTTTACACTTATTAATTTTATTTAGAATTCTGTCTATGTATTATAATTACAACATGTAAATCAAGTTTTTGGAAAGAAATACAATTAATAAAACAATTCATACCCAAATGAAATTGCGCCCTCTCCTTTTGTTCCGCCATACTTCTAAAAGGCTAATAGACAGCCGAAGTGTGACGTGCGTTGCCATGGCAATTGGATCCAAACTATCATGGCCGTCGAGAAAAGTACCATTGGAAAAGCACTGGGACACAGTTGAGAGATTTTTAGTTTAGATCCAATTGCCTAGGCAACCAACAAAAGGTGACGTATTCACTTCGGCAGTCTATTACGTCGGTCGTACCTCAAAAAGCCAAATGGCCATGCCCTTGTCTCGAGCGCGAAACTGTTATAGCGCCCTCGTGTGTTTGCATGCTTTGCAAGCTTATTGCATTATTGCCATCGTACCGTGGACACAGCAAGCGTTTATTTTTAGTTCGACAAAATATCAAAAGTGATATTGCTGTAAGCACCCCATTTTGTTTGTATCATTATTCATTTCGTTTAAATTAAACTTGATTTCCAAGCCCGGCTTGGCTTCAAACGTCGTGCTTCTGCCATGTCGAATTTAATTCCAGTTCGAAGTTGGTCCGCAATTTTGTTCATAACTAGAAATGCGCATGCTCGCAGCGCGTATGTAAGTAAAGAAATAACCAACAAACAAGTGCATCAAAATAATAAAATGGCGACGTACAATGGACAGCATGGAAAACGCACGTGTACAACGTCCATGATGTGCATAATACTCATCCGCCATGTTGGATGTAGTTAAAGGAACACACCGGTTTTGTTGGGCTATTTTGGGCTCGAAATAGACCCATAAAATTATTCTGAAGCGCTTTCGAGAGTAAATCAGATATATCATGAAAAGACGCCGTCAAATTTTGACGTTTTTGAGCACTTTTGAAAAATTCAAGGTCACATGACTTTTCGAAACCAAAAGTCACGTGGTCTGGTGAGTTAGTTGTGTTTCCAGCCGTATACAAGTTTGTTTAATACTGCAGAACTGCACCAAATTCAACTCTGATTTCACCCCCCCCCCCCCCCCCCAATATTTATAAGTAATTGACAAAAGAGAGACTATTTATACAGGTATGAAACAAAGTTAAACATAAGTATGAAAATTCGAACATAATTGTTTGTTTCGAGAGTTCTTAGAACGGGAGCGAGCGCGTGCTACGGCAGGCTACCGAGGAGTGTATGATATTTTCTCCCTCGCAGCACGGCAAATAGCGCCTGAGTGCACACACGTGTAGGCGTGTTGCTTCGGTGTACGTTCGTGAAGAAAAAACATGATGCCAACTCCTCAAAAGAAAACGGAAATTCGTATTCGGTCGTCCGGGCTGTCTGGTGAAATCGTGAGCAGAAAATTGGAGATATCTTGAGCAGGAGAAGAGCGAAACGTTTGTGACAAAGTCGTGAGGCTCGCGCGTAGTTGCAACGGCTGGTAAAGCGTATAACCCGTCTTTTGACCGTTTTTTTGTTAATTTTGCACTTCTTTAGTAAATTACGGGATATTTTGATGATCTTTTTTTCACAACAACCGTCAAAAAAGTATTGTCAATGCTACTACATCACTTAATCATGTAAATAGTAGGCCGGTGTTACCTTTAAGCTTGACTGGGAGTTTGCAATTAACGTGAGGCCCGCTTCAAACGTCGCGCTTATGCCGTGTCGAATTAAATTCAACTTGGCACGACGTTAGCACGGCAGTGGCTTCCAACTTCGAACTTAATTGCAAACTCCCAGTCGAGCTCAAATACATCCAACATGGCGGATGAGTATTGTGCACGTCATGGACGTTGTACACGTGCGTTTTCCATTCTGTCCATTATACGTCGCCATTTTATTATTTTGATGCACTTGTTTGTTGGTTATTTGTTTACTCACATACGCGCTGCGAGCATGCGCATTCCTAGTTGTGAACAAAATTGCGGACCAACTTCGAACTGGAATTAAATTTGACACGGCAGAAACACGACGTTTAAAGCCACATCGTGCTACTGCCGCACTAAATTGAGTTAGCACGGCAGACCCTGTCGAGCTAGCCTTTAGTCAAGGCGTCCGTGGCGAGGTTTGTTTTGTGCACGGTTTTGCTAGCGCTTGAAGAAAGACTGCAGACTGTTCGCCACGAACGCCTTTACCAAAGCGTAATTGTGACCTTCGTGCTGAATAATTCAACAGCAACGGAGTTGGTAAATTATTTATAAATTGTAACCAACCAGCGGCGGGGAGCTTTAGACTGGTTCCCGTCCACATATTCCACACAGGAGAACATAAGGACAGGTAAAGGGCGCTACATATTGATCTGTAATTGGTCGTCTTTGCGCGTGCGCATTGTGTTTTTTATATTTAAAAATTGGCCAAGTCCTTTGCTTTAGGCAATGTACTTTATTTACATAATTGGATATGTTCGACACGCACGGCCAAGTTACAAATGTCAATTCAAAATCTGCGCACTTACTAAAAATATAAAAATAATAATAACCACGTGACTGGCAGAATTCTGCCCGTCATGGCTGCCCTTACCGATCCCTATATTTTCGCAATAAGCGAACCAATCTATAGGGATCGGGAACCAATCTACGGGGAGCTTCTGGAATCATCCATATCAATATAGGTAGCATTCACGAAAAAAAGCGAAAGTTATTATTCGTTCCAGGAAAAAAAAATACAAGAAACATGATCAGTCAAAGTTCTATAGAACTTAATTAACCATTTTTAAAGTTATAAACTCGCTAACAATGCTTTTCGTGTGGCGAACAAAACACGGCCGCGCTACACACGTAGTTACGTAGGCCACCATATGCGTAGGCCTAGTACGCGAAACGGGACAATTCGTCCCCGAGTCAACTCGCTTCCCTCAATTAACACCTAGGTCAAGTCGTCCCCGAGTCAAGTCGTCCTTGCACCCCGTGTACAAAACCTATTGCCCATATGACAATTAATTTAAACAAAATCTGACTTTTCTCCTAGGTTTTTCTCAAGTTGCAAGGATAATCGGTTTGGGCCTGTCGATCTACCATATCTTGTATTTGGAAGCAAACATTTCAAGATCGAAATCACTGTGCATATTTGCTGAGATTACCTGCAACATTTTACGATTGTCGCAAAGTGGGAGGGTTTCTTTTAATACTAGTAAACACAGCTTTTCGAAGGTTGACATATCGAGTATCGCGAGTGCATGTCGGGCTCGTCGCAGATGTTGTTGATTTGTACTGTCATCGTAACTAAATCTTAAGGAATCGTAATGAATCGCACAATGTGTAATCATGATCGCAGACATTTGTAGGTATCTGAACAAGTCGCAGATGTCGTAGATTCGCACTGTCATCGTAAAGAATCGTAATGAATCGCAGACATTCGTATACTGAAAATGCATATATCGTTACAATACGACTTGCGCTAAGCATTACAATTTTCTGAGATTTGTAACAAAATGATCGCCTGTCTGAACAACTCGCAGATGTCGTCACAGCTAGTAGATTTGTACTGCGTCATCGTAAGGAATCATAACAAATAGTAAGGAATCGTAATGAATCGCACAATGTGTGCTCATGATCGCAGACATTCGTATGTGTCTGAACCAGTCGCAAATGCTGTCGTAGATTTGTAATGTCATCGTAAGGAATCGTAAAGAATCGCAGACTTTCGTATGTATTTATAAAAAAAATCCATATCGCAACAATACAATAAGCGCTAAGCATTACGATTTTCTAAGATTTGTTACTGTGCAATCGTAGCTTGTCGTAGAGTTTCGTAAGCTGTGGCTTGTCATGGACATTTGAACAGGATCAAGGAACTGTCTATCTTTAGGAACTGTTAATTGGGGATCACTAAGAAAAATAAAGGGACAAATTTGTATGTTTTCGGAATAAATTGCACATTGTAACCATATCGAGTGTTAGAATTTGCAAATTAAAAGATATGTCGTTAAGTGGCTGATAATCCTCACGACACATGTTGCAGTCGCAACAAATTGTGGCAAATAATGCAGTGTGTGACCAAAAACTGTACAAAAGTCTGTGACAACCTGTGAGCTATAGACGTACGCTACGAAATTATACCTGTAGCTATGTTCCATAAATTGCGACTAGTCATAAGAAAATATTGCACAGCAGAATACCGGCTTAATTAGCTCCCACTGTGCGATTTGGCTTTGAAATTCCCAAAATCTATGATTTATTAAGATCACCAGAGCCAGCTAGTACAATTGTCACACAGTGGCAGTGTTTTTCGTAAGTAATCGTAACTTAATTGTCATAGAGTTGTCGTAAGTAATTGTCGTGGCTTGTCGCAGGTTGACAGATATTTAAACACGTTCATTGTAACAAATAGTACGGAACTGTTTATTCAGGATATATATAAATATCACTAATAAATCCTTTTAAATATGACATGATAAATGCTTCAGAGAGTTTAAATTGGGTGACAAGGAAGCAATTTTAGCAGTAAGAACATTTTCTTTTGCAGTAAGATTTTGTTGAAAACAATTTTTATGCCATGCTTCATTGACTTAGTACATCATACGATTCTTAACTGGCGAATGTGTATGGAATTTGTTCCTTTTGACATAGCCTTTGTCTGTGCATAAATTCACCACGTGCAAAACAACAATGCACCGTGTGCAGCATGGCCATGCACTAGCGGAGCGGCCGCCGCAGACGACCGGCGGCATATACTGGCGCGGCACGGTGTAGGCCTACTGTACGGCCGGTCGATTCGGGAGTAGGCCTTGGTGAATTGAATATTCCCCTGTTCACGAAAAAATCGCGATAATCTAGAGCTCTTTGGCCTGAATATGTTGCGACTTATTAAGTTTACCGAGATATTTAGCTTTGTTTTCCTACAACTACAACTGCCTAATTTTCTATGCGTATGACGTCATTGGTCAGTTGGGAATCCTGACCTCATGCATTATGCACGTAACCTCTATACCAAAACGGTAGACAGAAATAAAGAAAAACATAAGCCCCAAAAAGCGCCATGGTAAAGGCTGTCGGGGCGGTCAGTCCGTTCGTGCTAGTCTTTCCTCAAGGCGTTGGTAAAACTGACTGCACGCAAATATATAACTCGCCACGGCAGCCTTGACTAAAGGCTACTGTCGAGCTAAAATCTCCTGCCGTTTCGAACTCATTTTGCAGAGCCAAATGGCTTCAAACGTCGTGCTTGTGCCGTGTCCAATTAAAACAATCAAGTTGAATTTAATTCGACACGGCATAAGCGCGACGTTCGAAGCGGGCCTTAGATTAGGCAATTACATCGAATACGATATTTTGTTGGTAATCACTGATTTATTTTTGATAATAAGGGGAGGCAATACGATTACTTTTGGAGTGTTTCACTGGCAAACTGACTGCAAATTTACTTTGTCAATATTTTCCTACGTTCTATAGGTCCTAAATGGAAGTATCTACTTTTAAAGTTTAAACTTACACATTTAGCGATTTATTTTGTTCTGTACAGGATTGTTTTGATGACCCATGTTTTATAGCTACGTTTGTACAAATTAGCTCAACATTAATGATTTTACAGCTTACTGAGTGATAAACAGGTTTTTATGGTCAAAACTTTGTGACGCCATCGGTCCTTTAAATATTAGGCATTAAATGTACCATTCATTATTTTTAAGTTGAATAATTTAAGTGCTTTTTGAACCGTAATCAAGTTGGTTTAAAACAAATACGTTGACAACAGTATTACAAAAATTAAGACCTTTTTAAAGTTTCCTATTTTAAGTTTCCTATTGGTCAAACAGAAGTGGGCCTATAATTTGAAAGTGGTAAGAGATACCAGGATATGGTCAATGGCATTAGTTTGCTTTGGTGAAGCTGTACACAAATCAAGAAGATGACCTTTATTCTCGTTTCCTATTGGTCAAACAGATGTTGGCCTATAATTTGAAAGTGTTAACAGATACTAGGATGGTGTCAATGGCATTATGGTTGGGTATGGTTAAGCCGACAAAAATTAAGACAATGACCTTCGACCTCGTTTCCTATTGGTCAAATCTGTATTGGATTATAATTTAAAAGTAATAAAAGATACCAACATGGGACTAATAGTATTATCGTTAGGTATGGTCAAGCTTTTTAAAAATAAACACGGTGACCTTTTACCTCGTTACCCATTTGTCAAACAGATTTTGGGTTATAAAGTGTTCAAAGATACCATAATATGGTTCATTGTATTATGGTTAGGTGCGTTCAAGTTTTACAAACAATTAAGATAATGCCCTTTCACCCTACATTTTATTACCAGTATTTTATAATGCAGAAAAGCTCTGTGTTTATCTATAAACACAAGACCTCTAGTTTATAATTATTTATTTCTGGTATTCATAATAAGGAAACCCACGAAGAATCAGAAATTAGAAATGGCTAGAGACACCGGGGAATCCCCTTGCTCTTCACGAATGAATCATCTGGGATCATCAAAGTGTGTTACCGTTACCTAACACTCTGGACCAACGGCTTTACATCCCTTCCGAAGGATGGAGCAAGTGTGGTTGAGTGCCTTACTAAAGTGAACAGGTACCGCAGCCGGGGGAGGTTCGAACCCGCACCCCCAAGTTTTACCCTATGATTGCGAGTCAATGACCCAAACCAATCGGCTATCTTGGAAATATGGTAATTAGGACCAATGGAAATATTTGTTAATATCAAAACTCCTTAAGCACTAGATTCCCCCAGAGTGCTAAGAATCATTTTGGTTATCTTGGAAGCGGGTGCATTAACCCTAATACTCCTGTCAGACTATTCGGATGCCCTAGATAGACGATTCCTTACGATGGCACAGAACAATTCTACGACATCTGCGACTTGTTCAGAAACGTACAAACGTCTGCGATCACGTATCGTGCGATTCATTACAATTCCTTAAGATTTTTTTACGATTCCTTATGATGACAGTACAAATCAGCGACATCTGCGACGTGTTCGAGACACAGTCAATTTGTAACAAATCTTGGAAAATCGTAACGCTTAGTGCTTATCGTATTGTTACAATATGCATTTTCTTATAAATACATACGAATGTCTGTGATTCATTACGATGACAGTACAAATCTACGCCACCTGCGACTTGTTCAGAGTTGAGACACATAGGAATGTCTGCGATCATGATGCACGCATTGTGCGATTCATTACGATTCCTTACGATGAAACAGTACAAATCTACGACTTGTTCGTAACGCTTTGCACTTATTTGTTCGTAAATAATATTGTTGTCATTCATAATCTTGTTTTTGAACTTGTTCTCTAGTTTCGTTAGTTGGACAAGTGTAATTGTTTTTGTAAACATGTTCTCTGATCATTTTCATGGAAGTCGTGACCATTTTTAGCATACTTTTTTCTTGATGGATTTGATGAAAAGGACCAATTATAAGAAAAAAATAGCTCCCATACACCTCTTAGAGGTGACGGCTAACTTTTGTTATAGCACGTTTTTAAAAATGGCCGCCGACGCCATCTTGAAAATCATAAAAAGTGATATCTCTGGAACCATTGAGTCATATTAACAAACGAGGTGTTACTTTGTACTAATTCCAGCATCACAATTCTGCTAGAATGGTATTTATGACATTTGGGCGTCATATTTATCTCTAAATCCAAGATGGCCGCCGACGCCACCTTGAAAATTATAAAAAGTAATATCTGTGGAAGCAGTTGAGTCATATTAACATATCCTATTATGATGTTTGGGGGCCAATCTTGACCTCGAAATCCAAGATGGCTGCCAACGCTATCTTGAAAACATAAGAAAGTGGTATCGTTGGAACGAGATGAGTCATGAGAACGAACGATGTGTCATTTTCTGCTAATGCGAACATCGAAAATCTGCTAGAATGGTATTTGTTACGTTTTTAACCACCTGGGCTCTAAATTCAAGATGGTTGGCTGCCGACGCCATATTGAAAATGGTAAAATGTCACGTATAGCTGCTGCCGGATGAGGTAGAACTACCTGAATTACCTTCTTCAAGTGGGGTCGCAGCAGATGTTACACACTAATATATTCCCCATACATCCATCCTGCAAAAGCAGCGCACCTGGTGAGTGCGCGCATGCGCCGTCCAATTTATTGCGCGTTTGTCGACTTGACGGCGGCATTCGATACGATTCCTAGGAAGAGGTTGTGGCAATCCCTCCGAAATCGCATGCTGCACTGCCAATCGACAGCCAACCTCGAAGTCCTGGAAGCGCTATACGCCAACACAACCGCCTATCTGTCCACAGACCCAGTGAGGGAACCTTTTCAGGAGTAAGACAGGGTGGGCCAGAGAGCCCAAGTTTGGTCGGACTTCTAATGGACTGGATTATGCGCCTCTACGAGATGCGACTGGACCAGGAGGGCATCTCTGGATTTCAGTTCCAGTACCACATCCCGTACCGCGTCAAGCGTGGTATGCAGATCCTCGTCGAAACCCTCGACCAGTATGATCTCCACATCAGTGAGAAGAAGACAGAAACGCTGATTATGAACGCCAAGCTGCTAGACACCGAGTACACAGATTCGCTAGTGGAAGTACACGGCATCCAAATACCTAACTCACGAGACCTTAAATACCTAGGTAGTTGCCTTCAGTATGACCAACCGGCGACTGGCGATATCGAGGTCAACGCCAGAATCGAGGCAGCCAAATGCAGGTTTGAGTCTATGCGGAACGTGATGTTGAACAGCTACATCATACCGCATTCTCTTTTACAACGCGTTCATCCGGAGTCGTCTCACATACGCATGTCAAACCTGGACGCTAACCAGCAAACAAACACGCAAACTGAACAGCACGCACATGCGTCGGCAGCCATCTTGGATTTAGAGGTCTAGATGGTGCTGATGTTGCCAGTCACATGTTGGTTGTAGACGCGTCAATACCATTCTTACTAGCAGATTCTAGCAGATTTGTGGTGTCAGCATCAGCAGAAAATGACACCTAATTCGTTCTCATGACTCATCTTGTTTCAAATATACCATTTTGTTATGGTTTCAAGATGGCGTCGGCAACCATCTTGGATTTAGAGTCAACATGGCCCCAAACGTCATAAATACCCTTCTAGCAGATTTGTGATGATGGAATTAGTAGAAAATTACACCTCGTTTATTATGACTGGGCACCATCCAGAGATATCACTTTTTTGATTTTCGAGATGGCGTCGGCGGCCATCTTGGATTTAGAGGTCAAGATGGCCCCAAACGCCATAAATACGATTCGAGCAGAATTGTGATGCTGGAATTAGTAGAAAATGACATCTCGATTGTTATTATGACTCAACTGGTTCCAGAGATGATTTGATGACTTGTTTTGATGATTTTCAAGATGGCGTCGGCGGCGATTTTGAAAAACGTGCTATAAAAAGTTAGCCGTCTTTTTTGGGAGGTGTATGTGAGCTATTTTTTGTCTTAAAATTTTTCTTTAAAAAAAAGGTATGCTACAAATGGTCACGGATTCCATGAACATGACTCTATACTTAATAGAGCAGTATAGAGTGTCAAAAGTGGACAGCCCAAATTTCTCGTTTTGTGTTAGCAGATTTTCAGGATTTTATCGCGGCGAATATTTTTAAAAAACAATTTGGATTTTACTTTAATTTACAACTTTCGCGCGAAAAGGCTCCGTGTGAATCCAGCCATTAGCGCAGGAAAAAGGTTCTTTTTTTTTTAGTGTGGACCTAGTAGGTCGGTCGGAATTTTCTCGTCCGTGTAACACGAGAAACATACAAAACGGTCTGTGCAGTATTGAATGGAAAATACACGAAGTGAATGTTTATCATGCCTATTTTGTCCTTGTAATTCAAAATACAAACGTGAAAAACACTTCATGTAATATGACAGCAATCTACTATTACCTGTTTTGTGAAAAAACGATGAAATGTGGCTCACAGTTAAGCTCTTTTGAAGTAAATACTGGTGCATTTATTTATTTATTTATTTATTTACCCAGGGTGTGCCCAAACAGTTTACAAAAACTGGTTTCCATTGGGGCCCTGCAAACACACATAGAACAAATATACTAAATTGAACAACTTCATAATTACTAACAAACTGGAATAAGATACATTTGTTTAACAACTACAACATCAAAAAACGAATGGTTACAGAAGAACAACAACACAAGTAATTATTATACATGCATGTGACACTAAAATTTACGCTAATTATATACGGGAAGGGCGAAAAACTCGCAAAAACTCTTTTTAAGAGAAAACAAAATTTTAAAAATGGGAAAATTCCCCTCCGGCTCCAAAACTAAAGTTTGATTTTATGGCAACCAAGTCATACGACTCCGTAAATTAGCATTTCTCACTTGAAGTTGATCATGTGAATATTATGTGTATGTTTGGCGAAGTGCCGAATTGAATGAGCTCAAAGTAGACATAGTTCTAAGGTGAGCACGAAGGCTGTTCCAAATTGCGGCGCCAGTTACAGCAAAACTCGAGGCGTAAGACCCCTTTCGTGCAAAGGGAATTGTCAGTGTCTTTTCGGCAGATTGACGAGTTTCTCGAGTTTGTACGTAAGGTGTAAATAGACTTGCCATATACTGCGGGGCCAAGGAATTGATGCTTTTAAAGACAAATATAGCTTCCTTGTATTTAACTCTCTCTGGATAGGCAAGCCAGTCGAGCTCTTTAAACATGTCAGCTGATGGCGTTAGGAAATCGCATTTCACTATTATTCTGGCTGCACGTTTGATGCATTTGTTCAAGACATTGTTATGAGATGCGTAACCGTCACCCCATACTGTGCAACAATAATATAGACCAGGCATGACTAAGCTTAACATAAGGGTGTTCATGTGCTGTTGAGTTACACAGTCGCGAACTTTTTTAACATAGCTAATTTCGAGAAAACTGTCTTCTTTACATATTCGACATGTTGGTTCCAACTTAAGGTTTCGTCAATAATAACACCCAAGCATTTAAACGATTTAACGTTATGCACTTGATCATTATTAATGTGTACTCTGAGCTCATGCGCGCTTATCTTTTTCTTTGAGCCAATTAGCATACATTTAGTTTTACTGGCATTAATTTTGATTTTATTTTTAACGGACCACAGATGAATCATGTCTATTAGACTTGTTAAGGCTAGTTTCAATTTCGACAATTTCGGAACTGCAAGTTAGTGTGGAGTCATCGGCATACATATATAGCTTATCGGATACATAAAGAGGCAGGTCATATGTATATACAAGAAACAATAATGGGCCCAGAATTGATCCCTGTGGTACACCGACACTTATAGGCAAGGATTTTGATATATGTTTACTAATATTAACGGTTTTACTGCGATCACTGAAATAGGACTTAAACCAGTTTATTACCGAAATCGACATGTTCAGCTTTTCTAATTTTTCTAAAAGAATTTTATGGTCAACGCAGTCAAATGCCTTACTGAAATCTAGGAAAACTGTTCCGGTCATTCTCCCGTGATCCAAAGCTTGAAGACACTCGTTTGTTAAATCGTTTAGTGTATTTTCTGTCGAGTGCAAAGGCCGAAATCCAGATTGACAGACAGGAATGAAATTATTTTCATCAAGGTACGAGTACATGTTCGAGTGTATCCATCTTTCTAGGATTTTAGAGATAATCGGCAAGATTGAAATAGGTCGGTAATTACATGCGTTGCACTTATCGCCTCCTTTATGAATAGGTGTAACTGAAGCATGTTTCCATGCCTTGGGAGACTGTTCATTTATTATGGAGAGGTTAAATATATGCGTTAAAGACTTAGTAATAAAAGGTGCAGCCATTTTAATCATATTAACGCTAATACCATCTGGGTCTGTTGCTTTCGCAACCGACAAAGAAGTAATTTGCTTTTTGACAAACTCTTCTGGGATACTAAGGAGAGAACAATGTTCGTAATCTGGTGAAGAAACAAGAGAATGGTCGTGTAAATCATCGGCCTCATTTGAACTTGTGTGATTCTCAGCGGACATACGTACACAAATTGTTGAAAAATATTCATTGAAATTATTTGCGATGTCGGTAGGGTCATCAACATATTCTCCGTTTGAGGAGATGATTGAACTCGGGACACATTTTTGTTTATTGGGAAGGACTTCTTTAAGTTTCTTCCACAAGAGTGATGAGTTATCCTTATTTTCCTCAATTGCCGAAGTGAAATATTCGCTTTTCTTTTGTCTAACTTTGTTAGTAACATAATTTCTTAACTTTTTGTACATATCCCAATTTTTCGATGAGCGCGACTTTTTAGCTACACTATGTGCACGATCTCGTTGGCGCATTAGTTGGAGCAATTCTCCATCAATCCATGGTATGGTGCCGCTTCGAGCACGCTTGGACTTGATTGGAGCATGGTGGTTAATAACAGCCATAAAAATCGAGTGCCAGATAAACCACGCTTCGTCAACATGTTGACAGTTTATAACATACTCCCATGGAGCATTGCGGAGGTCATTGTGAAACGTTTCGGTATATATCAATATCCTTCAGGCGTCGAAAATTAATTAAACGACACCCTTTGCGAGGCGTTTTCCAATTATGTATGCCGTAAATAAGAAAATGATCACTTATGAGGGTTTGCAACACTCCGCATGCGCTAACAAGATCGGGATGCGTACTAAAAATCAGATCAATAGTTGTTTGGGTGAACTGCGTGACTCGAGTTGGTTCTTGTATTAACTGCTCCATTTGGAAGAGATTCATGCAAGAGAGTATAGGATTGGGTGCATTAACACCCGCTGCATCACTGTTAAAGTCACCGAGTACAATCATTTCCTTAAATTCACAGGACGCCTTTTCAGTAATATCGGTTAGGTTATCTAAAAACTCGACAGTACTCGATGGTGGTCTATAAACAGAACTCATAAGTACTGGCTGTCTTTGCTTACACCTAATTTCGACCCAAATACATTCGACATCATCATGTTCAAGATCACATCGGCGAGTAAAATTTAGCGTGTCTCTAATATACATGGCTACCCCGCCACCGTGGCGATTTCTGTCTTTTCTGTCTGATCTCACCGTCAGAAATCGTGCCGTCACAGAAAGTTTCATTTAGACACATAACATCAAATGGTTTTCTTGAGAACAGTATCTTAAATTGGTCAAATTTGTTGATACTTCTTACGTTAAGGTTAGCATAAGAAAAGTCCCCGTCGCTATGACTATGTATTATACCATACCGTGCATTGCGACGGGTGGTTTTTTCACGGAACGAATGGCATTCACAGCGGTCTGTGTACGGTCCACTGCGGGCGTAGTTTCCACGTGTTTGGACATCGGCCGTACAAGTTATAGAATGAGCGACTCATTTTTCTCTCTCTCGGTAATAGAAAAGAAAATCTTTCTGCTCTTTTTTTTTCAGTGTGTCTGGTAAAACATGCAACCACGCAGCTACTGGGCATATCTCTAGCTTTTTGGAACAACAAAATTCTTCAAAAAACACCATCTAAAAGAGACGGTTTTCCAAGTTGTTTGCGTGTAAACGTATGGAGCTAACTATCGTGTTGACTTCTCTTTCTCAGGATTGCGTCACGGGGTCACGCGCATATCATGAATACCTAATGAGCGTTTCAGAAATCGCGAAAATCTCATTTTCGAAAAGCGCACTTTTGCTTGCAATTAATCCACTTAAAACCGACAATTAAAAAATAATAAAAATCCACGTCGGCAAGAGGGATGTTTGGACTATCGAAAAAAGCCTAAATGCTGGATTTTCGTCAAGGGGGATTCTTCCTCTTTAACCACAGCTACACATTGAGAATCCTTATTCAGTGGTAAAAACATTTATCGATGTTAAAAAGAAAATGTAAGGGCCTTATTTACGTTATTTTTAGTTTTGTATCTTTAAACTACTTTCTTCTTATCGGATTAGCAATAAGTGCTTCGCCGCGCGCCCACTGACAAGGCTCTCGAGTGTCACTCCGCGAAGGATCGTACCATTATTTGTAGGGTATGCAGTTTATTAAAGTAAAGTACGCCGCCAATAAATGCATCATATACCTATTGAAACTGCATTTGAATGTTAAAACCGTGTTGGGAGAGGAACAAATTCTTCCTGTTTGAAAATATGAATATTTTTGCATTTGTTCGTATTGTGTAATCCCTGCTAAAATCGGCCGCCTCCGTCCATATATTACGTAATCCGCTCTTTCGAATACGGCGCTAGACTGGTTCCCGCTGCGGCTCCACATCTAACAAAAAAAGTCAATCGCAACGGACGTGCCAGTAAATGGGAAATCTCATGAATTTCCTTTGCTTTATTTCCACAAACCGAAAAAGATCAGTAAATCGAAACATTCTGAACCTCAAAATTTACAATTTATGAAACAATTTGAGACGTGTTGTTGTGTTATGGAATACAATTGTAATGGTTACATAATGTATATAGTGGCGACGAAGTTAAACTTTCATTAACAATATACCCCACAAATAATGGTACGTTCTCTTGCGGAGTGACATCGATACCCTGTTGACTCGGCGACGCACTCATTACGAATTCGACAAAAAGTTAATTCCAACATTAAAAGCCCGAAAACTAAAAAAAGTCCCTCGGAATTTCTTGTTAACATCGATTTTTATTATTAAAGGGCTGTGACATCCAAAATAACTTTGTGCTTAAGCTTTGCTTCATAATGATGGAATACTTGTTCAGCAAGACATACTATTGTTCGTTTGGATGTAAAATCAATAAAAGGTGGCCTTTTGCAACTTTGAAGATTTCATTGCAATAAATCACAGACAGAGGGCGCTGTTTTGAGTGCATCACATAAGGAAGACAGCAGGGAAAGGTTAAGAAAAAACATAAGACTTCAAGTTGGACTTGTGGCAAATTGCTGCAGTTTCTACCCCCAGTTTTATCATGGCTTACAGCAGGCAACATGTAAAACAAACTCAAAAAGCCATAGATTACAAAAGTTTCAGGAAAATTGAGAAAAAAGTGGAATCGTTTGTGCAAAATTGTATGTGATTTTCCTGTCTGTGCCTCTTGTGACATCGTGACCTTGGTCATGAATATGCATATTTGCATTAGCATAAAAACTAAAAACCTTCGTTTTAACCCCCAAAGCAAGCTCCAAATAGGATTTTTATGACTTTAACTGAGTAGAGTGGTTTTAAAGCATAGATTTCATTGATAAAAATCCTAAATAAGGGGCCCTTTAACGATAAATAAGGACTCTTCCTTTTTAGGTCTCGTTAAGTATTAAATTCCTACACGGACGAAATTCCGACTGACCTGTAGTAACCCTGGCAACAAACATTAAATCGCGATATTACTTTAGTACTGTCGGGAGTACTGTTTAGACCCTGACAACTGACTTAACATTAGTAGACGGTGGGCTCTCCCAACCCCCCATCACCCCCCCCCCCCCCCCTCCCCCCAGGGTGATTGAAATCAGGTTGTCTGCACTTTGCCTTGTGGTGGGTGGACGCGTGGGGGCGCTTTTCAAAATGGCCGTCAGTCAGAATTGCTCCAGCTCGCGCATTTATTTTTACACCACTGCGAGGGGAATTTGGCAGAAAACGCACCGTTTCACTGCTGGTGCAGAGACTAAAGTTCCCCGTACGTATACATGTGCTATACAATGCGCTGTACACATGTGCATGTAGATTGTGTGCGCTACGTACGTACTGTACATGTATTATAATAAGATAAATTTCATGATTGATTAGAAAGGAAAAGAAGAACTGCGCGCATACATATTAAAATATCAGCCAAATATTTTTGTAAAAAAAAAAAACAATATCGATCGACAACAGTCCCCTAAAGGCCTAATCCTTC
The DNA here is from genome assembly GCA_037783545.1 of Henricia sp. BOLD:AAB3569. NCBI lineage: Eukaryota > Metazoa > Echinodermata > Asteroidea > Spinulosida > Echinasteridae > Henricia > Henricia sp. BOLD:AAB3569. The sequence continues at coordinate 78,818 of JBBELK010000671.1, forward strand.
CTCCATGCATAGAGCAAGTTTCCAAAACTTGTTTTCTTCTTTCGAATTCCCTTGAAACAGGTTTCGATCGTTCTTTAGAAACGCGTTTCGATCGTTCTTTCGAAACGCCGTTTTGATCGTTCTTTTGAAACGACGTTTCGGTCGTTCTTTCGATATATATTTGGATATAGGCCTACCAGGATTTATTTTTATTTACATGTGTTGTGATTTTGTTTTTTATTTTGAGTAATTTATTAATTTTGTAAATATTGTTATTAAATGTATTTATCCTTAAATGTATTTATCCTTAAATGTATTTATCCTTAAATGTATTATCCAATTAGTTTGGAGAGCCCCTCGATAGAAACTTGTTTCTTTTGGGCAATCCTACGGGAGCTATTTGGGTACTGTTTTCTGTTCTGTTTCCAGTTTTTTGTATGTCTAATCTGTTTTGTCTGTAATTCAGTAATTTTTATATCCCGGAAAATGAAATAAATATAAATATAAATATAAACGACGTTTCGGTCGTTCTTTCAAAACGCGCGTTTCGATCGTCCTTTCAAAACGTTTCGATCGTTCTTTCGAAACGACGTTGCGATCGTTCTTTCGAAACGACGTTTCTTAGGCTCGCATGTCCATACATACTTGATTTTGGTGGCAACACCCATGTTTTCTTGGCCAAGGAAGCCTGTGGTGTGGTTATTTATTACGTAGGATCATCAAATCAAGGTGGTTATTTGAAATAGGTACCATTAATTTCCACCATTTTCAAAATGGCCGCCCGTCAAAATTATTTATCCAATTTATCAGCTTCATTAAGCTCATACAAAGGTTATTTTGGTTTCTATACCCATATTTGTGTAGAAGTTGTGTGGTACTGTGGCCAATAGACGGGTAAATATAGCACAATGCACCCCACCCCCCAAAAATCTAGCAACATTTTTTCAACGGTTTCTGGTGGTAAATAACAGGAAAAGTCTACTAAAATAAAGCCACTGAAAATGGGTGAAATCTTGGTCAATTCCAAGATGGCCGCAATTGACCTTGAAAATAGTTATAGTTTAATATTTGGTGTAGAACAATGATTTAAATGCCATGGGAGTTTCATGGTAAGGCAATTCACTGATAATAAAAAAAATTGTTAACCCAACAAATGATAAAAGCCACGAACTCATGATGATGGCGATCATAAATCACCAGTTGTATGGGATGGATTGGACTGGGTGGGCTGGGGTGAGTTAAGGCGCGTTCACACTATCGCGGAAAAATCACACTGTTCCATTGGTTTGTACACAAACTGGTTTGCCGCTTGTGCGCGGCCTATCGCGATGCGCAAAACGTTTTCAGCTGGGTCAAAGTTCAAATTTGTTGAACTTTGACCGCGGTGCGCTGACCTTTCCAACGCGCAGCCAGTGAGGTATCAGAGAAACCCCAATTTACCAGAGTGGAATTTTCTATTTTGGAATAATCGGCGACTGAGAGCTCATGCAATGCGGTGAGCGCAGCGCAAAAGTGTGATTTTTCCGCAATAGTGTGAATCCGCCTTTAGGGTTGGGCTGGGCTGGGCTGGCTTTGGGCTTGATAAGGATGGCATCGGGCTGGGATGTCTTCGGCCTGGGATATGAGGGCTTCGACCTGGGCTAAGATGACTTTGGGCTGGGCTGGGATGGGTTGTTTAAGTTCAGGCTGGGGCCGGGACGGCTTTAGGCTGGGTTGGCCACTAGCTGGGTTGGGAAGGCTTTAGGCTGGGATGATTAAACCTGCGTGGGATGAGCTGACCTGAAAGTCGCGTCTCAAAAACATATAGGTTGTCATGCAGGCAGGTAATTCTGGTAGAGTGGCGCACCCTGCCTTAGCGGCTCGTACGGTGGCTGATGCAGCCAGGCGTGCCACAGGACGGTATTACGGTTATGCAAATTACCGACCGATAAAAGAAACTACATCTGACATCAGCAGGTGGGGAAATTATTGTTACCGCCATTTTGAGTTTGTGGCTTTTATTGTTTGTCGAAGGTTTGATTGAAATTTAATGGATACCAGTGAATTCCCTGGCCCTGAAAACCCTAGGTTGGACATTTAAATCACTGCTCTACTCCAACTATTAAAGACGTTACAGCCATTTCAGCGATTTTTAAGGTCAATTAACAGCGGCCATCTTGGAATTGACCGAGATTTAACCCATTTCCGGTGATTGGTGGCATGACATGTTATCACCACATTCAGTAGGACCAGAAACTGTTGAGAAACCTTTTGTTCGAATTTATTGGGGGTTAAGGGTACTTTTTCCCATAAATAAACCCGTCTATATGATTTACAGCAACATATGATGGTGGCCATTTTGAAAAGCGCCCTCACGAGTCAACCCACCGCCAATCAAAGTGCAGATAACCTGATTTCAACATCCCTATGGACAAGGTTTCCAAAAATAGTGGTCTGCAAAAAAAAACCTGGGGGAGGGGGCGGGGGGGGGGGGGGGTGTTTCGTGGCTGAGCCCATAACCTATAGTGCTCCATCACACAGAGCAGAATTTATTCACTCTTCAAGGAGCGGTCGGGTTGGTTCAAGTATGGTTTCCCTGTAATTCGGCTTTCCAGACGTGAACACAGTTTACATTTTTAATCCCAAATTAATGTACCATGAAACATAATGAAACATACGTTTGGTACCCCGAGACTCCCCAGTCCCCAATAATTGCATAATCAAACGAATTTTGATCCAAAATTACTGTCTTTATAGAGCACTATAGAATACCAAACCAAAAAGAGGTAAATGGTGTCCTGAATAATGAATGACGTATCGAATCCCTTAAAATAGGTCAGATGTCATTATAACATTATAAAGGGCCATTGCAACTGAATAATGACTATAATCAGTATGGCTTTTTAAAGTATCCCATATATGCAATTGTATAATTGCACTTTTATCAGATACAAAAGCCCTTGCAGTTCTAGTTATAATCATGCCGTATTTGTTACCATTGCTTTAAACGTCTTTAGTAGGATTTATAAAACAATTAAAAATTTGGCTCAATAAAAACGGACGTACAGCATGTATTTTAATATAATGTCATGACTTGCACGGTGGAGTCAGCCACTTGGGGCATTTTTGGCAACTAAACGTAAATTTCAAGACTATGGTGAACTATGGAGTGCTATGTAAAGTTTCAGAAAACGCAGAAACACGCACAGAAAAAAAACATAATCCATAATGCAGCTTTGGCCGCTGATCTGTGATAAAGTCGCCTTTGCGATGCATATGGACTACCAAAGTAAATACGTCACCCTATTGTTAGTCAATAATCTACGCTAACAATCACTAAAGTTTCCCTGTGCTTTTGAATGGTGTTTTATCTGGCAGCCATGATGTTTGGAGCCAATTACCATGGCACACGTCACACTTCGGCACTCCATAATCGTGAAAAATTTAGTCAATTTTTCACGTGAGCAATTTAGTCAATTTGTAATTTGATTACACGTGCACAAAGCAGAATATGGTAAAATCATGAAAGCGATATGTCTACGGTACCTACATGTACATGGCGGAGACGGAATCTTTGCTTTGACTGGTTGCGTAAAAATATACGTAGTCTCACCCGGTACTGACATTTTCTCGAATGTGATTTCGCTACAGAAGCTGAACTAAGTACGTCTTTCTTTGACCAGTGTACTCTGCAGAATTATTTCAGCCACCCTATGCCATAAAACTTCGCTTTAAGTCCGCATAAAACGACGGGAGATTAAACTGCGGATGAAACACAAAACAGCTCAGAGCGCTAGCTGTTAAAAATAAATGGGCCTTTTCCCGACGGCTGTTGTGTGTACTGCTAATGCTTGACCTTCGACCTCTTCTTAAGGGGATTGGTACAGGAGTTGACGTTTAAGAAAGGTCATTCATTACTCAGGACACCCCAGAAAATATATTAGCGTTGGTTTGGTTGATGTACTCGATATGCTAATTAAACCGCTAATTAAGGGCTTTCTTAAGCATACTAAGTACATGAGTTAAGAAATGCCGATCATTAATTAGGGTTCATTAGAGGATAGTTTGATGAAGGTTTGATTGATGTACTCGACTATGCTAATACAAGTGATTTTGGGGCCAAAAGGGGGCCTTTCCCTCCCTTAGGTACAGGATCTGCAACTTAAAGGCAGTATACATGATCGGTTTCTCGAAAATCAGAAATGTTCACAGATGTACGCCTAACTTACACAATATAAACGTTGTGACCGTAGAAAACTTCCACTGAAATGGTTTTGTCTGAAGTGCTATCTTTGAGAAATGAGTAAAACAATTTGTTTTCGTCTCATGAGACGAAAATTCAATTTGCCCCAAAACCATTTTGCCCAAGTGCTACTTCGCCCCAAAACGTCTTCGTTTACAGGACGTGGTTCAGGGCGAAATGATTCAGGGCGAAGTGGTTTTAGGGCGAAATGACTGCAAACCCTTGTTTTACTGTTTTCTCAAAATTGAGACGAAGTACGGAGCTGGTTTTTGCTCAGGTTGTTTTAATCATGCATATCTTCAATCATACATGGGGATAACACTATTTGTAACAGTTTACCAATCATGTATACTATCTTTAAGAAATGCTATTCGGAGGTCACACTGACTTTAATTAAGGTTGGTTTTAATCATGCATATATTCAAGGGAACACAGGGAACTAAAACTATTTGTAACGATTTACCAATCATGTGTTATACTGTTAAGGCAAGGGTGTGTTGAGGTATAGGAGCAGTATACTGGCATTGTTAAATATCGTGCTAGTATGCTGCAGGGTATAGGGGCAGTTAGGGGATTTGGTGCTGGGTATAGTGTAGTTTGTCAACATTTCTTCTGAACACTTTGAGTAAGTTTCTTGTCAATTCATGAAATTAATGTTGGGACATTGCAAATTGCCTTTAAGGAAATTTCGGACTGTTTTTTTTTAAACTCCTTTTTACTCTAAGTTATCTGCTCAGGAAGAATAACGTCTAGGGGCTGTCCATAAAGTACCTATACCACTTTCTCGCGACAGCGAACCCGTCACCGTGTTGTGGGAACTTGGGTTTTGTTTACGCGTGATGCGCACCAGGGATCATTGATCTGTAATGCGCTATACATAATTTGGTTTATTATTATTATGTTTAATATTATTATGGCTAATATTAAAATTATGATTGAAAAATATACTTTACCTGAACTTTGGTTTCTTTGAACTGCAACATATCATCTCTGTTACATCGCAAGTTGAAGAATTTAGACTGTTGGTATGGATTGGTGTAGGTAATTCTCTGTGGTGTAAGAGACATGACTGACATCAAAACTAAAATTCAAAGTGTGTGTTTGGTGGAAATCGTGCACGAATTTAATTGTGGGAGCTGATGTTTCCTATACTGTATGCACATCCATTTTCTCTCTCCTAATTACACTTTATGGCTTGTACGTGTAACATTTTCGGATGTACATGTACTCTCAGCATGGAATGTCGGGAACAATAAAATTGCTGCACTGCACTGGATTTTACCTAGCTCCCGTACTGTTTTTATTACCTAAAGTATAACAGAGGAAGTGTTTTACATATTTCAATCAGTTGCGTTTAGCTGTAATTTTCTTTATTTTTTCTGCAATTTTTTTATAGACTTGTGTACAAAGGTTGGTGTGATTTTTAGTGGTTTTTTGATATCAAGAAGTGTATTAATTCAATATGATTACTATATTATCTTTTGTAACAATCTCCACAAGTTTGTTTGAGCCAAGAACTGAATGGATCAGTAGGCTAATGTTACTCTCTTACATGTATTGCTTGCTTTTCTTTGTTTTTAACTGTGTGAGGCCTCCATGAGTGGCTATGGACAGCGCCCCTAAATGTCACTTCTTTCTAAAATAAGGGCAAATCTAGTATGCCCTTTTTATCTGTAGCAGTTTAATCCTTAGATTGATGTATAAGACCAGCTGGATGTTTAAATAATTTTCATTTCGCAAACCTTCAAGAGACGTGGGGGAAGTTGAAGATAATCCTTTACCTTATTTGACCCTTTTTCACCACTTGCAGGCAAATGGAGCTCAAAAACTTTCGATATCAGCGGTTGGCGACACTGCACATTCACAAACCAAGATTGGAGAAGTTGATGATACTCTTTGTCTGACAACTAATGTTAAGAAATATTAATATTTACTTTCTCCCCTTTGTTTAATGAAATATCGCCCCAAGCAAGGCAAAACGACACTTTAGGCAAAGGGCTATACAATGCAAACAAGTTGTATAAAATCCGTTGGTTAAATTACTTTAATCAGTTTTTGAACAAAGTTTTAGGCAACATATGCTGAAAGTTTACGTATTTTGCGCATATGTTGAACAAATGTCTTTGTCCAACGTTGAATAAGAGATGTTGAATACAAAAGTTGGATAGCTGCGTTTCTTTACACATTTGTTGATTGAATGAAATTGACAACAGTTAAGCAATAAGGACCACGTGATTAAAATTAACCAACATTTGTGTAAAAAATACCCAACAGTTATGTAAACGTGCATGCTTGGTAATGATAGAACATCGTCGAAGTCGATACGGAGAAAATGAAGAAAAATCCTAAACAGTGTGGGCTTGTTCAGGCAATGGAGGTAAATAGGATAACAGGGGCACACTGTAGAACGTTATTTATAGGATATGTTTGCATTAAAAAGACGTTCAGTAGTTGAAGAGATTATGTGACGCGCGATTAGCACATGCATGCGGCCATGTTTATGTCGCTGTGTCACAAAATACGTACGCATGTACACGGGGGCGTAGCATGTACAGTACGGGGTCACCAAATCTCTTGGACAACTGGACGTATTATACCACGTGTCAAAAAAGTCCTACTTTTGGTCTTGAATAATTTCTTAATTTTTTAATAGATTTTAACCAAACGTTCAGATCATGTAAACAAGGCTTGACAAATTTTATTGAGCGAGTTGAATCAGGTTTTTCCAAGAGGCTAATATTTTTAAAAGCCATACAAAAAAGGTCAATTTAAGAATTCGCTCTTTTTATTTGACCTGCTTCAATAATAATACATTGCTGGAGACAGTGGTGGAATGTGCGAGCTGCAGGATCCCCCCGATGTTTGCAAACCACCTCAATTTTGTCGCGTAAAGAGGTACACATTGACTTTTGTTTTTTCGTATGGCTTTTAAATCTTGCTCTTTATGAAAAGCGGATAAAACTCGCTCAATAACATTGATCAGGCCTTGTTTACATGATCTAAAATGTTGGTTTAAATCCAGCGGAAAATTGTCCAGTTACACTGCAAAAACTGTGATATTAAATTAACACCAGTGGTGTTGTCTTATATAGATCCAAAGCCTGGTGTTAAAATGTAACACCATGGGTGTTACTTTTAATACATTTTGAATAAATTAGTCAGGGAATATTTCCGAAATCTGGGAACTAAATCCTTACCAAATTATTTCTTCACCAAATTGTTATTCAAGGTGTCTAGTAACATCTCCTAAAAAGTTGAAATTCAACTCCCCTAGGAAAACCCGTGACGGCTCTTTAAAGTTGGGGTACCAGGAACTATTATTCCGAAAATATTGAACAATTCAAATACTATATCAACCATCTTGTGGGGTCAATTGAGAGGTTTTTCGTGATTCTGAATCAATTGTAAACATTTATTTTGCATCAGATCGACTTTTTGGATGACAAACTGTGATGCTTAGCTCTTTTTTTGATTAAACGTGTATATATATATATATATATATAAACATACATATGACTGCGCATTCAATTCAAAGGTATAGTAGTCCATGGGCCAGAGGGACCCACCGTGCACCTCCCCCTCGAATTGACGATACAAGTTACCCCTCAAAATGTAGGTCTTGGTGAGTTCTGCACAGTGGTACATGAGTTATGTCTTTTAATTTAGTAAGTAGGTCAACAGAGGTCAAAAGGTCAATTTTAAAGGGAGTTTCGCTAAATTCGGTAATCCTCGCCATCAAACAAAACAGACTGTACGTGTAAATTAATAAAGTTTTACTATAACATGATATTATTCTGTCTCAACGTATTTTATTCGCCATATAAATACAGGTTAATTTGAATATATTGGTAGAAAGGCTTTCTGCCACACCGTGGGAAATATGTGGGTCAATATAGCACCAAAATACCCCAACATAAAAAAAACCTTACAGGCATGGAAGGGGTGGAGACAATGACTTCTCTAATATAACTTCTGATGTCAGATATAGCTAATTTTATAATTCATTAATGTGTATAACATGATACTGTGGCAAGACTGGCTGCACCAGTCACCATATGAGCCGCTAAGGCAGGGTGGGCCATTCTGCCAGAATTGCCTCCCTGACAACCTGCACTTCTAGGGCTGTTTTTGAGACATGGGGTTCAAAAAGTCTGGTCAGGCCCATGCATGTTTAATCAGGATAAAAAAAACCTAACAAACTTGGCCATCTCGGTTCAGCCCGAAGCCATCCCGGTTCAGCCCGAAGCCATCCAAGCCAAGCTCAATGCCCTCCCAGCTACGCCCAAACTCCAAAACCCCAGCCCGAAGCCATCCCGGCCCAGCCCGATGCCATCCCGGCCCAGCCCGAAGTCATTCAGCCCCAGCCCAATGCCCTAGTCCAAAAGCCCAGCCTAAAGCCCCAAAGCCCAGCCTGAAGCCACCCCAGCCCAGCACGAAGCAACCCCGGCCCAGCCCAAAGCTACCCCGGCTCAGCCCAAAGCCCTCAGGCCCAGTCTGAAGGCCACCCTGGTCTAGCCTGAGGCTGTGGGATGACTTCGGGCTGGGCCAGGATGGCTTTGGGCTGAACTTATTAAACTGGGATGGCTTCGGTCAGAGCTGAGAATTAAGGCTTTGGACAAGGTTGGGGGGGGGGGGGGTTCCGGGCTGCACTGGGAAGTATTTAGGTTGGGTCAGGGTGCAGTGGCTTCGGGCTGGGCCTGGGGTGGCTTTAGGCTGGGCCGGAATGGCTTCGGGCTGGGCTCGGGTACCTTCGGTTTGGGCTAGAATTAATTTGGGCTGGGCCGGGATGGCTTCGGGCTGGGCTGGGATGGCATATGGCTGGGGTTTTGGGGTTTGGGCTGAGCTGGGAGGGCATTAGACTTGGCTGAGATGGCTTCGGGCTTGGCTGGAATGGCTTCAGACTGGGCCGAGATGGCTTCGGGCTGGGGTTTTGGGGTTTGGGCTTAGCTGGGAAGGCTTGGCTGAGATGGCTTCGGGCTTGGCTGAGATGGCTTCAGGTTGGGCCGGATGGCTTCAGACTGGGTCGGGATGGCTTCAGACTGGGCCGGGATGGCTTCGGGCTGGGCTGGCATGGTTTCGGGCTAAACAGGGATGGCTTAGAGCTAGCTGGGCTGGGATGGCTTCGGGCTGGGCTAGAATGGCTTCACGTTGGGCCGGAATGGCTTCAGACTGGGCCAGGATGGCTTGGGGTTGTGGTTTTGGGGTTGGGCCGAGCTGGGAGAGCATTGGGCGTGACTGAGATGTCTTCGGGCTGGGCCAGGATGGCTTCAGGTTGGGCCGGGATGGCTTCAGACTGGGCTGGGATGGCTTCGGGCTGGGTCAGGATGGCTTAAGGTTGGCCGGGCCGGGATGGCTTTAGACTGGGCCGGGATGGCTTCGGGCTGTGCTGGTATGGTTTCTAGCTAGACAGGGATAGCTTCGGGCTGGGTTGGGATGGCTTATAGCTGAGCTGGGATGGCGTCGGGCTGGGGTTTTGGGGTTTGGGCGTAGCTGGGAGGCATTGGGCTTGGCTGGGATGGTTTCGGGCTGAGCCAAGATGGCTTCGGGTTGGGCCAGGATGGCTTCGGCCTGGGCGGAATGGTTTCGGGCTGGGCCGGGATGGTTTCGAGCTCGGCTAGTATGGCTTCGGGCTGAAACGGGATGGCTTTGGGCTAGGCTTTGATGGCTCCAGGCTTGCCTGGCATGGCTTTGGGCTGGGATGGGATGGCGTAGAGCTGGGCTGGGATGTCTTTATAGGCTGGGGTTTTGGGGTTTGGGCACAGCTGGCAGGGCATTGAGCTTGGCTGGGATGGCTTCGAGCTGGGCCGGGATGGCTTCGAGCTGGGCCGGGATGGCTTTGGGCTAAAACGGGATGGCTTCGGGCTAAAACGGGATGGCTTCTGGCTGGGCTTGGATGGCTTAGAGCTGGGCTGGGATGGCTTCATGCTAAAGTTTGTCAGGTTTTATCTTCATTAAACATGCATGGGCCTGACCAGACCTTTTGAATCCCATGTCTCAAAAACAGCCCTAGAAGTGCAGGTTGTCGGGGAGGCAATTCTGGCAGAGTGGCCCAACCTGCCTTAGCGGCTCATATGGTGGGTGGGGCAGCCAGTCTTGCCACAGTATCATGTTACACACATTACTGAACAATAAAATTAGCTACATCTGACATCAGCAGTTATATTAGAGAAGTCATTGTCTCCAGCCCTTCCATGCCTGTACGGGTTTTTTTTATGTTGGGGTATTTTTGGTGCTAAATTTACCCGCCTAAATTGGTGCTAAATTGACCCACGTTGTGGCAGTAAGCCTTTCTTCCAATATAATCAAATTAACATGTATTGATATGGCGAATAAAATACGTTGAGACAGAATAATATCATGTTATAGTAAAACTTTATTAATTTACACGTACAGTTTTGTTTGATGGCGAGGATTACCAAATTTAGCGAAACTCCCTTTAAAATTGACCTTTTGACCTCTGTTGACCTACTTACTAAATTAAAAGACATAACTCATGTACCACTGTGTAGAACTCACCAAGACCTACATTTTGAGGGTTAACTTGTATCGTCAATTCGAGGGGGAGGTGCACGGTGGGTCCCTCTGGCCCATGGACTACTACCTTTGAATTGAATGCGCAGTCATATGTATGTTTATATATATATATATATATATATATTACTATATATATATATATATATATATACGTTTAATCAAAAGAAGAGCTAAGCATCACAGTTTGTCATTCAAAAGTCGATCTGATGCAAAATAAATGTTTACAATTGATTCAGAATCACGAAAAACCTCTCATTTGACCCTCACAAGATGGTTGATATAGTATTTGAATTTTTCAATGTTTTCGGATTAATAGTTCCTGGTACCCCAACTTTAAAGAGCTGTCACGGGTTTTCCTAGGGGAGTTGAATTTCAACTTTTTAGGAGATGTTACTAGACACCTTGAATAACAATTTGGTGAAGAAATAATTTGGTAAGGATTTAGTTCCCAGATTTGCCAAATATCGGATAATATTCCCTGACTAAATAGACACTTGTGGTGTTAACATTTACTACTAGGATTGGTATCTATATAAGACAACACTCATGCACTGGTGATATTTAACACTACAGTTTTCGCAGTGTATTTAAGATAAAAAAGTACAACTTTCTTCACACGTATACTATAGTTCCAGCTCACACGAACGTACCCAGCCCGGTGTGTTACAGCCAGCGGAGTGTCTTCCACTACACGGACAAGCCTCAACTCTGTAAGATGTGTCTTAATGTTCTCTAAACCGACTTGGAGGACGTTTGACCTTGGTCAGTAACAACCACAGCGTGGAATTGCCCGATAAAGAAATGGCTAAAAGTGTGCATAAACAGCAAATGTTTCTAGTAAAAGGTTCGAATCCCAAAAATAGGGTACAATGCCAAACATTTTACCCAAAATGACATGTAAAATAATTTGAATTGAAATCACTGAACAATACTTATCAATTCTGCACACAGAACAAATTTATCAACAGTTGTTCATTGGATACCGGGGCATGCATAAAACAGTAAGTGACTTGTAAGTCATAATTTTGACTTGTGCTACACGTCATAAATATGACTTTCTTTTTTGAATAATGTCCCTTCCACGCTTTCGTAGATACAAAATATCAACAGTTGCCGGTTACACAATGAATAAACCAAAACCGAACTGTTGAGTACTAGATTACTCAACAACTGCTCGATTGCATACTTGAGTAAAACGTTGACAACGTTGAGCAAAATGTTGAGTAAAATTGTACTCAACGTTTTTGCAGTGTACAGCGGAAGAAAAAAAGCAAACAGACATATAAACACAAACAAACAGCCCAACACGACCAACAGGCAAACAAACAAACGTAATCAGAAAAGTGGAAAGTAGTAATTGATGTTGAGGTTGAGGGCATCTGGGGGAAGGGTGGGTATGTGGCGGTGGGGTACAGAAGTGCGGGGGAATGTGTAGGGGGTGGGGGCGGGAGGTGGGGAAAACGGCAGGGAAACGGTAATAAGAACAAAAGAAAGCATAAAAGTGGAAACAAAGGAAACATCGTTTGCAGTTACCTACAATTTTACTTTACAAGTAGGCAAGAACAGAGTTGATAGCAACGCTAACAAACACATTTTCCACGTAAAATGGTACGTAAAATGGTATACTCCTGTGGAAGAAGAGGAATCAACTGATTTTCTTTCCACCTCCATGTATTCAACATAAACACCACGCATGGATTTTTGTTCAGGTTTTTGTCAAGGACGCTCCGGATTCGCGACGTTTCAAGGAGATGATCGACTCCTGCAACCTGACACAACATGTGACCTTCCCCACGCACGAAGCAGGTCACATCCTGGATGTGGTTATGTCACCGAACGATTGTGATACTGTACGCGCTATCTGGCCTGGGGACATGATCTCGGACCACAGTTTGATACTGTGCACGATATCAATTCCTAAACCCTCCCATCCCAGAATCGAGCTGACAACCAGGAAATATCGCAACATTGACATTGCCGCTTTCAAGCAGGATATTGCTAAGATCTGTGTCTCACTAAACATGGAGAGCGCCGGCCTGGAACAGATGTGCACTGCCTACGAGGAAGGGCTACTCTCGATTGTTGACCGACACGCCCCGGCCAGAACACGCATGGTCACGGTACGCCCGAGTCATCCATGGTTTTCTGATGACCTCTATGCCTCAAAACGTGAAAAGCGCAAAGCGGAACGGACCTGGCGCCGCACTGGTCTGACAGTCCATAAGCAGATCTACCACGAGGCTAGGACGAAGTACAACAATGCACTACGCAAGGCACAGACCACCTACTACAATAGTAAGATTGAAAACGCCTCCGAAAATCCTAAGGAACTCCAGCGGATCTTCAACGGTCTCCTTCACTCTGGAAAGGAGTGTAAACTGCCAACCTCTACTAACTCCGAGGACCTAGCAAGCTCATTTGCTGACTTCTTCATGGACAAGGTAGAGAATATCCGTGCCACCCTGCCAGTAGTGAGGACGAAGTTCAAACTCCCACTGGATGATTGTCTGCCACGCGGATCCTCGTTCGGTCTTGATCACCTTAGCCCTGTGGACTCTAGTGTAGTACGCAAGTTGGTCATGCAGTCACCCACAAAGTCATGCCAACTTGACCCAATGCCGACATGGCTTCTGAAGGAAGTGTGTGACGACATACTGCCACTCCTGACGTCAATCGTAAACAAATCCCTCGCAAGTGGTACTGTGACAAGTTCTATGAAATCCGCGCTCGTCGCACCCATCATTAAGAAACCATCACTTGATGCGGAGCTATTTCAGAACTACCGTCCAATCAGTAACCTCTCATTCGTCTCTAAAGTACTTGAGCGGGTTGTTGCAGCAAAGCTAAACAAGTACATGGCAGAAAACAACCTACATGATGTATTCCAGTCAGCTTATAAGGCAAGACATAGTACAGAGACTGCACTCCTTCGTGTGACAAATGACATTCGACGGATGTTGGATGGCGGTGGTGTGGTGGTTCTTGTACTCCTAGATCTAAGCGCTGCTTTTGACACGGTAGACCATGCTGTCCTGCTATCACGGATGAGGGATCTGCTTGGAATCAGCGGAGGCGCTCTGCAATGGTTTGAATCGTATTTGGCTGACCGGTGCATGCATGTCACAGTCCGTGGTGCCAAATCACCTCCACGTTTCTTGAAGTACGGTGTGCCCCAGGGTTCTGTACTTGGTCCGCTTCTGTTCCTGATCTATGTGCTCCCACTTGGGAAGCTGATTCAGTCTCTCAGTATGGACCGCCATGGTTTCGCCGACGACAATCAGACCTATACCATATTCCAGGCCATTAAAGATGCATTGGCTGTGCGCTCTGTGTGTACCAAAGTTGAGAACTGCCTCCAGAACATCCAGGATTGGCTGACCGAAAACTTCTTAAAGGGAAACCCTACTAAGACAGAGATCCAGCTCCTTTGATCCCCTCAACGTCTCAAGGCTGTCGGAGTAACGTCGTTGTCTGTGGCGGGTACTGATGTGCCTGTCACGATGAAACCTGTGCGAAACCTTGGTGTGCTCTTTGATAGTCAATTGGACATGAAGTCACAAGTTAGTGCGCTAGTTAAATCCGGAAATTTCTATCTGCGCAACATAGCCCTCGCTCGTGACCGCCTGACACTGAAAGCCACCAAGTCACTTGTACAAGCCTTGGTCCTCTCCAGGCTGGACTACTGTAATAGTCTGTTGGCAGGCATTTCTCAGGAACAGCTTGGAAGACTTCAAATCGTCCAAAACAATGCTGCCCGCCTGGTCACAAGGACCCCAAGACGTGCCCACATATCACCAATCCTCGAGGACTTGCATTGGCTACCTGTTCAGGCCAGGGTCAACTACAAGATTCTCCTTCTGACTTTTAAGTCCCTTTGTGGACTTGCACCCGAGTATCTGTGCGAACTGATCGCCCGCCATATACCTGGTCGGTCACTAAGATCATCGAGTGGCCCAGTGAGGCTCAAGGAACCGCGCTATCTCTTGGAGTCTCTTGGTGGCAGGGCCTTCTCCTGTGTCGCTCCAAGGTTGTGGAACCAGCTGCTCTCATGTGACATCGATTGTATAAATGCCAATAAACTCCTGCATTTCCGCACTGAACTAAAAACAACATTGTTCAGGTCAAGCTTCATGGAGTAACTTTCTTCAGCGCATCTGAACAGTTTTTCACTGGAAATTGCGCTTTACAAATGACAATTTCATTCATTCATTCAAGGGGACACTTTCGACTGGGCTACAAACAAATGAAATGGACATGATTGGAAAGATTGTCAAAAAGTACAATTTGAAGATTCACATAAATATACTTTCCGCCATTTTGCTACTCTAACTCTAACTCTGTCAGAAGTAGCATATTTTATCGGTCAGTAAGGTGTATGACATGATCCCCTCCCGTGGCAAGGCTGGCTATATCAGCCAACGTACAAGCCGCTGAGGCAGGGTGCGCCACTTTGCCTGAATTGCCTCCCTGAGAACCTGCACTCCTAGGGCTGTTTTTGAGATGCGCGATTCAGGAGGTCAGCTCATCCCACGCAGGTTTCATCACGATAAAAACCCAACAAACTTACTTTCTTTGAGCCTTTAAGTACAGGATTATTCCATAGAAGTAGAACAAACATATCATTGCTGTATATTAAGGGGGTGGGTTGGGGGCTGGGCTGGTATGAAATGGATAGGATTGGGCTGGGGCAGCGGGTTGGGCTGGGCTGGGGCAGCGGGTTGGGCTGGGCTGGGTTGGGTTGGGTTGGGTTGGGTTGGGTTTGGCTGGGCCGGGCCAGGCTGGGGTAGGATAGGCCGGGCTGGGATAGGATGGCTTCGGGCTGCGCTGGGAAGGCGTATTTGATGTACATGTACTTACCAGCAACAATAGGTCATGAATGAAACAATGTTCTGAATGAAAGTATTTTGCTTCTTTTAAACATGTTCATCCTTAAATGTTTCACCTCACACTGTGTTAACAATGAGTTTGAGAATGCTTGAGTGACGTTTAGCTGAGCTGTAAGTTAGAGAAGAGCGTATTTGTGTTTCTTTTGTGGTTTACACAGGAAAATAAAGGTTGACTTTGGGTTGCAAAATAACACTAACACAATTTTCATTTAGTTGCGATTAACTTACAATGCATGGAAAGTTTGTTCGGAATCAAAATGTGGTCAAAATGCAGGTTTGTCTGTATACCTGTGAATCGTACTACAGTCAGCATACAAATATTCTGTCCGCTAAATTAATCAATTCCTTTAGTGGACTCTGCACTTTCTAAAGAAAACCATCACAAATTACATTATTTTAAAGGATACCAACGATATTGATGTACATGAACTTGTTACCAGCAGATGTAGGCCGTATGCCTAGACGAACCTCATGTGCAGAATTCGCAAGCAGCATGAATGGTTCAGATGGAAATATCTGTATTAGGAAACAAATAAATCGTGTCATACACGTATATCACAATTTATAAAACTATAAATCTGGTGTTTTTTAAAAACAAACACGCTGTTTCGGCCCTTTTTACTGATCTGGATTTCAGCTCAGAAAACTGTAAAACTGTTTAAACAATATTCAAGAAACCATCCACATACCCTAAATAAATTCCAGGTCATACACGTAGGTAGTGTTTTCAAATTACAAAAGTCGGTGTTACTATTAAATTATTAACAGGTAACATATCGCCAAAAGTTAACCTCATATCTTGATACTACTTCCAACCTACATCTTAGTTTATCAAGGAAAGCTAAAATAAACGTCTTTACACTCTCGGAACGTTGGTTAAAATATCACTGGTTAAAATCTCTTGGTTAACAAATCTCCCAGTGTTGGTTAAATTCTATGAGTTGGGTAAAATTTTCTTTAAGCAGTGGTTGGTTAATTAATATTCTGCTTTCAAGTTGGGTAAACTGCAGGTTGCGTAAAATATAAGATCAGATGGCTGTATTTTACCCAACCTTGGTTATAATGTATTACCCACCGCAAAGGAAGTTTGTTACAATTTTTGCCCAACCTAATCACGTGGTGTCCAGCGAAAGCTGCCATTGGTGAATGGCAGTATTCGCCAGTGTAGCCAATTATTTTTTCACGCATCGCGTTGTTGTCGTGTTCACGTTGTATTAATACGCGAATGCACACACACTACAAAGATGGCGAAAGTCGACGGTGAAACCAGCACCGAATCAGCGGTGTTTCTCAGCCAATATATTACGACTTTTTGAAGGTAAAACCGTACATTCGTAGACTGTGTATATTAGTGGTTGCTAGCAAAAATGTTTGGGAGACCTTTTCGAAGGTTTAAGCCGACATGAACCTTTCTTTTTTAACCATGCACGGACGACTTCCTCCATCGTGGTACACGTACATGTACTATAGGGCGTGCGTAGTGGTAGTGTGGTACATTGTACATAAATCATACTGGCTACGCCCGGCCTTCGTATCAACCCCTCCATCGGGTATATTCCCCTCCATATACTCCACCCCTAGGCTAAGGTTTGCCACTTTTCGTGTGATAAATTGTCCACACCCTGGGACAAAATTTGGGTGGAAAAATCTTCACCCATATGGGGGAAAACATACACGTTTTGTTCCCAGGTCAGGTGCACTGAACATTTGATTTTAATGACTATGCGTCGTGAACAAATCCCCACCTACATGTAATAGTCCAGTCAAATTAGGGTTACACCCACCACTAATTGCAACATAATTTTTTTAAGTGCTATGCATTTCAGTAAAGTCTCCTGAACACCATACTAAAAGTCTACCAAAATATATTTGGTGGAAAGGTGTCAAATTTGCATAATATGCAAATTACCTGCTTTCATTAGAACAATTCTACTTTTTAATGTAACTTTATATTTAAGTGCCCAATCAAAGCACATATAGTGTATAAACCTGTGTTTGCATGGTCACAGTACACGATAAACATGTTTCTCAATTAATAGTGTGAACACAAATATGCAAATTATGCAAATTAGCGGCCACCATTAGGAAAACCGTTTTACAATACAACTTTGTACGTAGGTATCTGTTCAAAGCGATGTACATGTGTACATTACGTTTTTATGGCCAGAGAACATGATAGACATATTTTTAATCAAGTGTTTAGAGAATTATGCAAATTAGCTGACAAATATGCAAATTATGAAAATTAGCTGCCGTCACTATATATAACAAAACAAATGGAAAGAAAAATTGAGTGATTAAACCCAATGTTCATGGAGTGACTCGTATACGTCCGATTCCAAATTTATGAAATTCATTTCGTGGTTTCAGGGTCAAATTATATTTTAAAAAATACAAATATGGTATAACATTTACCTGAATAACAAATATTTAAATATGAATATAAAAGACATACAAATTGCTAATAGAAAAATAATAATTAAACAAGAGGTCATTTTATAGGTCTATTAAATAGAAATTTCAGCCGACAGCTCTAGCCTTGCATTGAAGCTTGCCTACATACCATGTGTTGGTTGTTGGACTAATTTTCGGCAAGAGAAAACGTGTCCGCAAAGGGTTAAACGAGCACGCATGCCCACAGTGTCGTTGGCACACTTCCCACAAAAGGAGAGGGCACACTTGCCGCAAAGTACATGACACACTTGCCAAAAGTACTTGGCACATCACACTTGCCACAAAGTACTTGGCACACTTGCCGCAAAGTACCTGGCACACTTTCCACAAAGTACCTGGCACGCTTTCCACAAAGTACCTGGCACGCTTGCCACAAAGTACCTGGCACACTTGCCACAAAGTACCAGGCACACTTGCCGCAAAGTACCTGGCACACTTTCCACAAAGTACCTGGCACACTTTCCACAAAGTACCTGGCACACTTGCCGCAAAGTACCTTGCACACTTGCCGCAAAGTAATTGGGACACTTGGCACAAAGTAATTGGGACACTTGCCACAAAGTCATTGACATATTTGCCACAAAATAGGGCATGCATGCTTGCTTGCTTCAAAAGTATTTTGGCACGCTTGCCACACTGAGGGCACGCTTGCCCCAAGAGTAAATGGTACTCTTTCCACAAACAAAGCCCTTGGCTTATTTGCCATAGAAGCAGCTTGTCCAAAATTGCTCGGTATTCCTGCACAAAGGTCCTTGCATCCATGCCACAAAAATAGCTTTACACCCAGCACGATATGTGACAAAGGGACCACTCCCCTTCCGCCCCTATACCTCAACACACTTCTATTTGGTTAGCGTACCAACACCCACCCCCACCCCTTTTAAAACCTGAAATTTCTTTTAAGCGTACATATTTTCCACAAATTTCTTTTAAGCGTGCATATTTTCCACAAAAAGGACACGCTGGCCCCAGAAGTTGTCTTTCAGCACGCCTGCCTACAGTGCTGGGGATGTTTTTCACCTATCCAGGTCCACCGCTGCATATGCAGCACGATATGTGGCAGTGGGTCCCCTCACTCCCTCTTCCATTGTTCCCCCATTTCAAAATAATTCCTTTCAGTTTTTAGGGGGGAAGGGGGAGGGTGGTGGGGGTGTTGCGTTAACAAAAGGGAAGATTGTTTAGGTATAAGGGCGTTGGGGGAAGTCCCTTTGCCACATATCGTGCTGGGTGTAGACCGTATCGAATAGCTACCATCTTGTGGGGCACCTTTTGTTACTTAAACTGTTCAAAAATTTAAGCATAATACGTGCAACCACGCATTTCCTTAATGAACAAAGAAACTGCCCTACAAGATGGCTGCTTCGTTGAGTTTTGCTTTGAGGATGTTGGACGCTTGAGGGCGCTATCACCTGTTCACGGTCTAAGATGACACGTCAGAAACTGAGCCGTTCACGAAGATTACAGGGTTAAAAGTTCGCTAAAATACTAGTTTCCTGAACTGATACTGTATTAAGTAACTGATTGTTGTTGAGAGTAAGTGTTCTAGAGTTGTATTTTTAGGGTAAACTTGTTCCATATAAAGTAATGTTTGCAGTATGATTGACATTCCAATGTGCATTCGCCAAAGTTGAAAGGTTTTACGTGTTGCACATGTACATGTAGCGCTTAGCAGAGGTCACAGGTCAGTTTGGAACTTTGAGTGAATCGGTGTTTTAAGGTTCTCGAATTGCAAATTAAGCTGTTATTCCCCGTTATTGAGCTGAAGCCAACATTCCTGAAGTGATTACCTGGTTATAATTTGATGCTTGATTACTTATTGAGAATTTATTGTTTTGGATAAGATCATCTTCTACTACATGTTTTTTGGTGTTTTCTTATTCGACATTAATTTTAGGATCACCTACTGAACTGCATAACTGAGCTTACCTGAACCTGTTGAAACCTGTTAAAACCTGTTAACTGAACTTCTGTAGTTGTATCCGGTCACAGTAGTAAATTTAAATATCCCGCTGAAATGTGTGCTTTATGAAAAGTCTCTTCCAGGTTAGTTTTCCAAATTTGCATTTTGGATTCAGATGTTTGAAGTGTAACAATTTTCTGGTAACATCATTACATTTGTTAAGACTGCTAAATTAGCTTACATGTATCAACTTATAGATCTGAAACATATATGTATACTCAAAACTGCGTTCTTTTATTGTTCTTTACAGAATGGAATGGCTGATTTTTACAATTAAAATCTTCATACATTACACGCCGGCTACAACTTCATTTTTCTTCCTCTTGAGCCTTCCACAATTCAATTTACTTCGTCACGTATATTGAGGCCAAGATGGATGAAAAGAAAGCAAAACGTCGAACCAGTAAGACGAGATTTACTCGTCAGAAGAATGTGTTGGAACAACACATGATGCAAGAGGACCCCATAGAAGAACTGACTGTGGAGTTCAAGAAACTGGAAGTTGCCTTTACAGTACTTCAAGATCGACATGATGAGTATTGCGAGACAATAGAAAACTGCGATGAATACGACCAGGAAGAAGAGTACATTAAGACCTGTATGGATGACTTTATGAAAATGAAGCTGAGACTGAACCAACTGAGTAAATCTAAAGCAGAGAAATCTACTGGAAATACAACAGCACAAGGTGTTGCTGTACCCGTTGATAATGATGTTGCTCAAGGCTCTTCCGATTGCAACGCTGAACCAGAAAGCAGTGATGTTCTGCCGCAACCTGACTCGGGACCTCCCTCACCAACACCAGCAAGTCCGGAAGTAGCGCAGTCACCGAAAACCAGTTCTCCTGCACCGAACAAACTGAGACCGAGGTTCGAGAAACCCAAGTTGCCGACATTCAGTGGGGACATCAGAGATTATCATACATTCAAGGAAGACTTCAAGCACATGATTGACCCAATGTATGATGCAAGAGATGCTGTCTCCATCTTGAGGAACAGTTTAACTGGAAAACCGCTGGAGTTACTGAAAGGCATCGGAACTGATTATGATGCTTGCTGGGATTACTTGGACTTGTATTATGGTGATCCGAGGGTCATCTCGGATGCAGTAGCCCAGGACCTGACCAAATTCAAGGCACTTACTGATGGAGAAGATGAGCACTTTTGTGAGTTTGCCCAACTTGTGAGGCGAAGCTTCAATATCCTAAAGCAAGTCGGGAAAGAGGCAGACATGAACAACAACCACATGTTGGCTCTCATCGAGAAAAAACTTACTCCAGATGATAGAAAGATATATACGCGCATACTACAGCAAAACAAGGAGGAGCCCTCTCTAATTGAAGGCTTACTCAAGTTCCTTCAGGATGAAACTAAAACCCGAAGAAGAGCAAGTGCTTCCATCAGAAGCAAGAGTACAACTCCACAGCAGGCCAAAGTACACCTGACCACAGGGCGACAAGCCACAATGACAAAATGGAAAAAAGTGCTGGGGGTGTGAAACCGATAGTCATTGGCCTGATCAGTGCCCTTCCCTGTTAAAACTGACTCCTGTGGAGCGTTTGCAGAAGGTTAAAGATAAACATGCCTGTTTTGCTTGTATGAAACGGGCCGGCAAAGGGCACAGCATAAGTACTTGCAACAGAAAGAAGAAATGCCCTTACTGTGATTCGCATCACCACCCTCTGCTGCATGTAGTAAAACCTATGGTTTCACCAGTACCGACTGCTCAAGTGATGGCGTATAACACCAATAATTACACCGATGTTACACTGCCCTTGCTGACGACTGAAATTGGAGCTCCTCACAAGAAAATGACTGGAAATGTCGTATTTGACTGTCCGTATGAGTGTAACCCTCGTACGGAAAGAAGCAGTGCGAAGACTTGGTTTACAAGGAAAAGGCAAGCCAATCAGCATAGACATTACAGCATTTGGCGGAATGACCGAGACTCATGTCACCAAGCTCCATGAAATCAAGTTGTACCATGAAGAGAAAGCGTATAAAGTGTCAGCGATAGAAGTCCCCCAGATAACGACAATACCCCCTCTACCAGTGAAGTATAGAGAAAGGATCGAGAATCATTTGGGGTTCCAGATTAGACGGGGATTTGGAGAGGTTGACATACTGATAGGTGTTGATCATCCTACTATGCATGGAGGTGAGACAGAACAGATAAAAGGCTTTGTCCTCAGAGGTTCTCCACTCGGCTGGGTGATTCTTGGATCACCTAGCGAGGCAACTGCGAAAACATCCACTGTGCTCCACATAAAGGTCACCGACAAGACAGACCTCAGTGAGTTCTGGTCTACTGAAGCGATGGGGGTCAGGCTTCAAACCTGCAACTGTAAGTCTTCATCAAGTGCCGTGCAGTTGACTCCCAATGGCCAACACCAATTTGACAAAATGTGGGAGTCCTGTGAGAAAGTAAACAACAGATGGCTGGTTCCCTACCCATGGAAACGAGACCCAAAATAATTACCAGACAACAGAAAACAGGCGGTGGCAAAACTGCTGTCCATAGAGAAGAAGCTGCTGAAAGAAGGGAAGAATGCTCAACTCTATGATGATCAGATGAAAGAAATGGAGGAAAAGGGGTTTTCGAGAAAGTTGACCAATGAAGAGATGAAGAATTATGACGGTCCAGTACACTACGTCTCCCACCACCCGGTCATCCGTCCTGAGAAGAAAAGTACGCCAGTTCGTATCGTCTTCAATGCTTCTGCTAGCTTCAATGGCCATCGACTAAATGAGTCCTATTCCGCTTCAGACAGTTTCCGATTGCTGTGTCAGGGGACATAGCTAAGATGTACCACCAAATCAAAATCCCAGAGAGGGACAAGCATGTCCATAGGTTCCTCTGGAGAAGCTACGAAGCACGAGAGCCAGATGTATACATTAAAGAGGTGGTAACCTTTGGAGACATGCCAGCACCTGCTCTGGCATTAACTGCATTGAAGAGAACTGCTGCTGAAGGAGCCAACGCCTACCCAGAAGCATCCAGAACATTGGACCGTGACACATACATGGATGACATATGCACTTCCACAGATTCAGTTGAGAAGGCTACACGTCTAACTGGCCAAATTGACGTAGTCCTAGATGCAGGTGGTTTCAAAGTAAAGGAGTGGGTGTCCAATGCCAAGTTAGCAGGAGGTACTAAAGACAGACCCATCGTCGGAGGTTCCCCTGCAGAAGAGCAGAAAGTGTTAGGGGTAGTATGGAATCCCGAGACCGACCGATTGAAATACCAAGTTAAAGCAGTGGCCTTGAAAGAGAAAGATGTCATGACAAAACGGATGGTGCTGAGCGAGTTGGCAAAAGTCTTTGATCCCATTGGCTTTACTGGTGCGTTTCTGATAAGAGGAAAGATCCTAATGCAGAAACTGTGGCTATTAGGTGTTGGCTGGGATGACAACTTACCTCCAGAACTAAAGGCCGAATGGCGAAAGTTCTTCACAGAGCTGGAAAACTTAAATGGAGTTTCCGTTGAGCGATGTCTCATACCGAAGCCAGACCGTCCTGTTGAGCTAATAGTGTTCTGTGATGCGTCCGAAGATGCCTTCGGAGCAGTGGCTTACACCAGATGGGAAAATGAGCACGGGACATTTGATGTCGGATTTGTCGCCGCAAAATCGAGGGTAGCTCCACTGAAAAGCCTGACGATCCCAAGATTGGATCTACAAGCCGCGGTGTTGGCAACTAGACTCTATGCATCAGTGGTCAAGGAGACCTCAGCAGGGTTCAAAAAAGCAATTTTTCTGTCAGACAGAGTGAATGTCCTCTCATGGATACGTGGCCAATCACGACAATTCAAGTCGTTTGTATCGAACAGGGTGGCAGAAATTCAGAGCCAAACAGACCCTTCCGACTGGAGGCACATCCCAGATGAGCACAACATCGCAGACAAGATATCAAGAGGCGTTGGAGTGAAAGACTTGCAGGGCATTTGGAGAGAAGGTCCAGAGTTCCTAAAAGAACGTGAGGAAAAGTGGCCTCAGTCCTTGCCGAAAGCTGACGAGAATGAAGTAAACCGAGAAAAGAGAAAGGAGAATACCGTACTACTGGTGAAAGAAGCTGATGACGCATTTGATTGCAAGAAGTTCTCCAACTGGAGAAAGTTGATACGTGTGACAGCGTACGTCTTCCGCTTCATCTCGAATCTGAAGGCTAAGAGCAGAATCCACGATGGTCCATTAACAGTTGAAGAACTGGCCTTTGCTGAGAACCGCTGGCTGTTAGAAGCACAAAAGTCACTTCACGAACGACTGAAGAAAGGAGAGTTCAAGTCACTCCGTCCATTTATGAAGGACGGACTTATCTTCGTCGGAGGAAGAGGTCATCATGGGAAACTCTCTTATGACAGACAACATCCGGTGCTGCTCCCCAGAAGTCACCATGTATCTTACCTGATCACGAAAGATGTTCACGAGCGTGGCCATTACGGGGTGGCAACGACAACGACCAAGGTCCGAAGCAAGTATTGGGTGACTGGAGGAACAAGCTTGGCGAAAACTGTGAAGTTCAGATGCATCATGTGCAGGGTATTTGAACACAAAACAGAAACACAGTACATGGCCTGTCTGCCTGTTGAGAGGATGGCACCGTTCACGCCACCTTTCTACTACACGGCTGTTGACTACTTCAGACCGTATACTGTGAAAGTTGGGCGAAACAAGACTGATAAGAATGACGGTGTGATCTTCACATGTCTCAACACCAGAGCCGTACATTTTGAAGTAGCCGTCGATTGTTCCACAAGGGAATTTCTCCAAGTTCTGAGAAGATTCCTTGCCGTACGAGGTCATCCAAAGCTCATTCAGAGTGACAACGGAACCCAATTCGTTGGGGCTGAACGACAGCTGCGAGAAATGGTGAAGGGATGGAGTCTAACTGAGTTGAAGGACTTCTGTGCTGAAAGACAAATAAGCTGGAAGTTCACTACACCTCTTGCCCCGCATCAAAATGGGTGTGCCGAGGCACTAGTCAAAAGTGTAAAACGGGCTTTTCGGAAGGCAATTGGAGAACAACGATTGACCCCATTTGAGCTACAGACATGTCTTCAAGAGGTAGCAAATCTGGTCAATGAAAGACCTATCGGCAGACACCCGAATGATCCTGATGATGGCAGCTACATCTGCCCAAATGATATCCTTCTCGGTCGAGCATCGAACAGAGTACCTCAGGGGCCGTTCCGCACAAGCAAGAATCCCAGAGATAGATTTGAATTCGTTCAACAGATTGTGACATCCTTCTGGAAAACATGGATAAGGGATGTACATCCAGCTCTTGTTCCAAGGAATCAATGGAGCGTTCACAAGCGAGATGTGAGCGTCGGAGATGTTGTCATTCTGGCAGAGGCGAATCTCTCCCGGGGGAAATGGAACATTGCAAGAGTAACGGAGGTCTACCCAGGTCAAGATGGGCATGTGCGCAATGTCAAGGTAACTACAGCTCACGGAGACTACAATTAACCGACCAATAACGAAGATTGCGGTCATCTATCCTGTTGAGGGATACGAGCAATAGGTGACTGGACTGCGACATGATTTGGTATGCGACACCTCGCATAGGTGGGGAGAATGTTTCGTTGAGTTTTGCTTTGATGATGTTGGACGCTTGAGGGCGCTATCACCTGTTCACGGTCTAAGATGACACGTCAGAAACTGAGCCGTTCACGAAGATTACAGGGTTAAAAGTTCGCTAAAATACTAGTTTCCTGAACTGATACTGTATTAAGTAACTGATTGTTGTTGAGAGTAAGTGTTCTAGAGTTGTATTTTTAGGGTAAACTTGTTCCATATAAAGTAATGTTTGCAGTATGATTGACATTCCAATGTGCATTCGCCAAAGTTGAAAGGTTTTACGTGTTGCACATGTACATGTAGCGCGCTTAGCAGAGGTCAAAGGTCAGTTTGGAACTTTGAGTGAATCGGTGTTTTAAGGTTCTCGAATTGCAAATTAAGCTTTTATTCCCCGTTATTGAGCTGAAGCCAACATTCCTGAAGTGATTACCTGGTTATAATTTGGTGCTTGATTACTTATTGAGAATTTATTGTTTTGGATAAGATATCATCTTCTACTACATGTTTTTTGGTGTTTTCTTATTCGACATTAATTTCAGGATCACCTACTGAACTGCATAACTGAGCTTACCTGAACCTGTTGAAACCTGTTAACTGAACTTCTGTAGTTGTATCCGGTCACAGTAGTAAGTTTAAATATCCCGCTGAAATGTGTGCTTTATGAAAAGTCTCTTCCAGGTTAGTTTTCCAAATTTGCATTTTGGATTCAGATGTTTGAAGTGTAACAATTTTCTGGTAACATCATTAAATTTGTTAAGACTGCTAAATTAGCTTACATGTATCAACTTATAGATCTGAAACATATATGTATACTCAAAACTGCGTTCTTTTATTGTTCTTTACAGAATTGAATGGCTGATTTTTACAATTAAAATCTTCATACATTAAACGCCGGCTACAACTTCATTTTTCTTCCTATTGAGCCTTCCAATGGCGGCTATTCGATACGGTCTATACACCGCTGTCGGTACCTAATTTGCATAATTTGCATATTTATCTTAACAATACGAATTGAGAAACGTGTTTATGTTCTCTGGCCATAAAATCCTGGGCACGTTACACAAATACGTGTAAATCGTTTTAAGTAGATACTTGCGTACGAAAATAGTGTACAATTTTTTCCCTAATGGTGGCCGCTAATTTGCATAATTTGCATATGTGTTCACACTTTCAATTCAGAAACATGTTTATCGTGTACTGTGACCATGCAAACATAGGTTTGGACGCTTCATGTGCTTTGATTGGGTACCTACATATATAGTTATAATGAAAAATATAATTTTTCCTAATGGCGGCAGGTAATTTGCATATTTGTGTTCACACTATCAATTCAGAAACATGTTTATCGTGTACTGTGACAATGCTAACATACATGTAGGTTTAGCCACTTTATGTGCTTTGATTGGGTACCTACATATATAGATATAGTGAAAAATATAATTTTTCCTAATGGCGGCAGGTAATTTGCATATTATGCAAATATGACACCCTTCCACCAAATATATTTTGGTAGACTTTTAGTATGGTGTTCAGGAGACTTTACTAAAATGCATACCAGTCCAAAAAATTATGTTGCAATTAGTGGTGGGTTGAGCCAAAAAATTGCTTAGATTGACTGGACTATAAGGGGTGGATGGGGCAGCGCTATACTTCCAAATACTGAAAGTATAGGCTGGTTTTTATATGATATGCTTAAAAGGCCTATATTTTCAATATAACCTTTTTTTTTCTATCAAAATCGTTGCTCAAAATGATCTTTAAGCAAGTCTTTTTACAGGAAATTGCCATTTCTGTTAAAATCAAAATCTCAACACGTTCTACCTCCCTGGCCGTAATACTATCAAAACTGACGTACACACCTTCGTTTTTAACAAATTGATGATCACATTCAAATTCATATGCAGAAGGTTCACTAGCATGCATGTTTAAAGTTTCTTTGAACACCGACATTACCAATTTATATATTACTTCTTAGAGTCCTGCCTCTGCGCTATGGCGCTCGCGTATAACATATTCAAGCTACCCGTATTGCGAGCCAGCACGTACCATTTTTGGATGAGAGGGGATTTGTTTTAGCGCGCCACCGTGCGGTCAGTGAAGGGAGGATTCACTCTAAATTACCACAAAAGCACTGAAAATTTGCCTAGGTTAATTATAACCCAAATTTTGGGTAACGGCGTTTGGGTTATATTTTGGGTTAAATGTATCAAAGACAACCCAGTTTGTGTTAAATTGGGATTTTGTTTTCTGGATTGAATTTTTGGGTAAAAAATTACGCAGTACTATTCCTGGGTAATAATATTTGGGTAATATTTCTGGGTTAAATGATTTTTGAATAACCCAATTCTGAGTTAAATATGGCTTTATTCACTGTAAAAAGTCCACCAGTCTACAACGGCCTTTCTGTTATTAAATGTTGTTGTGTTTAAACAGCAAACCTTTTTTTAATGGATAACAACAAAGTTGCTGTATGTGAATGAACAGGGGCCAATTTCATAAAGCTGTTTAAGCAGAAACATTTGCTTAATCCAATATTTGTTTGCTTAGTTTATAAAAATGGGTTTTCCGTCAAAATTGTATGTCAACTTTTGTTTTTAGCATAGCAGAACATAAGTTCGGTTAGACTGTGACGGTTAGACTGGTTCCCGCTCCACATATTCCACATACAACGATTGAGGACCGGTCCTCATATTCAGTCGTTGTATGTGGAATATGTGGAGCGGGAACCAGTCTAACCGTCACGCCACTATCTACAAGTTAAAGTTTTGCACACGATCCGAGACAACAACGGCTGTGAGCATACCTCCCCGTTTCGGTCATTCTAAATAGCGTCAACAAGCGTCAACACACACAGCTAGCGTCAACAAAGCGTCAACAAGCTGTAGATAACTTTTGGTGTCAAAATGCTATGACAGGAAACCTACCAGAAACAAAATAGTCTTGTTCGATAAAAAATAAGGGTGAACTTTCTCACTTTGAGCCGCTAAAAAATGCAATGAAACTAGAACGGCTACCGAAGACGGATTTCGATGGCGGTCGCCATCTTGCTCATGTGGCAGTCCAATTGCGCATGCGCGATTGTTCCATTTAATAAGGTGGGGGTGTTGTGATGTCGAGTACCAGTAGCGTAGCGTATAAACGTAAACCTTAAATGAAAAGTCTTTACGACGTCGTTTTACGGTCGTTGTCAAATCGTGTGTACCGCGTACTGCAGGGAGAACAAAAACAACGTGTTAAAGACGTCTTTTTACCATCGTTTTGTGGTCGTGCGTCGTATAGTGGTCGTGACCAAAAAATAACGTCTTAAAGACGTCTTTTTTCCTCTATTTGAAACATTATCTCCACCCGGCAAAAAACAACAAAAACACGACATCTTTACGATGTCGTTTTACCGTCGTCAGCAAATCGTGGGTACAAAATACAGCAGGGAGAAGAAAAACGACGTTTTAAAGACGTATTTTTCTCTATCTGAAGCATCATCTCCACCTGCCAAAAACTACAAAAACATGACGTCTTTAAGACGTCGTTTTACGATCGTTTTCAGACCGGGTGTGCTATGTACAGCCCAGACAGCAAGCATACGTCGCACCGACGGAGGGGCATGACGTTTATCCAACGTTAACGGCACATGACGTGTTAAAGACGTCTTTTTTTCAGTCGTTTTCGATTCGTGCGTCTGATGGTGGTCGTGACCAAAAAATGACGTCTTATAGACGTCTTTTTCTAGCTGTTAAAAAAAATGCAATGCATTGTGGGATTGCATGTAACTCAACAGATTTACCGTGTAAAAATGCTAATTTGCTTCAGTTTTGGCAGTTGTTTTGATTTTTGTAAATGGGTTGTTGCTTGATAATAGGCAAATTGGCAATTGTCAGGGATGAACAAACTCAAAGTGACGAGTGATTAGAATTCAATTTGGTATTCGGTTAGTAGGTGTGTGCCAACCATGGGCTCTAGGGTGCAGGTTTTTGTGGAGCATAAATATAAATCGCGCATAAAGATAATGTATGAGTAGTGTATAAGTAGTGTATGAGTAGTGTATGAATATGTAGCCTATGCGTAATGTTAATGTAAGATAATGTATGATAATGTATGATAATGTATGAGGCATCGGGAAGAGGCATCAGGAAAAGGCGTCAGGAAAAGACATTTTTTAGATGCCTAAAAGACGTCAGGAAAAAGACGTCTTTTGGCTTTGCATATACGACCCCAAAAAGACGTCAATAAGACGTCAATAATTTACGTAAATTAGACGTCAAAAAGCAGACGTCTTTTACTCGTCAAAAAGCAGACGTCTTTTACTCGACTAAAAGCAGACGTCGTTTGGCTTTGCATATATACGACCCCAAAAATTCCAGCGAATTGTAGGTTAAATCCTCGTGGCTCGTTATTTCCCTCAAGGACCTGCGTAGTGGTTATGCCTGACAAGGTTGCGGTGAGTCCCAGCGGGAATTAGTGTGTCACGGGGAGAAAATTACACATTTTGATTTGAATTTTTTTCAGACATGTGTCAGATAGAGCCGAGGTTACGTATGAACAAGAACACGCTAACATATTACCACATGATAAAATTTGGGCCGAGGTAACCTTGTCTAGTTTACACTGTAAGTTAGGTTTTAGGCTAGAGCTAATTCCTCTGAACATTAATTGCCCGGAACAAACACCAAATGGCATGAATCATGGACATGACGGAGGAATTGTGGCCTAGGGCTAGGCCTAAGACTGAGTGATAATACTACAACAAAGTTCTATGATTTGTATATTAAAATGTGTGTGTAATGATTTATTTTATAGAAGCAGAAAGCCAAACTGTCGACTTGCATGACTTGAGAACATCGACCACCAGGGTCTTGAATGAAGCCAGTGGCTCGACGACTAGTGTTGGGTGAGCATTATTAATATTACCGGTAGGCCTAGGCCTACAGTTAGTACACTCTATCAATGTATCATTAGTGTTAAAGTGAAGACGCTTTCAGTTAGCGTGTTTTTGGATTATGTAAAGTTATTAAAGATTAAACGATTATGTACTGCCTAGGCACTAATTATTAAGCCTGCCTTAAGTGTATGTGTACATGTCCACAACATATGAAATTCATCATCTTTTCAGGGTTTTGTCCTTTACGTAAACATTCGAACTGAAGTCACAAATATCTGATGACTGGAGTTTTTCTTCTTATCCGACTTCACCTCTCTTCTGCTTACCGAAACCTGGGATATACAACCCCCGCCATTGTCTAAGCAAACGCAGTCAACACCCATTGCCTTTGGTGAGTTTGAATTTTCTTTGTTCCAATTGTTTAAAGTCCACGCACAGCCAACTAGGGATTATACTTAGTATAGGCCCTACTATAATTTGATGTCGGTATAGACCGCATCAAATTGACCACCCTCACAGACGCCATCTTCGTAGGAAAAATGCTACTGCGTATTAAACGCCATCAAGTACGCGCACGCACACCCTGGAAAATGTTCCAAACTGGGCTGCTTTCGAGCGCTCGTCCCTGGTGCTCCCAGGTGGTGGAAACGTTACGTCACACACATGCTTACACACGCTTTCGGGCGAGCACCATGGAGCACCATGGAGCACCATGGAGCACCTGGTGCCGCGCTCGAATACAGCCCTGATGCGCGTCACAAACAATTACGCTCAAAATCATGATGCACGTGACAATTTGTAGGAAGTGACGTCATTTGAACGTGATCAATAGCCGCCATTTCGTGGGGCAGTTTCTTTGTTCCTTAAGGCATGCATGGTTGCACATATTGTGCTTCCATTGTTAAACGGTTTAAGTAACAAAAGGTGGCCCACGAAATGGCGGCTATTCGATACGGTATATATCCCGGTCCCAGTCAACTTCCTGCTTCCCCATGAATTAACTTAGTCCATTGTCAACTGTGCACTCTTAAAAATAAAGTGTTGAATTTTAACCATATTCTGTTGTTGGGACAATATGCAATGCAACTTGATAAATGTTGAAAAGTGTTGTTTCAACAGTTGACATTTGTTAATGCAACCATTTCCCTTTGTTGATTCAACTTTTTTAAATGAGTTAAATTAAGTCTTCCATTTTGCGCAGATCGCGCGGAGATAATTTTCCTCGTAAATTTTACTTGAAAATGCATTGTTTTAAGCTTTACGTTGTAACCATGCACTGCCTGATTTCACATGTATGTACTTTTGTATATAAAACCCATCTATAATCTAAAAAGGTAATATTTTGAAGAAATAACAGAAAAATGTGGTTTACAATGTCCGCCAACCGTGACTACATGCGAATGAAATTTAAGAAGCATATATGTCAAGCGTCCTTACTATACCCAATAAGAGGAAGTGACTGGTATCAAGATCCATGGAACTTCAGGTAAGCGATTAGTTAATATGTAAATACGCATTGAAAATATTCCGATAACATCATTAATTCAGATTACGTCATTGATTACATCACAATTGCGTCATAATAAAGCTGTCGTATGTATAGGCACGTCCCATGAACGTCCCCCGACGTTCAGCTATTTTAAAATGTTAATTTAACAATACAAATTGTTGCATTACAACACATTGAACAGGTTAAAAATGTAACCATTTCGAAAGTGTTGATTTAACTTTTTAAGAGCAGTCACTGACCGCACACTTTGATTATGTTAAATCCAGCATTTATTACGTTGTAGTTTTAAGAGTGTGGGTATAAATGCCATACATATTGGACAATACGATAATTTGAAAAGATATATGTGCATGCACGGATATCTTTTCAAATTACAGATCTTTTCAGATATCCAATATCTTTTCAGATATCCGTGCGTGCTCGGATACCCACGCATTGGCCCCATGCACTAAACTTGAACAGTATGGGAGAACCGTCCAATACTGGGTGAGGGCGGATGTCTGCGAACTCAGTAGTGTGTGTCTTGTTCCCAGCGTCATTCGCTTAAATGTTTACAGCGTAGACTCATCACGTTATTCTTTTTTATCGGTTGCTATGCATGCAATTAACATGATTATCATGCCAGGTAAAAAACAATGGATCTGATCACCAGCTGACGTTCCTCCACCCTCACCCATAAGCCTACATTGAACAAATGATACTTTTTAAGCTATTTATATGTGTATTTTACAGGTTGTTGTTTCAGACAGCTCCAACTTGAGAGGGATGTGAAGGAGGAAACAAAGAGGGCACACAATTCCCCAGTCGGGATTTCAACCCTCTTCAGGATTTAAACCTAAGAGCTGTTGAAGAAGCTGTACCAGTTCAGCTATGAGGCAGTTGTGTACTCCCTCGGGTTTTACATACAAACTTGGGGTTTCCCCTGTGTTGCACTGTTCAATCATCATTGGAATGAAACCCCAGATAGGTACATTACCATGCACGGACATGCGGGATTTGCCTTTTTATAATATACCGTGAAAATGGTTAGTTTGATGGTAAAAACACAAAAATAAGATGGGTTGGGGTAGGGAGCGCACGTGCCTTCTCTTTCCAGTGTCCCCCCACCCCCACAAACAACATCCTGATATGTATTGCCCTGAAAAAGGCAAGAAAAAGTGGGGGAAATTATTTTTTGAAAACGATATACTTTTAATAGCTGTGACTGCATGATTGATGTGCTCTGATTATACAAAGGAATTATTGAAAAGGAATTAATTCGGAGTGGAAGGGGAATATGTATATATTCCTATTCGCACACTTGTGGAAAAATTGCATCGTATTCTTACATTGCAATTGTTCATCAACTCATGCAAAAATACATGGACTAGACATTGTTTGAATTTGAACACTTTCTGTTTTGTATTCAAAGGTACATGTATTGCATTTAAACAAGTGAATTTTACTGAATTGTTCAACTTTAATTAAACAGATTTTAGTCATTGAATTTGAAATTCATACTTTAAAATTAGATTACATAACCTGTATTAATAAATTGTTGTTTATCAGTCATTCTGAAAATGTTTGTTTTTGTGCAATTTTTAACAAACCAGAAATTAAACAGATTTTAGTCATTGAAGCCAGTATACACCATCTGAACTAGGATGTAAATTTGAAATTCATACTTTAAAATTAGATTACATGTATTAATAAATTGTTGTTTATCAGTCATGCAGTCACAGCTATTCTGTACCCATGGCGTACGCAGTGGCTCCAACACCTCCTCTCTCCCTGTACGCATACGCATTCCATACCTCGGCATTGGTAAGCATTGGTAAATGGTTCAGTACTACATGTATAGTGCTATATAGTAGTACGATTCGCACGTCGCCTCCAAAGTCTGAAATAAATGAGATTGATTTAAAACTTAAAGAGGAAGAATCCCCCTTGACGAAAATCCAGCATTTAGGCTTTTTTCGATAGTCCAAACATCACTCTTGCCGACGTGGATTTTTATTATTTTTTAATTGTCGGTTTTAAGTGGATAAATTACAAGCAAAAGTGCGCTTTTCGAAAATGAGATTTTCGCGATTTCTGAAACGCTCATTAGGTATTTATGATATGCGCGTGACCCCGTGACGCAATCCTGAGAAAGAGAAGTCAACACGTTTACACGCAAACAAACTTGGAAAACCGTCTCTGTTGGATGGTGTTTTTTTGTTGGTCCCAAAAGCCAGAGATATGCCCAGTAGCTGCGTGGTTGTATGTTTTACCAGACACTATGAAAACAAAAGAGCAGAAAGATTTTATTTTCTATTACCAAGAGAGAGAAAAACGAGTCGCTCATTCTAACTTGTACCGGCCGATGTTCAAACACGTGGGAACTACGGCCCGCAGGGAACCGTTCGATGCTGTACACAGACCGCTGTGAATGCCGTTCGTTCCGTGACAAAACCACCCGTCGCAATGCACCAGTATTTACTTCAAAAGAGCTTCATTGTGAGCCACAATTTCACCGTTTTTTCACAAAAATCACAGGTCATAGTAGATTGTTGTCATATTACATGACGTGTTTTTAACGTTTGTATTTTGAATTACAAGGACAAAACAGGCATGATAAACATTCACTTCGTGTATTTTCCATTAAATACTGCACAGGCCGTTTTGTATGTTTCTCAGGATGACGTCAAAAACACATACACCTCCATGATAAACAGAAAAACTTAAAAAATGTGGACGGGGGGATTCTAGCTGTTTAAAATAACATCAAGCATCAGTAACTGCCGATTTAAAGTTGCATTGCCCGTGTTTCGGTGAAAGGATTAAAAACATTAATTTACACAAGCGAACGAATTTAGAAAGCTTACGTGTCTCTGTAACGAAAAATATCAAAAACTTAAATTTCCGACGTCGGGAATTGGAGATACAAGCCTTTTTCTTGAAACGTGCTTCACATGTGCGCGTACGCTCATACATGTATGTACATAGTATGTGTACAATGTACACATGTACGCGCACATGTACACTTACGTCATAACCCTGTCGATTAAATGACCTGCCAGCCATTTAATCATTTCTTGTTTTTAATCGACTGGCATTAATCCTCGACGGATTTTTACGTTCTTGGTACCAAATGAAAGCTGATAACTTTTTCTATTCTAGAAAAATACCTATTTAACTTTTTAAAAAAAATTGTACGCCCAAACACGGGCAGTGCAACTTTAATGGAAAAACCTAATTTTATGAGTGAGAAAAATGTGTGATGAGTAAGAAAAATGTGAGATGTGGGAGGAAAAATGTGTGGCCTGTCTAATATGTTTTGTACATAAGGTCTGAAGCAATGGTCAACTTGTCCATCCTTTCCCAATTTACTAAAAGCAAATTATCTGTTTGCGTACATAGGCATTGGCTTGGACACAGCACCCCCCTCCCCTTTCCCCCACCCCCTCCGTGCGTACGTACTTTATGGACAGCCTCTTTGGCCAAAAGCAAAAATTTACCAACACTTCAGATTGCCCGATTTGAATGAATTGTGTCCAATGCTATGTTGTTTGACATGACAAATTCAACTGAAAAACTGTTACAAACGAAAAAGGCAGTCTTGTACATTTTTGAACTAAAAAATTGCCAGTATAGGTCAAGCAACATACATGTAATAGACTACTAAAGTGCCATGGTAATTGGCTCTAAACATTCGCTGGTAATCTGAAACGTATATTAGTATAGCGCAGGGAAACAGTTCAATGGTTTTAGTGTAGACCCCAAAACCAAGGCAACACACAAAGGGGAAACGCACGTGGCTGCTTCCAGAAAAGCACATGACTCACGGTGGCTGCTAGCAGAAAAGCACGTGGCTCTATATTGTTCTCTCCAGATCTGGAGGAAAAGCAGTATAGTGACCCGTATCAATTTGACCCCCTGCGTAAGTGCCCTATATACTAGAAAAATGTTCAATTATGTTGATTTACATATCTACTGGTAATTTGTTTGTTAAGAAAATGTACAAGACTGCCAATTTGGTTTTTAAAAATTGTTCAGTTAAATTTGTCATGTCAAACAACATGACATTTCCGGTCACAGTGACCCAAACGCGAGGTCAGAGATAGGTCAAAATATATATTTTTTGATTCAGTATGAAATGACGAGTAATTTGATATGCATTTTTAAAAGATTGGGGCATTATTTTAATTTTCCCCCATTGAACCCAGTTTTTACCCCTACAAAAAAATTCTGACATTTTGAAGAGGGTTACCCAAGCTAGATTTGTTCATTAACCCTCATGCAACCCAAAACCACTCTGAAACCTTTGTCCCTGTGAAAGTGTCACAGAACATTAGGATTGTTTCTCTACTATTCCCACAATTTAAAGCAAGTCAACTCCAGCCCAACCAGAGGCGACAACAGTATTGACATTGTGCTGTGCTCTGAACCCTTGCAAGCTACTGCAGAAATCGGAGACAACCTCTTCACATCATGATCAGACCATACATTATGTCCATCAGGCTTAGCCTACTCCTCCACTCATTTTTCAAAGTACACAAAATCCAACGACCAGTGTTCAACTACCGCAAGGCAGACTTGGACGACCTAAGACGGACACTTGAATGTGTCACATATCTCACATATCTCCTGTAGCCATTTTATTATTATTATTATTATTATTACTTTATTTTGGCATTTCACATAAATATAACAATATACATATAATAATAATAATAGCAATCTTATATAGCGCCAAATGCCAGGGCCTCTAGGCGCTTTGCAGTATAAACCAAAGCAATAACATATACATGTACATGTACATAGATAAAAAAATATTAAACGTTAAAAACCAAAGAGCATCATCAAGAGCATCAAGTCTGGTAATACTGAACAAAAAGATGTGTCTTAAGCTGGGACTTGAACAAAACATGTACAAAAATACAGATAAAAGACCAAGTAAACCCCAGAAAACACTAGACATGGACAACGACATAGACAGTGCAGGGCTGCCAAGGAGAAAAACAAAAGTGAAACAAAACACTGTCGCCAAAAGGGCGTGTCCCTCCAACCCTGCACAAAAATACACCAGGACGAACACATGGACCAAATACAGGACTACATCATTTTTTTATGATGTCATCAAGGCAGCCACAATAGATGTCGTTCCAATCATTCGGCCACGCCACCCTGGTTTGACAGAGAAGTTAAACTTGCCCTGAAAGACAAAGAACGTACCTTCTCCAAGAAAAAAAAATAGAATCCCTCGCCCGACAACATCGCCAACTTCAAATCTGCTAGAATAACATTTAAACAACTGTCCAGAGCCAAATACTACCTTGATTCACTTGCCAATAATATTGGCAAGAATCTAAAGCGGTTTGGGAGTTTCGTCAAAACACCGACCTGTCGGCACTCCCTACCCTCTGTCTCCCGCATTCAAACCAGTGGTACATGTACATCGCGTTTGTGAGTTTAAAGGCACAGGCTCGTCAGCAATGCGCGCCCGCCAAATGTGTGCCACGCAATACGCAGCTTCATAGCAAAGGCATGGAGCTGCGTGTTTCGAGCACGAAATTGGCGGGCGCGCATTGCTGACGAGCCTGTGCCTTTAAGGTAAAACATACATACACGGTAATTGCGATCCCATGCTCAAAAAGCAAACACTCACCTGCATTTCATTTGTATGTGACGGGAAACACTGGACAAGCCTGGAAGTGTGAAGGCCTCTGAGAATGATTGACTGCCTG
This sequence comes from Henricia sp. BOLD:AAB3569, assembly GCA_037783545.1. Taxonomy (NCBI): domain Eukaryota; kingdom Metazoa; phylum Echinodermata; class Asteroidea; order Spinulosida; family Echinasteridae; genus Henricia; species Henricia sp. BOLD:AAB3569. The sequence continues at coordinate 116,528 of JBBELK010000671.1, forward strand.
CTGGTTTGTCCTTCTATGCAACTAACGTCCACACGCTGAAGGGCATGTATATACATCTGCCATGTCTGAAGTGGCCAGGTCATGTACGGTGAACTGCAGAAAAAGTAATGTTAACCTCTTACAGAACATAGCAACCATAGGCGGCCTGTAGCAACACACGTATATCAGCCCGACTTATTTTCTTTAGATGCAAAAAGTGCTGCTTTGGGCCCCAATATACATGTAGAAATGTAGAGGGTTATTGTTAATTTTACATGTGTGTTGTGTACCCTTAAAGGCAGTATACATTTCGAAAATCTGAAATTTTTACAGATTTACGCCTAACTTTCACAATATAAACATGGTAGAATTTGACAATATAAACACCGTGGAAAACTTCCCCTGAAAGGGTTTTGTCTGAAGTGCTAAAGTCGTTGAGAAATGAGTAAGAAACATATTTTTCGTCTCATGAGACGGAAATTCAATTCGCCCCAAAACCATTTCGCCCCAAATCACTTCGTCCAAACACTAAATCGCCCAGATGCCACTTCGCCCCAAAACCACTTCGTGTACAGGCCGTGGTTCAGGGCGAAATGGTTCAGGGCAAAGCGGTTTTTGGGCGAAATGACTGCAAACCCTTTTTTGACTGTTTTCTAAAAAGTTAGACCAAGTACGGAGCTGGTTTTTGCTCAGGTTGGTTTTTATCATGAATATCTTCAATCACACAGGGGGATAAAATTATTTGTAACAGTTAACCAATCATGTATATACTATCTTTAAAGCTCAGTACATCATTTGCAGTTGTCCAAAATTATACTTTACGAGTTGACAAACACTACATGATTTTTCCGGCTTAAAATAGTACATGTACCGTTGTTTTTGTGGTGGCACTTGACATTATTTACAAATGTACTTTCCCTCAACATATATTGATGTGCATTGTTTTTATAGATTATCAACAATGTCTAATTGCTACAATGGATTATAACTTTGTTTTCCACCCAGTGAGGTTTTTACGGCAGTTCATGTGTATTCTTACCGGTGGCTTATACATTATGGAAATTGGGTTTAAATAATTGCAATATCGAATATCGCAATATTTTTCAGAAGATAAAAAAGTGATGATAACGGCACAAGCTTATTCACTAAGTACACGTAGTACTGGTATAGCACCAACTGTCAAATGCATTGCTGTCATATAAAGTATTGATAACCGGATGTCTTTTTGACCTTACAATGCCTCGATTATTTAAAAGGTTTTCTTATAATACTGTTAACTTACGAGTATATGAGAACAAACATCTTCTTGACGGAAGGTGAAATCCCACTTGCAACTTTGATGTGAACATCGTGTGGCTCACCAGCTTGCTGTAAGTACACAAAATAAATATCACATATTAGGTTATTAGGTGGATCCCCGATCACCTATTGCTTTTTTTCCTCCGGTTCAAGATATCAACTTAAAAGTTGGTATGAGTATCAACCCTCATCCAAAGGTGTAAATACATTACATACCCTGTGTGGACTGGCGAACAAAAGATGTCCACACTTTGGGGGAAGAGATGACGCTATGTGGACTGGCACAAGCCCACAGCCAGGTTGTCCAAGCTTTAAAAACATTGTTAGGGGTCAGGGTGGGGGTGTAAGTTTCGGGTTAGGGTTAAGTTAACAGTTTAAAAGAGTTCAACTATAGTTCAATGTTAAGGTTTTTTTTGTTCCTTTCCGTTTTGTGCGAAAACCCAGAGGGGACATTTGAGTATTTTCATTTTGTTTGCTTTTAATACGTACATACGCGATAATAGTACGTACGTCATAATAGAGAGGTTTCGCAAGGACACGCAAACGGTAACGTGTACGGATACATAACATATGCGTTCACGTCGACCTAACCCATCAAATGCAGTTTCGCCAAACCGTCATTTGTCATACAGGTTTACCCAACAGAGGGCGCTATCATTAAACATGGCAGCGCCCTTATTATTCGACGATGTGTCACAGGATGACGATGAACATACAATTTTCTACTTCGTTCTCCAAAAATCCACACTTATCACTTATGATCAAGACTTTGAAAGGTTTAATCTTGATAATTTATCTGTCGCTCAGTGCCCCCCACGACCCCCCTGGATCCGCCCCTCCTACGTTTTGTTTAAATGTAAGTGAAATTATACCTTGTTGACAAATTTAAAGGTGACACTGGCAGCCTTGTTTCAGATGTTGAGCCATTATATTGATGGGCCCCTTATTTGGGATTTTTTATCAATGAAGTCTATGCTATAAAACCAATATACTCAGTTACATTCATACAAATCCTGTTTTGGGGGTTAAAACAAAGGTTTTTAGTTTGTATGCTAATGCCAATATGTATATTCATGACCAAGGTCATGATGTCACAAGGGGCAAACACAGGAAAATCACATTCAACTGTGCACAAACGATTCCACCTCTTTTCTCAAACGTACTGTAACTTTTGTAATCCATGAGTGTTTGAGTTTGTTGTACATGTTTCCTGTTGTAAGCCATGACGAAACTGGGAGAGAACTGCAGCAATTTGCCACAAGTCCAACTTGAAGTCTTTATGTTTTTTCTTATATTTTCCCTTCTGTCTTCCTTACGTGATGCACTCCAAAAAGCGCCCTCTGTCTGTGGTTTATTACAATGATATCTTCAAAGTTCAAAAAGGCTACCTTTTTATTGATTTTACATCCAAACGAACAATAGCATGTCTTGCTGGACAAGTAATCCATCATATGAAGGAAATATTAGGCAAAAAGTTGTTCAGCATGTCATGGCCCTTTAAGTCATGTGTCTTTTCATATGCAAATGTTATCACAAAAGAGCATTAGAGATCCATGTTTTCAATTTATTATTATTGTGAAAGATAAATAAATTTAAAGAAACCAGATAATTCAAGAGAAACTTTAAAATCCATACATGTTTTTGTGTCGAGTCAGCACCTTCAGATGGTAATTACTCCCACAAAAGTTTCATTTTATACAGAACAAAAATACTATGTGGTGTTTGTTACCAATGCTACAACACTTTTAGTTGTTGTTTTTAACTTTTTAATGAACATTTTGGGTAACTGCAAATTATGTAAAGGCCTTTTTATGTGCAATCTCTAACTTGGATGTGGAAACAAAAAGGTTGGTGTAATTACTGCACTGTTTTATGGAACGGATAAATAGTTTGCAAAACATTGGTAGTTTAACAATAACAATAGGTCCTCGGGTCGAGACCCGAACACCTACAAAATGGCCCGGGGTCACCCTGCGTTAATGTGCTATTAACAGCTGCAATTAATACAGAACTAGAGCTACGTCTGTTCTATGAACAGAGCGTAGCTAGGTCTTTTCGCGTTTTTTAAATTTCAAAAAATGAGCATACTTACCTTGCAAAATGTTTTAACCACACAGACATGTTTGGTGGTCGACGTACTCTATAAGCACCACTATTGGGCTAATTTGCGCAAACACTGATATAAGGTCATATGTTAAAGAGCTGATTTTTTATTTATTTTGGAAGATTTAAACCATTTATTTTCAATTTATTGTAATATGACACATGGTGACGTCATTATGATAATATTGTGACAGTCACAGAACTCGTAGCAGTTTATAAAAATATAAACTTCATCACTACTCCAAAAGCAAGCAAACTATTCAACTTAAAAAATACTACCTTTAAAGGCACAGGCTCGTCAGCAATGCGCGCCCGCCAAATTCGTGCTCGAAACACGCAGCTCCATGCCTTTGCTATGGAGCTGCGTATTGCGTGGCACACGCAATACGCCTGTTCCTTTAATGCCCCGCCTTTAAAGGATCGATGGCGTCAATAAAGTTGGCCATACAAACTTGTTTTGCACTTCATCAGCTCTACAATCACTATTATTGAGCTAATTTGCACAAACGGGGCCATAAAAGTTAATGTTTTGACTTTTTAAATTTCGCCGCTAGAGGGCGTGCTTTCATGGAATGACGTCAAAACTTACATTTTTGGAAAGCCTTTTTACCTGAGACAATAACACTACCAACCCCATCTCGGCATCTTTCACCACCTTTACAAAATAGGTTTATTTAAGTGCACTTCCGGTTTCTACCGGAAGTGAACAACATCAAAGATCATTGTCCGTGTACGCAACATTGATCTTGGTTAGCTGTGACTGTTACCGCAAGAATTAGGGTCATATGTTAAAGTGCTGATTTTTGTATTTATTTCTGAAAATGTTGACCTTTACTTTTCAATCCATTGTAATATGACGCCCGATGACGTCATCATGCTGTCATTACAACATTTCACTAAGCTAACCACGGACAACATGCCTGTAAAGTTTTATTTGTATCCGATGTTGGGTTCTGCAAATATAGGTCATCAAAGCTTTACAATTCAAATGCATGTAAAATTCCACATGATGACGTCATCGAAGTATGACCCCATAGATATGTGTACTGACCCATGGTCTTGTTATATACCAAGTTTGACCATTTTGAGACAAACTTCCCCACAGACATCTGTTTGAAATGCGTTTTGAGGAATTGTTATCTTGCCGCTAGAGGGCGCTATTACGTACGATGACGTCATAACTTTTATTTTTGGAAACCCTGATGGGCTGTGACACTAACACCGTTGACTCCATCTCAATACCTCCTACCATTTTTAAACCAGGGGCACTTCAGGTTTTCACCGGAAGTGGGCAAGGTCACGGCGATATTTTTTGGATACCCCACCCTAGTCGAACTCAAACACCTTTGACCCCATCCAAATACCTCTTACCAGTTTAAAATGGCAAGGCAAAGTCTGTTTGACAAATAGGGAATGAGGTCAAAGGTCAAGGCATGTGGGCATCTGAAGGACCTTTATTAATGATCGTATATGCCGAAAGAATCAAGATCGTAGTTCAAACGGTTGATTTTTTATGAATTTTTGAATATGGAAAACATTAAATTTCATGCCCCTTTAATCTCACACCTAATAATAATAATAATAATAATAGTTCTTATGACGCATTTAACAAGGCTCAATGCGTTTACAATATCCTATGACATTAAAATAACGGGGAAAAGGAGAAACATTTACCCCAAATCAGAACATTTAAAAAAATGAGTTTTAAGAGCAGTCTTAAACATCTGAAGGGACGGCGAATTTCTGATTTACAAAGTTTTGGTGCAACTACGGCAAATGCTCGATCTCCGTAGTTAACTGTGTTGGACTTTGGAATAGTCAATAAACCCTGTCCAGTGGAACGTAAATTACGCCCGGAAGTGTACAGTGTAATTAAATCACAAATGTAAGAGGGTGCCAGACCATGAACTGCTTTATAAGTGAGCAACAAAATTTTAAAACAAATACGCTCTTTAACTGGGAGCCAATGGAGATTCCTTTAAATTGGAAAAACGTGCTCTTCACGATTAGCTTGAACAACAAGCCTCGCTGCAGAATTTTGTACACGCTGCAACTTGCGCAGTTCCCTAGAAGATAAACCATACAATAGACTGTTACAATAATCCAGTTTGGATACAATAAAAGCATGGACGAGACGTTCAGTAGTAGATTGGTTGAGATATTTCCTGACCCTTCCAATATTTCGAAGTGCAAGTGAGGCTGAGCGACATATATTATTAACATGGCGGCTTGGCCTGTCATAGTTAAATGTCGATCAAAAATAACGCCAAGGTTACGTGCAACACTTGACGATGCAATAGTATGCTGTCCAAATATGATACTCGGTACAGTAGCGCAACCAGAAAACCGTGATGAGAAATGAATTACTTCAGTCTTTGTTGGATTACAAGTAAGCTTATTAAGTATAAAAAACGCTTGAATGTCATTAATACAATTTTCCAATTTGGAAAATGATACTTCTCTAAATGTAGGATCCACTGTGATATAAAGTTGTGAATCATCCGCGTACATCATACAATTTACACCATGTGACCTATAATAACATCCTGAAGAGGGCTAAAATACAATATAAACAACAATGGGCCTAAAACGGAGCCCTGAGGGACACCCGAAGTAATTGATCTAGACTGCGACTCGCAACATTATCAATAACGACCTTAAAATGGCGCTCACTTAGATAATAAGTCAGCCACTTTAAAACTGTACCAGTAAAACCAAACCGAGTGTTAAGCCGAGTAATTAAAATATCATGGTCTATTGTATCAAACGCTGCCGATAAATCGAGTAAAACTAATATAACATCATTCTTTTGATCTATGGCACGAAGGATATCATTTTGAACCCGTAAAAGGGCAGTTTCTGAGTGCTGTGGGATTCTCGATAAGCTGACTGTAAGCTCGGGTAAAGATCATTATCAGTGAGGTAGTCTCGTATCTGATTAGCAACAATACGCTCCAAAACCTTTGACACAAAAGGAAGGTTTGTTATTGGACGAAAATTTGACAAATCATCAGGATCCAGGGTAGGCTTCTTAATAAATGGCAGCAAACGACCTTCTTTGAGATCTGATGGAAAAACACCATTCTGCAATGATGAATTAACAATAACTGTGATTATTGGAAGAAATTCATGTAAACAAACTTTCAAGGTACGTGTTGGCAAAGGATCAAGGGAACATGATTTAGAAGACAAGTTTTGAATTGTATTTCTCACAGTGTCCATGGCCACCTCATCAAAAGCGGCAATGAGTAAGGGCAAATATAATTTACACTGGCAGACATGGTAGGTATAGGTAACTGAGCAAGGTTACAACGCAAATTTGAATTTTTTTCAACAAAATATAAACTGAATGTCTCAGTTAATTGTTGAAGTGAGTCATGAGTCGGTAAAGGCTGCTTAGATTTCACATGAAACATTCCATCAACAAGTCGGAACAGGTCTTTCTGGTTAGCATTTTCAATTTTAATTTTGTAGTACTGAGTTTTGGTTTGCTCTAGTAATAAGGCATAACTCCGACAATAAGCCCGGTATGTCTGCTCATGAACAGTCAGTCGTGACGTCCGATAAGCCCTTTCATAGCGTCGTTTTTCTCGCTTAGCGATTCGAAGTTCAGAGGTAAACCACGGTGCGTGAGGGCGAAGTGTAACCAACCGTGACTCCTCGGGTGGTTGAATGGTTTATTGATCTCTACGACCCCAACTGGAGTATGAGAGCTAGTACAGGTTACAAAGTAATTAATATATAGGTTATGTAGTTTAAGAAAATAAAGTATATACAAGTTAGCTTTATATAATACATTATCAATATGCAAGAATTAGTATAACCAAATGACTTACGGAAATTTAGATAGTATTATCTTAATAAATTTAGCTAGATTAAACAATTGAAGGGAACCTTTTACATTAAACAATAACTCCAATTTAACAGTGTTTGGGTTAGTCCGATAAAACGTCTTTATATAAGTGCGTCTGTCTTCGCGAAGTGCATTACAAACAAGAGTATAGTGGAATTCATCACAATTGGCTTCAATATTACATAACGGGCATACTGTGATATTAACAGGTGATTGGGTGGGTAAATAGCGGACTTCGGATGATGGAAGGTGGTGGTTTCCACAACGAAAGCGAGCTAATGCTGATCTACTAGAATTATTTAATTTGACAAGGTACTTCTCAGAATCTAAGTTAGTTTTAATCAGTTTATAAAAGGTACATAGTCTGTTATTTGAAATTTCACATTCCAAGTGCTGTTTAGCAATATCCTGCAGTCTACGATCAAAATCTTTAGAGAGTCTATTTTTAGAAAAAACACTTATTTCAGTTTGATTCCATAGAACAGAAAATCCAGTATCATCTAACATTGATTTAACACACCCGATCCATTTAGAATGTACAATATTTTGGTCAAAAAGAGCTCTCATAAGACGATACACAGTGTTAGAAAGACTATTAGGACGGGTAGTTAAATGAAGCCAAAAATTAAACATACGTAAATACACAGTATATTTAAGTTCTATTCTACCCAATTCACCACAAGCAATACAATTAGCAGTCCGGTAGTTGACCCGTAATAAGCTTTTCAAAAACTTTTTATGAAAACTCTCAATTTGGGCAATATTAGAAAATCCCCAAATCTCACATCCATACAAAAGGACAGGAGAAACAATTTGGTCAAATAGTTGACACTGGATATCGATAGGTAAATCTAGTTTGGTAGCTTTAGTCTTTAGGCTAAACAAAGCTCTTCTGGCTTGATCGACCTGCTTGTTGATGGCTTTATTAAACAAGCCGTTATAGTTCAACTGTATACCCAAGTAAATATAATCATGAACTACTTCTAGCTTATCCTCTCCAAATACAAAATCCGGGAAAGATCGAACTTTACCTTTAGAAAAAATTACAATCTTTGTTTTACTTGGGTTAACACTTAGATGCCAAAGTTTACAATAATCGTAAACAGCATTTAAAGCACATTGTAATTCATGGGGAGATTCTGAAAGTACAACAGTATCATCTGCATAAAGTAAGGTGTACAATTTCAAAAATACTTCTACATCATCATCACTCAGAAGATTACTAATGTCACTAGCTACAGTGGAAAGACCATTATAACATTTGCTAATAAACTTTTCAAAGTCATTTAAATATATACTAAATAATAATGGCGAAAGGTTTTCACCTTGTCTAACACCTAGCTCACAGGGGAACCCTATTGAGACTTTGTTACCAACTTTCACACAGGATTTTGCATGAGCATACATGTTGTAAACCACAGTAATTACCTTCACATTGATACCAGTGGAGATAAGCTTAGACCACAGTGAAGGTCTATGTACCAGGTCAAATGCCTTTTTGTAATCAATAAATGCACAATAAACTCTGGTATGTCTGCTGAGATAGATTTCAATGAGTGAATGCAACACAAAGATGTGGTCAAGAGTACTTAATCCTTCCCGGAAACCAGCTTGTTCATCCCCTAGGATGCCAGAGCCTTCAATAAACCATGTAAGCCTAGTGTTAATAATACTGGTGAATAATTTACCTAAACAGCTAAGTAAAGTGATTCCCCTGTAGTTGTCAGGGTCAACACTAGACCCCTTATTCTTGTAGATAGGTTTTATAATCCCAGTACACCAGTCGCTAGGGACTATTCCGGTATGCAAAACAATATTAAATAATTTAACAATTAATGACACAACACTTTCAGGGCAGTTTTTTAGGTGTTCATTTAAGACAGCGTCAATTCCTGCTGCTTTATTATTCTTAAGTTTTTTAATAGCTGAAACAACTTCTTCCATAGTAAAGGATTCATTAATAAACTCATTTGTAGAATGAGTTATATTTCTCGGATCGAAATTATTAGAGTCAGAAGTGTTGTTACTGGAGCTTAACTGTTTGAAATGCTGGTAGAAGGATGATAGAGATATGTTGTCAGCAGAATTATTTTTAGTATTAGTGGCTTCGTTAAGGATGTTCCAGTACTCTTTAGGATTAGTGCTTCTAAGATTTCTTAATTGTTTGTGTAACTGCTTAGAGTATTGCTGCTGTTTTAATTTAATAAATTTCTTAAATTTTTTAGCATTAGATTTAATTTCTGAACGTGCCTCTGGTGCATCTAACCTTTTTAGACTGTTTTTAACACGCAGATAATTGGCTCGTTCGGATCTACATTCTTGATCAAACCAAGGTTTGTTTAGCTTCTTATTAACTGGTTTAGGTTTATTGTTACATGCGGTATTTTTACACATTCCGATAGATTTGGAAGGATCGAGGCATAATGTAACTAATTGTTTAGTAAAGTTATCAATATTAGTCTGCGACGTTAGATCAAGATTTAAATTATTCAATTGTGAATGAAGGTCATTAATATCATCCTCGTTAAACTTTATCTTATATTCACCGGCAAGTTGCCGTTTCCACAGATGTTTAAACTGGCTATGGTTAGGATTAAGATACTTATCGTCATTATCAGTACTAAAATTATGATTATCGGAAGTATTAATTAGATTACGATTTATGGTGAACTTTAAGGTTAATTCTAAAGGGCAATGAACGTCTGACAGACATGGATCAAAATCACAGATTCCAAAGTTGGAAATACAGGTTAACAAGGCAGGAGAAGCCAAGATGTAATCAACTACGCTGCTACCAGCAGCATTATTACATGTAAAATCCCCAACTAATTTGTCATTGCCAAATCTGCCATTAACAATCTTAAGGTCGAAATCTTTACATAAATTAATAAGCCTCTTCCCATTGTTGTTTACTGTAGTGTCCTTATTGAACCTACCCGTGGTTATACCCACATCATCTAAACATTCTTTGGTATTTACAAACGTATTGTCAAGTGCGTCAAGAAGAATGTCATCAGTAGAAACAAAGTCATCAAGATTTCCAGTTCTTGCATTAAAATCACCGGCAATTAAAAACGGGCAATCATACTTAGCAGTGAGAAAAACAATGTCATTAGAGATTACATCAAATATAGTAGAATCAAAATGGACCGACCCTTCATGAGGCATGTATATATTACCAACAATAAACTGAGAACCAAAAGCATCTTTATTAATTAAAAGCCATAATATGTTATCAGACTGGGTTTCCTTTAAAACGGTTACATGTGGGAAAAGAGTATTTTTCACAAGACAACAAATTCCATGTACGCCTGGATATTTGTGGCCAACACCCTTTCTATGCATAATAACTGGAGAGTGATTAGTAAAATAACTGTTGTCAATAGAGTCTAATTTAGTCTCAGAAAGGCAAATTAAGTCAAAATCGTTAATAAATTTATCAAGTACACCATACTTAAGTTTACTGCGTAAGCCACAGACATTAAGACTTGATAAACGAAACAAGACATTGGGTTTGAGAAAATAACAATGATCAATGATCGGGTGCGTACTTGTCAAGGACTTTACGGAGTTCGGAGTTATACAGACTAACAAATAAGTTAGGATCTAAGCAGCAGTGACTAGAATCGTGTGAAAGAGGCAAATCCAAAAGATCCCGTTTAAAGGCATCCATGTCGATGTCCCGGAGTTTTCGTTGTTTGAGATGTAATTTTGTAGCTTTCGGTTTGGCAAACGCAACAGAGCATAGTACGGCACTGTGGTCCGACGGCAAGTCGCCCAGTGTACGGAAGTCTGATAGTACTTGATCTTCTTGTCGATCAATAATGAGATCCAGGGTATGCCCGCTACGATGAGTTGGACCTGTGACGCGTTGTTTTAAACCAGCAGACTCTAATAAATCACGGAATGTTGATGCGTAATTATCATTCATGGATTCCATATGAAAGTTAAAATCACCTGTAATTAACAAATATCCAGGGAAGACACCAACTGTTTTAAGAAGAGAAGAGAACTCCTCGAAAAATGTAGTAGGTGTCACTCGGTGCTTACGGGATGGTGGAGGTCTGTAAATAGTAATTAATCTAACAGATGATCTGAATTACTATGACTGATCACGAGATCCATGTATTCCATTGACGAAAACGGCCGGCACTCATTCCTGAAAACCTTAAAACCTTTCCGTAGAAAAATGCCTATTCCACCTCCAGTTCTATTTACTCTTGGAACATGGTGAAAATCAAAGTCCTTCAAGGTATTCAAAATCTCAGCAACATTAATGTCCATGTGATGATCTCCGGATAACCATGTTTCTGTAACAGTTAACATATCCAACTGCTTCGATATAACAAAATCGCAGACCGAAGCCGACTTTTTATTCAACGAACGGGCGTTCCAAGTGGCAAATCTTATATTAGATGAGAAACTTGAATCTAATTTCTGAATGTTAACATTAATAAGATTCGCCAAGTTCCTAGTCCGATAAGTTGGTGTATTCTGCATGCTACGATACGAAATTCTCACCGGAATAGGTTCATTGTTTTCAAAGTTACATGTTTCCGCAATATTGTATAGATCCGGTGAATTAAAAGACGTAGAACTACAAATTACTAAGTTTGAAGTATTCCTTTGATGAATCGACAAGTCCTTCCTTTTCTGCATCCTTGTAGAGATTCGAACCGGGATAACATCTCGCTGATAGGGCAACCATCCTGGATTTTTGTAGATCTGGTAAGACTTTAGAACTGAGACAATTCTTGTATCCAGTGTAAGATTGTTTTCAGCGTAAGATGACGATTTTCCGATGTCTAAGAGCTCATCTCTAGTGTAAACTCGAACTTGGCAAGAAGTGGGCGTTGTAGGGCCAGGGTTAGAAAGAACATCACAGCAGAGAGCAAAATAAGCTGGCAGGGTAACAGTGGTGTCAAACGGTAGAGCTACAGTAGTAATACCATGTTTGTGTTGTTTAACTACTGCTACCTTCAGTCCTGTTGAGCTGTAGCTACGGAGAAGCAAATTTGGCTCGAAGGCCAGACTCCACTCCCCAGATGATATAACTATGTGAAGTAGCCCCAGCAAGGTAAAACCAAACCAGGAACCACAGTATGGACCATGCTCGGTGTCCCGCCATACTGTACATACGTGTATAGGCAGAGTCGATTTACGTGTCAAAATAAAACGTTAAAAAGTTCAATTTAAGACGACACCATCACTCTAAAGACAGTTCAAAAACCAAATATCCATACAACCACTTAACTATCCAAAGTACGATAAAAATCACTTGAAACAGGCAACGATTACATTGGATTTAAAAAGCGATTTACAAGAGCTAAAAATTTAAACACACTACGTAACAGTACATGCAGTACATAATGACGCCATGATGACGCCATTGTTGGGTGCACACCTCTTCTACTATGTCTTTGATGTGACCAAGTTTGTTTAAGATCGAAGTTTGGGAACAACCTCAAAAAGCGCCGACAACGCCTATGCGCTTTGTCTATGGAAAAAAAACAGAAGAAACTAGAGCTACGTCTGTTCTATGAACAGATCGTAGGGCTTTTTCGAATTGTTTTAACTTCAAAAATTAGCATGCTTAGCTTGCAAAATTAGACGTTAGCATATCAAGTATTTAATTTAAAAATGTTTACCTTTAATGTGTTACCTTTAAAGGATTGATGACGTAATCAATGAACAACACAGACATGTTTGGTGGTCGACGCACTCTATAATCACCACTACTGGGCTAATTTGCGCAAACACTGCTTTTAAAGGGTTATTTTAAGACTTTAATTTCGCCGCTAGAGGGCGCCCTTTTATGGAATGACGTAGAAACTTACATTTTTGGAAACCCTATTTACCATAACCCTTCTACAAAATAGGTTCATTTAAATGCACTTCCGGTTTCTACCGGTTTCTACCGGAAGTGAACTCAAACCCCATCCAAATACCTCTTACCAGTTTCAAATGGCAAGGCAGTCTGTTTGACCAATAGGGAATGAGGTAAAATGTAAAGGCATGTGGGCATCTGGAAGACCTTTATTAATGATCGTATATGCCGAAAGAATCAAGATCGTAGGTCAAACGGTTGATTTTTTTATGAAATTTTTAATATGGAAACATTAAATTTCATGCCCCTTTAAACTTACACCTGATGGCGTCATGATGACGCCGTTGTTGGGTGCACACTATGTCTTTGATGTGACCATGTTTGTTTAAGAACATCCTCAAGTTTGGGAACAACCTCAAGAAGTGCCGACAACGCCCATGCGTTATGTCAATGGGGGAAAAATCAGAAGAAGAAATAAACGGAAAAGCCAAAAGTTAACGACCTTTGCTAGTGATCGTATATGGGAAGGAATCAAGGTTGTAGCTCGCATTTTTTAATATTTCATATTTATAATATTTGTATCACCTTTAATCTGACACGTGATGACGTCATTATGAGATCATCAGTTAAATACCTTTGTTAATGACCGTATATGGCGCAGGAATCACGATCATCGGTGAATCGGCTGATTTGTTACGAATGTTTGAACATGGAAAACATTAAATTGTATGTTCATTTAATCTTATAACTGATGATGAACAGTTTTTGAGTTGTGTCAGTTTGCCTGAGTGGGGGAAGTACTGCTATACAGGTCTACCACTTCAAGGTGTTTGCAAACTGTGAGATACTAAGTCATGGTGCAGGTAAAAACTTTTGATTACTTAATTAGCTCCTTGAGGAGTATCATAACATGTAGGTTCAGGATTTATACTAAGAGAGTCTTGAGCCAAATTTCATATAAAACAAAATAACATGTACATTATGTAAATAGTACAGAAGCCTTCATCGATTGAGAAAAGATTTGTTTAGATTTGAAAATATGGCAATTTTTAGTTTTTGCACTTTTAAAAACATCAATTAAGTTACTGTAAAATTAGTACTATTTGTAATAATGTCACATGGCGTTATAAATTAAATATTTAACAAGTTTATCCTGAAAACTAAGTTTAGAGGCAATTTTGATTTCCCTTTGCGAATTCTAAACTGTTCATTTTTAGTTTGTTTTGTTCACATTTGGGATGGAAAATGCGATGTTTACTCGAAATACTAATATACATATATTAGTCATCAAAGGCAGAAATCAGAGCACATAATTTGTTAAGATTAAAAAGAGTTTGGCCAAGGAGGACAATTTCGTAATTAGACAAGTACATGTACTATATGTTTACACGTACTGCGCATTCTCTCTTTAGCTATACATGTATCACTATGAGGGCGCTATATCACTTTCACGGTAGCAAAACGCGAGTGCATGGCCTGGCTTACGCATGGTTTTACGCAAATTGTGACTTGGCTGAACTTTGGCCTTCAATTGACCCAGGAAGGAAGGGTCAGATGAAAATGACTACACTAAGAACATTGTAGGCTAGGATCTGATCTATATGTCTGCCAAATATGAAGACCCTGCGTCACGCGGTTTTGGCAAGGGAATTATTTTAAAATGTGCATATTTTGGTCATTTTCGGCTTTTTAGGCATTTTTAAACTATTGTAATGACGTCACAATGAAGCACACCTCTTATACTATGTCTTTGATGTGACCAAGTTTGGTTAAGATCAATGTTTGGGAACAACCTTAAAAAGCGCCGACAACGCCTATGCGCTTTGTCTATGGGAAGAAAATCAGAAGAAAACGGGGAAAAAAAATCAGAACGAAAACAAAGGCTTTTTCGCTCAAAGCGAAAAAGCCAAAAACAAAATTCACGGCAGATTCGAATTCACGGCAAATTCGTAAGGATCACTTAATTATAAGTTGCCCCTAAAAAGTAAAGACGAAACATATAGACCTCTTATAGACTTTAGCCCTTTCATAACTTTTAAAGTGATATGGGGTTGTTTGTCATTTTCGGAAACCAGAAAATATTCAGGTTTGAAATGTTCTGAAATTAAAGAGGGTATCCCAAGAACGGCCACAATTTCATAATTTGTCAAAAAGGTGCCCGATAGTCGATGGGAAAAATGCGACGAAATGACTCATGTGTTTGCTGTTATTTCCTCAGAAGATTGTAACACGATGGCAGAGTGAAAATAAGTTTGGCTCTCAGGATGTCCAGTATCAGCTGTGACTACAAATTTTACTTAGCACGGTAAAATCACACCCGAAAACAACTTCAGGCTTGCTTTTCACGCCTGTACGATTGTCAAGCTAAAATCTTTTACAGTAACCACTACTACCTACCACTCTACGGGCTTCACAAAGTGCATTCTTGTCACTACATTTTACGTACAGCTGCCATAAAGCGTCCCCAGCTGGTTGCAAACCTGCAGTTACAAAGAACATTTGGAAATAAATATAAAATGTCTTATTAACACCACCCCTACCAATGCCAAGCTTGTTTTTCTCGATAAAGCAGCCTTTGCTCGACCGCAAGCGATTTCAGCTGACTTCAAGTAGTTCGAGCCCGCGAAAACCAGTCCGCACTCTGCGAAAGCGTGTTTATTTAGGAGCCCGAAATCGCTCGTGACCGGACAAAACTCTTTGTTTTCTATCCAAATTAAATAACATCCAGTTACCACAGTTATCTAGCTATGGAATATATCTAACGAGAAGAGTTTTTCTCCGTGCTGTTCGATCAAGTAGGTGTCATGTTGGAACGTTTGTTTTCGCAAGCAACCATAAACATGTTTTAACGTATAATATTGACTCAACCAATGGCCAGTCTGGATTGTCGGGAAACAAAGCCATTCATTGGTTGAATCCGTTGTTAGGTATAGGAAACATGTTTGTGGTTATCCTCGCGAAACCGGAGTGAACCACGGCCATTGACCTCATGTACAGAACCTACATGTATGCATATTCACCAAAATATCAAATTGATTAAATCACATGAACCTTTAGTTCATGTTAAAGTGTTTAAAAAACCCTTTTAAATGAGAGGTCTCTACATGTTAGACGGTTAATAATTAAAACTAAAGTGATTGTGGATTTTCTTCAGTTGATTCTAGCCCGTTTCGTTGTAGTTCGAATAACGTGTGTACGGTGCAAGCGGCACACACATTCCCAACAAACGCGAATGTTTCCACCCTCAACATGGCCACAAATAAACTTAACACAACATTAGGTACAAGTAGATATTGAGGTTTAAGCTGAGGTACAACTATATAATTACATTCTTACTAAATGTGCAATTTTTAGTCTGATTCCAAGACTGTTTCTTTTCTTTTGGAATGCCTTGCTTAATGCCTGCTGCAGTTAATTACACGCCGTGCGGGTCGAAAATTGATAGAAATGCAATGCCTGCTAAACCGCTTGGACCCTAGTTCCACTCGGCCAGCTTGTAGGGAGGAGATAAATGCAACTCTCAGAACATGAATATGCAGTGGGGAAATGAAATGCTCTTTGAAACATGTTACAAATATAAAAAGTGGATGTCGAACTGGGTTAAAAGAAGGCTGCCGCTTTGTAACATGAATGAGATACAAACGTGAATGACAATGGCTACTTCGAGAAAGAAACAAAAAACAGCCTGTCAGAAACATCCTGGAAAACATGCGTGTAGGATGTAGACAGAGTTAGATATAGAAAAAAAGTGCGCACTCCTAATACATGATGTGCCGATATTGGACGCCAGCATTTTGCTTAACGCTATAGGTGTACAGTACGTTGGGCAAAGGGGTGTTGCCCACTTTGCACTCATAGCGTTAAGCAAACATGGCGCCGCTCACATCGGCACAGTTCACACGCGCACGTGACTTGAATAGCCAGTGCACACTCTCGATTTCTATATCTAACTCTATGGATGTAGATTCCAACCCAGTGCCAAACTAAAGTGAAATGTTGTATTCGGTCCGGTCCAGTTTAAAAGTGCAGAGTTTGGTAAAACTGTGTTTAGTTCGGCCATTTCATTACAGCATTATAATGTATACATTCAAGACAGAGTACAATAATCAAGAAAAACAAACCTGCTTGAATGTGAAAACTGTATATGCTCCGAGATGAGCCAACAATGAAGCAAATGTACATACTTTAATAAACATGTAAACAAAATATAATTATTGTTTCGAATTTTTCATGTTACAAATGTTCACAAATTGAAAATGCTATTCAACTACTAATAAATACCTAGGATGGAACGAAATGGAGGACACCTGATTGACTTTTTTAGAAATGTCTGTTCTGGGTGATTGAATCTGAACGTTTGATCAATGACGGGTGGCTGAGGCTCCACATTGACAGAAAGAATGGCTATGCATTTGTCCTCTTTAGCCCTGAAGTAAACCTACGAGATAAAATATACAGAAACATTTAAAAACATAATAAATTCCAGAGGCGTCACCCCCCTCCCCCCACCCCCCAAAAAAAAAACAACTGAAAAGAAATTCTCTAAAACTCCTTTAAAACTTCAGACACCATGGCAGAACATTGATGGGGGTACGTGTAGACCTTAAATGAAGTCGGTATACGGTTGTGTTTTAGTCCGTCTGACACCTAAGTTTGCCACACGATCGATAGCCATTTTCAGTACAGTATATATTTTGGTTGACATGTATACCGACTTGACAAGTATGCATTCAAGACATGTAATATGTAAGCACAATGTTGCCATATAATTGTTATGGTGAGCATAAGTCCATGTTGCTATATATAGTTGTATGGTAATATACTTTAGGGTTACATTTGGCCCCTGCTTGATTGAGAAATTCTCTGAAATCCTGGAGGTAGTGTATTCAGTCTTGATTATTACTTGGGGTGGGGTGGGGGGGGGGGGGGGGGGGGGGGGGGGGGGATGCGCCCGCCACCCCTACCCCCTGGATCCGCCCCTACATGTAGACGGTTCTCACCTTTACATTTTTACATCCAAGTGCAAAGTTAGCTTTATCCACAGGTGGCAATTGCATTTTTAACCGATGATGCTTTGAAGATGAAGGAGGATCCTGCAGAAACAAAAATTAAAATGAACATTTACCTTTCAATTAAATTAATACAGTTTCAGGTGTACATGTACACTAAGGTAATGAGTTCGGGTTAATAAACCTTATCGACGTATATTCTGAAGGCATCATGGGGTGTGATGACAAGGCTAGATTGGTTCCCGATCCCTATAGATTGGTTCGCTAATTGCGAAAATATAGGGATCGGTAAAGGGCAGCCATGACGGGCAGAATTCTGCCCGTCACGTGGTTATTATTATTTTTATTTTTTTAGTAAGTGCGCAGATTTTGCATTGACATTTGTAACTTGGCCGTGCGTGTCGAACATATCAAATTATGTAAATAAAGTACATTGCCTAAAGCAAAGGGCTTGGCCAATTTTTAAATATAAAAAAACACAATGCGCACGCGCAAAGACGACCAATTACAGATCAAGAGGAAGCGCCCTTTACCTGTCCTTATATTCTCCTGTGTGGAATATGTGGACGGGAACCAGTCTAATGACAAGGCTGGCAATTTTTAATTTTCACATCAAGATCATTGAGGAAAACATTAGGCAGTCTGCAGAGAAACTTCCCCTCGCAGAAGCAATTGATGTATCAACAGGACATCAATCCAAAACGACAGCCAAAGCAAGTCAGTAAAGAAATGGTTCTGAATGATCGATACGTTCTATATAGTGGCCAAGCCAAGGTTCTGATCCCATAGTCGATAATCTGTGGAGGGAGCTCAGGACCCGAGTGATGGCAAGGAAGCCTTCAAACCTCAAAGATCTGGAGACTTTAGGGATTTAGGAGTGGGCGAAAATCCTTTTAGAAACATGCAACCTTGTGAGCAAGTACCAGAACCGTTTAAAAGCTGGGATTACAAACAGAGGCCTTTCCATTGGTTACTAAATAATATGTGTCAAACAAACAAAAAACCTGTCCTACTTTTATTATTGAATAACCTTGTCGTTTTCCAACGGATCTAAACCAAAATTTCACATCATGTAATTAAACAAGACCTGACAAATTTAACTGAGTCGGTTTCATCCGTTTTGTCCAAAAAATTTAATGGCGAAACGGAAAAAAACCCAGTACATTTCAGAATTTGCCTTTTCGACTCGGCATCGGCCATTTTTTTAAAAGAAAACTGTCTATGTCCAAGGTCCATTTTGCACCTCCTGATGAAATGCTCAAAGCGATCGAGATGGTTTGCAATAATATTTGGAGAGATCCTGCCTTTCTTCATAAGCTTTCGGCTGCACCACACATTCCACCACCATCTCCAGCGATGTATACTGCCATTGAAGGAGGCGAAGTCGAAAGTGGCGAATTCTGAAATTTCCTTTTTTTGTTTCGTATGGCCATTAAATATCACCCTCCTGGACAAAACTGATGAAATCCACTCAGTTAAATTTGTCTGGCCACATGTACGTGAAATTTTGGTTTAAATCCGTTAGTAAATGACGTCACGCAATGTTTACCGCGGTGCATTATGGGTGAAAAGTGGGGACATAAATCTCTGCATCGCTAGTTAGTTTGCGTGCGTTGTATGCATAGCACAAAGCGTATTATCCACGTAACTTTGTGAACTTTACTAACCGCTTCGCTGGCAAAAAAACCATCAAAAACAAAGATCGTAAAATTTGTAAATGGTTCATGTCAACTTATAGTTGTGCCTGCGTGAGTTTTAAGCGCACGACCTTTTTAAACTTACCACCTTTTAAACCTTTAAAAAATAGCAACAATAACACTGCGTGTAGTAATGTGTGAACTTATTTGTGGACAATAGTGTCCTCACTGTCAGACCAAATGGTGTCTGAAGGTCACTTGAACCTTAAATGGTCACTTCATGGCACAGCTGTTGAAAAGCTGTTTTGCCCGTCAGTGATTAGTCATGAGCTGCACCTGATGTCTTGATGTCTTGATGTTGGCTTTAAAGGTACAGACCTGCCTACTGTTTACATGATTTAGTGATGTAGGAGCATTGACAATACTTTTTTGATGGTCGTTGTAAAAAAAGATCATCAAAATACCCCGTAATTTACTAAAGATGTGCAAAATTAACAAAAACGGTCAAAAGACGGGTTATACGCTTTACCAGCCGTTGCAACTACACGTGAGCCTCACAGACGATTCGCTCTTCTCCTGCTCAGGATATCTCAAATTTTCTGCTCACGATTTCACTGGACAGCCCGGACGACCGAATAGGAATTTCCGTTTTCTTTTGAGGAGTTGGCATCATGTTTTTTTCTTCACGAACGTATACATGAAGCAACACACCCGGTCGTGTGTTCACTCAGGCTCTTTGACGTGCTGCGCGGGGCAAAAATCATACACTCCACGGTAGCCTGCCGTAGCACTCGCTCGCTCCCGTTTTCCGGACTCTCGAAACAAACAGTTATGTTCGAATGTTCATACTTATGTTTAACTCTGTTTCGTACCTGTATAAATGGTCTCTCTTTTGTAAATTACTTATAAATATTGGGGGAAAATCAGAGTTGAATTTGGTGCAGTTGTGCAGTAACAAACTTTTACACGGCTGGAAATACAATTAACTTACAAGACCACGTGACTTGTTCGGAACCAGAATTTGGTTCCGAAAAGTCACGTGACCTTGAATTTTTCAAAAGTGCTCAAAAACGGCCAAATTTAACGGCGTCTTTTCAGGATATATCTGATTTACTCACGAAAGCGCTTCAGAATAATGTATGGGTCTATTTCGAGCCCAAAATAGCCCAACAAAGAAGGTGTGTTCCTTTAAAAAGGCCAGTGCAAAATGGGCATTTCAAGCAACATGCCACGATTGTCGGAGGATCAAAGACTGGTAGGCAGTATGCGGCGACGATGCACTACCTGTATCCAAATCAATGCTGGCCACACACGCTATTGAAAGGGGACTGACATTGCACCCTCTTCTGTTCTTTACTGTGGAACAAACTGATGAGATAGTGTATCTTATCGGTATCTTGGCGGTAACAAGTACTACAGTGACAGGGCATTCCAGGTCTGTGCACCGAGATTTTGGAATGCCCTGCCACTGTTAGTACGTGGTGCCGTTTCATATGAAATTTTTAAAGGATCCCTTAAAACACATTTTTTTTAGGAAGATATGAAATTGTTAAATTATTTTTGTGTTTTTTTTGGTACTTTTAATGTGCTGTATTTTAATGTGCTTTTACTGTATATGTAAAGCGCCCTGAGATAATTGTTATGGAGGGCGCTCTATAAGAATTGATTATTAGCTTTTTCGCAAGTCTTGCGAAAAAGGTATTGTTTTTGTTCTGATTTTTTTTTATAGCTTTTTCGCAAGTCTTGCGAAAAAGGTATTGTTTTTGTTCTGATTTTTTGTTTTGTTTGTTTTTGGTTTTTTTTAGCTTTTCCGCAAATCCTGCGGAAAAGGTATTTTTTTTGTTCGGATTTTTTATTGTTTTTCTTCTTCTAACCCGGAAGTACCATAGACAATGCATGTAAACCGTTCGGCCCACTTTTTCAATATGTACCTCAATAATGATGACAATGAAACTTGGTATGAATAAAGATCATATTGTAAGGACGCTTCTAAAACAGTTACGTCATTGTGACGTCATCAGGTGTCAGATTAAAGGGGCATGAAATTTAATGTTTTTCATATTCAAAAATTCATAACAAATCAACCGTTTGACCTACGATCTTAATTCCTACGACAAACATAATCCTTAATAATTGTCTTTGAGATGCCCACATGTCTCGACCTTTGACCTCATCTCCTATTGGTCAAACAGACTTTGCCTTGTAGTTTGAAAGTGTTAAGGGGTAGAGGGGTGGGGTAAACTGTGTTATGGTTCGACTAGGGTGGGGTATCCAAACAATATGGCGTTGACCTTTGACCTTGCTCACTTCCGGTCGAAACCGGAAGTGCCCCCAGTTTAAAAATGGTAAGAGGTATTGAGATGGATTCAACGGTGTTAGTGTCACAGCCCATCAGGCTTTCCAAAAATAAAGGTTATGACGTCATCGTACGTAATAGCGCCTTCTAGCGACAAGATAAATATTCTTCAAAACGTATTTTAAACAGATGTCTGTGGGGAAGTTTGTCTAAAAATCGTGAAACTTGGTATATAACAAGACCTTGGGTCAATGCATATTCCTGTGGTGTCATACTTCGATGACGTCATCAAGTGGAATTTTACATGCATTTGAATTGTAAAACTTTGATGACCTATATTTGCAGAACCCAACATCGGAACCAAATAAAACTTGACAGGTATGCTGTCTGTGGTTAGCTTAGTAACATGTTGTAATGACGTCATGATGACATCATCATGCGTCATATTACAATGAATTGAAAATTAAAAGTCCAAATTTTAAAAAATCAATAAAAAATCAGCATTTTAACATATGACCCTAATTGTTGCGGTAACAGTCACAGCTATGATCTAAGTTTCGTACACAGACAATGACCTTTGATTTTGTTCACTTCTGGTGGTTATAGAGTACGTCGACCAACAAAAATGTCTGTGTGGTTAAAACATTTATGACGTCATTAATCCGTTAAAGGTAACACATTAAAGGTAACGATCGCTTTAATTTTTAATTGTTGATATGCTTACAAGATCTTATTTTCAAGGTAAGCATATTTTTGACCTAAAAAAAAAACAAAACGAAAAAGCTATTCGATCTGTTCATAAAACAGACGAACCTCTAGTTATTATTATTATTATTATTATTATCTTAATCAAAAAAATGACATGTCATCAATAAAATGCCAATGTTTCAATTAGCAATTGTTGGTTTGTTTTAAAATGAACTGTTACATTTTCATTACATTTTAAACAAGTGGTAAGTTTCTTTTGCGTTTCAGTATATATGACAAACTAAAATTTAAAATGCTAATAAGAAATTCTGCAGACAGGTTAATGACAATATTAACCCTTACATTTATTTATTTATTTATTTATTTTTAGAAATCCAGCACTGTGACATTGGAAGACTGATGACAACAATCAAGAATCATCATCCAACACCCAAAGGGTATTGTGCAAGTGTTTCTCCCTGTATCTAATTTAAATTAATAAACACAGACTGTAGCTGAAATAGAATTTGAACTTTGACGGGTTTCTCTTGAACATGCAGACAAACTAAAGCCAGTTACTGTTTTTCATTGAGTATTATGTCGGTTTTGGATTTATTTTATTAAATAGTGTAATCTCAATTTAAATCATGCAATTTAAAAAAATTGTTTTCACTTGGCACTTTCCTTTGCCCACAGGAAGACCAAAGTAATTCAAAACCGATACCAAGCCAAAGTTCATGTGACAATAGAGAACATGTATAATCCTCTTATAGAGTACGTCGACCAACAAAAATGTCTGTGTGGTTAAAACATTTATGACGTCATTAATCCGTTAAAGGTAACACATTAAAGGTAACGATCGCTTTAATTTTTAATTGTTGATATGCTTACAAGATCTTATTTTCAAGGTAAGCATATTTTTGACCTAAAAAAAAAACAAAACGAAAAAGCTATTCGATCTGTTCATAAAACAGACGAACCTCTAGTTATTATTATTATTATTATTATTATTATCTTAATCAAAAAAATGACATGTCATCAATAAAATGCCAATGTTTCAATTAGCAATTGTTGGTTTGTTTTAAAATGAACTGTTACATTTTCATTACATTTTAAACAAGTGGTAAGTTTCTTTTGCGTTTCAGTATATATGACAAACTAAAATTTAAAATGCTAATAAGAAATTCTGCAGACAGGTTAATGACAATATTAACCCTTACATTTATTTATTTATTTATTTATTTTTAGAAATCCAGCACTGTGACATTGGAAGACTGATGACAACAATCAAGAATCATCATCCAACACCCAAAGGGTATTGTGCAAGTGTTTCTCCCTGTATCTAATTTAAATTAATAAACACAGACTGTAGCTGAAATAGAATTTGAACTTTGACGGGTTTCTCTTGAACATGCAGACAAACTAAAGCCAGTTACTGTTTTTCATTGAGTATTATGTCGGTTTTGGATTTATTTTATTAAATAGTGTAATCTCAATTTAAATCATGCAATTTAAAAAAATTGTTTTCACTTGGCACTTTCCTTTGCCCACAGGAAGACCAAAGTAATTCAAAACCGATACCAAGCCAAAGTTCATGTGACAATAGAGAACATGTATAATCCTCTAGCACCCCCCCAAACCCCCCCCCCGATCAATATAATGTACATGTATGCCTTTACGTTCCCCCACAATTCACTGCGCTTGATACATGGGGAGTGCATATGGGATACACATCTAGTACACTCACAGAGGCGCTCATTTACTTATGTGCACAATTGAATGTGATTCTGGACGTGTGTAGTTCTCGGCCGCTTCAAACTTGTATTCGTGTTTTTGACACAAATGTTAAAGGCACAGGCTCGTCAGCAATGTGCGCACACCAAATTCATGCCACAAATTACGCAGCTCCATAGCTGGTAACATAGAGCTCAGACACAGATTCAAACTATTGTCTATCTGTTTTGGGATATACATGTATAAAGACAAACACAATAGTATGCTGGATATCAAGTGCCAAGTGAACCAATCTTTGTATGCAGTTTGAAAAAAATGTATCGTATTATTCAAATCAATGCCTCACGGCGACTTTGTTGCAAAAAATTTGCTCTTCTCTTGGCATCTTTTGCTTTGAATATCTCAATTTCTGCTGATGATTTCACTCTGGACAGCCCGGACCACCAAATAGGTTGGTCTGTTTTCTTTGGCGAGCTGACATTTATAGGTTTTTTTTCACGGCTGTTGTAACAGTTCCGCGTGGATCTCTATCCCAGCAAACACAACAACATTGTAAAAACATGATTACATTGTTTACGCAAATGTTGTGACAATGTTTTTAAATAATGTTTTTAAATAAGGTTTTTTTTAACTTTAAAATGTGTGGTTTTAGAAATGTTGTAACGACATTTGCACACAACATCGTAAAAATGTTTTATAACGTTTTATTAACATGGTGTCCAAACATCATACAAATGTTTCGATACCGGGGCGGGACTGAGAAATCCCTATTGGGATCCCAGTTCCTTACCGGGATCCAAACTGCAGTCACGAAAAAGAGGCTCTTCATTGAATTTAAACTTTTCCCTTAAACTTGGGAGCAAATTTAATATAATGATACATGACATCTTTCCTTGATGTCAAGTCGGAAACAGGATTTGGTTCGTAAACCGCAGCAGTGTAGTCGCGAATGGACTGGGAACAAGTCTAGTCGACTTTCTGTTTCCGACTTGAGAAACCTGTCTTTCACTTCGTACACGGGCTATGGAGTTTGTAGATCTAATTGGTCGAGACACGGGGCTTTATTAATATTCATGCCACATTTTTTTTTAAATGTGCTTGTGATTTAGATTTCCACAAGTAGTGGACCTATTAATATCCCTTACTCCTGAATTTCAAAATGAGACATAATCATAGTAATAATTCGACCTTTCCGTTGGCCCAAGTTTTAGTAAGGAAATCAATTAAAAAATCGTAGCCGACAATTCTCTTAAAGGCCTTGTAGATGATCTGTTTTTGAGTGATTCTGCAAATAAAACCATTATAAATCAAAAAAAAGACATCAACAAACTCATCCGAAGAAATTTCAGCTTTGTCAAATATACCACGTTTAAAAAAACCATGAAAATCCATAGGCATTTTCCTGGTCTTGGCAGGGTGTTTTAAATATTCGTTCTCAGTTGATCGGGTACTATGTGGCTTGCGTCATGCACTCTGTGGCGCACATACTGCGTGTGCGCGCGATCCATTAAAATGCACAGTACACAGTGCCCATGCATTTTAGAGCGCGTAGATGCGAACCAAAAATAAGTAAATCGTTTGCAAACGATCTAAATAATTTAATCTTTACGGCTTATTTTCTGGTAAAATTATATCATTTTGAGCGAAAACCCTTCTTTGGATAGTTGCTATTAATTAAATCTTTACTTTCAGAATGTTTCCCCTGTAAACTCGTCGATTACTTTTTGGGGTCATTGCAAATGATCCACTGGGCCTTTAATTGTTGTGGGGGAGATTTATGTATGTATAATATTTGATTGTAGACTTAATGCTCGTGATTAAAAATAAGCCTACTACGTTTAGCTAAAAGTTAAACGCAGTTCATCTGAATAAAGATACGAATCTAGTGACAAAAGCTATTACTGCACATTAATGTCAATACCCCCTGGTAAAAATGGATGCTACCACACCGTGGAGTGCGGTGCGTCGGTTACCGTGATTGGTTCTTGCTATGGCAACAGCGTCAACGCGCTTTAACTTGTTAATATTGTCGCGCGATCAGGTTTCTCAAGTCGGTATTTCGGTCGAAACCAAAATATACACTGCACATAAAAACGGCTATCGATCGTGCGAGGTAAAATGGCGTTAGACGGACAAAACACAACTGTATACCCGATTTCAAGAATGGGTTCGGACACGGGCAGAGCTGCGGGGATCCCGAGCAGCGAAACAACTCTGATGTAGAAGGCATGCTTAGGGGCCCGGGGTGTGGGCTGGCAGGTGTAGACTGTCCCCGTGAAGCAGAGCTAGCCTGGGGGACATTACCAGTAGGGGACACATGGGCAGACTCTGGTCGGGCGGTGACGCCGTGGGCCTTGGGTACGGAGATTGACACCAGAGCTCGTAGTGAGGCCCGAGCTAGCTGCCGTGGATCTTAGTTGGCGGTTACGCCGTGTGTTCCTTACTGACTTAGTGAATTATTGTCTACTTATGTCCTCTTCTCAATTTATTACAACTAAAAAAGCTAATGATCACATACGCATAGATGGAAGTTTTAACAAAAAGCAAGTCAAATTACCTGTGGCTGCATATATGAGGTGGTGGTGGTGAAACTTTGGTATTTGAAGGGAACATGAACTGTCTCCTTGGGTCTGAGAAATAACTGAAGTCCTGAACCATTTGCATGTTCTTGATAGTGCTGGTTGAACATATTTTCTTCCAATGCTGTGTTGGTTTCAAAGATCTGCTTCAAATGTTTCCATTCCTTCAGATCCGTGACAACACTGTGATAGAAAATACGAGACTGAATATATAATTTTCTCAGCTCTAAAAGAAAAAAAACAAAGCAACAAAAGCTATAAAGTTTACAATTTAAAACATCATTATGCGTCAATCCAAAGCTTATGACTTCAGGAAACTTGAAACAGTACTGGTATTATTTACTGGTATTAGTTATTTTATTGCCCAACAAAAGCAGCAGTGTTAACACATACAAAGCCAATGAATATACTTCACCCACAATTTGAGCTACAAGCAGATATCGAGTTTTCAGTTGAGTGCAGTGATTTACTTATATTCTCAAGAAAAGTGCATATTTTTCGTCCGATTTGAATTTTTGTTTGTCGTAAAATATTGATGATGCATGCATCGTTCTTTGCAGTGCATGCATGCTGATGCAAAATACTAAAAGCATTGGCATCAACATGTTGCGATATTCTGCGGTGAGTAGTCACACAAGCCAAGTAATGGAAAAACGATCTCGAAACGGGCATACAATTTTTGTTTTTTTGTGCTAAGTTAAAGGTACACACCGGCCTACTGTTTACATGATTTAGTGATGTACATGTAGCAGCATTGCAATACCTTTTTGATGGTCGTTGTGAAAAAAGATCAAAATATCCCGTAATTTACTAAAGAAGTGCAAAATTAACACAAACGGTCAAAAGACGGGTTATACGCTTTACCAGCCGTTGCAACCACGCGCGAGCCTCACGACTTTGTCACAAACGATTCGCTCTTCTCCTACTCAGGACATCTCAATTTTTTGCTCACGATTTCACTGAACAGCCCGGACGACCAAATAGGAATTTCCGTTTTCTTTTGAGGAGTTGGCATCATATTTTTTCATTACAAACGTACACTGGAGCAACACACCCAACGCACAGGCTGGTTGCTGTGATGTACGTTCGCCGATGACAAAAACACGAAGCCAGCTTCTGCAGAGAAAACGGAAATTCAGCCATGTGCAATCAGCCATGAAAATGCTGAAGAATGGACGTTGCAGAGGGAATGACGGTGTAAGTGGGGAGCAATTGAAATATTGCGAGAACTTGAAACTGCAACAGTACGTGCATGCGCTTACAAGTAGAGTTTGGGAGCACTGCGAATGCCCGGACGACTGGAAAACTAGCCGCCTGCTCCCGCTGTGGAAGGGGAAAGGCAGCACCGCGGATGCCACCAAGTATAGAGGTCTGATGATCAACTCGACCGTTCAAAAGGTTATCCTGACGATTCTTCTTTGTAGGACTCAGGAAAATTATGAGGCGGCCCTGCTTCCATCGCAGTGGGGCTTCAGACGGGGTCGGGGAACGACGGATGGGATTTTCTTGGCACGTCAGATTGTGAGTAAGGTGAAAACTCCCATATGGGGATGTTTCATAGATCTAAGAGCAGCCTACGACCACTTGCACAGAGGGACACTGTGGCGAATCCTACGGCTCCGGATGCAGTCAACCAAGATAGTTGACATACTGGAGGCGATGTATAATGAAACGTGTGCACGACTCGATGGTGTTGACTCACCTGTACCCGTTGAAATTGGCGTCCGCCAAGGAGGGCCAGAGTCCTGCATATTTTTTAATTACATGTTAGATGTCGTGATACGTATTGCACTGGCGCAGATTGAGGCCGACTTCCCTGGCGCTGGCGTCCGACACAAGTACGACGTCAAAAATGAGTGCACCGACAGAGCGCAGCGAGCCGACCATGCTTCGCGAGGGACATCAACGAGTACGATAATCATGTACGCCGATGATATCCTACTGTTGGGCCGTACACGTGATGAGATCGGGGGCATGATGGCGATCATCTTGGAGACGTTCACCGCGTTTGGGCTGACTCTGGCAGACGACAAAACGGTCACTATGAGTTGGAATACGCCGGAAGCAACGCGTGAACAGGCGACCTTAATCAAGTTGGGTGAGGCCGACCTCCAAAATGTCCGACAGTTCAAGTACTTGGGGCATTGGTTGACCGACGACAAGCGAAAATCCCAATTTATATCACAGCAAATAGGCCAAGCCTGGGCGAAGTGGGCTGAAATCAAACACGTTCTCAAGGATAAGGAAGTAGCATTATGGATCCGAGTGAGGATGTTGGAATCTACGATCAGAACGCGGTTGACGTACGCAGTACAGTCCATGAAGCTCAGTCGGGGTGAGCGAAACAAACTAGACTCAATATGGGTCCGGTTCTGCAGAAAGCTGCTGAAAGGAGGGTTCAAGCAAAAAAAGCTGCCGAAGAAGAAGCGGGGGAAAAAGAATCAGCAGAAAAGGAAAAAGAATCAGCCTGATACCGACACTGATGCCAGCGTGGCTGAGGAGGACGAAGATGTAGACTGGGGTTACTGCCTGACAAACGCCCAAGTACTGAAAATATGCAGAACGACGCCCATCAGCGAATTTTGCCAACGCCAACACATCAAATATACCGCCCATGTAGCACGCATGCCCAATTCAAGCGAACTCAAAAAGTGGCTTTTCACAGACTCTGAGCACAGCAGGTCACGAAATCAGTGGAGAGAGCTAAGTCGAGAACTCGATATGGATGAAGGACAGTTGAGACGTATGCTCTATCGCAAGAATGAGCTAAATGCGTGGCTCAGAAGCCGCGAAACCCCATAAGCGCACAGTACGCTTTCGCGGGTCAACACTAATGATGATGATGACTGTACTGATAAAGCAACCAGGTGACTTATTTGTATGCCGACTACATGTATTTCAATTCATTGTGTCCGTGCTAGCCGACAAGCATGTTTTGAACCACACCGGTCGAGTACAACGACTGCAGATCTCCACGTGTCATCTGCCACCCCCGCCCGGTTCAATGAACTGTTTTATTGCGCTACTCGTATATTCGCAATTACTCGCGATTAATACATGCTGTGTTACATATGTAATGTCAAAGTAGCTACATGCATGGGTTGAAAGAGAATTATGGCAAACTTATGCCGTCTAATCGCGGAGCAAGACCGTTTGATTTCCATTGTCCAAAGGTAATCGAGGTAGTGTTTTGGGAGGAAAATACGAAATAATCATTGCTGAAGTATTGTTTGAAACATAATAGGGACGGCACAGACAGATTAGGCTGTACAGCTAGTTGGACATTTGTCTCTTTGTGAAACGAGAAACACTGTTTTTGTCCCATGTGTGCCTGTGTTAATTCCTTCTTCACAGACATGTGCGGCAAAGTGATCTTTTTCTCTTCGTGAAAACAGAAAATGGGACTTTAGTGAAATGTTTCCATGTGGCTAATTACAGTAATTAGACTTCTCGTTATATTTTCGACAAATGGACCTCACCAGGTTGTAGGCCGTGCAGTACTAAGTCGTTTTCGGCAAAAATCTCTAAATCGACAAAAACACGATATTTGGCCGTGCACCCGTGTCTCTTCATGATGACGGTGACGATATACAATATACCTCCCCAAAATACTATCCATGGAAAGAAAGCACGAAATGTTTAATCAACGATGAAATAAAGCAGCGCAGTAATGAACCGGATAAACTAGTTAAAGAGGAAGAATCCCCCTTGACGAAAATCCAGCATTTAGGCTTTTTTCGATAGTCCAAACATCCCTCTTGCCGACGTGGATTTTTATTATTTTTTAATTGTCGGTTTTAAGTGGATAAATTGCAAGAAAAAGTGCGCTTTTCGAAAATGAGATTTTCGCGA
The DNA here is from genome assembly GCA_037783545.1 of Henricia sp. BOLD:AAB3569. NCBI lineage: Eukaryota > Metazoa > Echinodermata > Asteroidea > Spinulosida > Echinasteridae > Henricia > Henricia sp. BOLD:AAB3569. Next base: position 147,383 of record JBBELK010000671.1, read on the forward strand.
TTTCTGAAACGCTAATTAGGTATTCATGATATGCGCGTGACCCCGTGACGCAATCCTGAGAAAGAGAAGTCAACACGATAGTTAGCTCTATACGTTTACACGCAAAAAACTTAGAAAACCGTCTCTTTTAGATGGTGTTTTTTGAAGAATTTTGTTGTTCCAAAAAGCCAGAGATATGCCCAGTAGCTGCGTGGTTGCATGTTTTACCAGACACTATGAAAAAAAAAGAGCAGAAAGATTTTCTTTTCTATTACCAAGAGAGAGAAAAATGAGTTGCTCATTCTATAACTTGTACGGCCGATGTCCAAACACGTGGAAACTACGCCGCAGTGGACCGTACACAGACCGCTGTGAATGCCGGTCGTTCCGTGACAAAACCACCCGTCGTAATGCACCAGTATTTACTTCAAAAGAGAGTCACTGTGAGCCACAATTTCATTGTTTTTTCACAAAACAGGTAATAGTAGATTGCTGTCATATTACATGAAGTGTTTTTCACGTTTGTATTTTGAATTACAAGGACAAAATAGGCATGATAAACATTCACTTCGTGTATTTTCCATTCAATACTGCACAGACCGTTTTGTATGTTTCTCAGGATGACGTCAACACCCTGTTGATAAACAAGCCGAGTGACCTCGAGCGTTTCAGAATTTGGGTGAAGAGGGTCGGAATTGCTTTACGTTTTAAGCAAAAGTCTGTCGATTTTTTGTGAAAAACAAGTTGTGATGGTGTTGTAGACACATACACCTCCATGATAAACAGAAAAACTAAAAAAATGTGGAAGGGGGGATTCTAGCTGTTTAACAAAACATCTGGGTGGAATTTCAGAATGGTAATGAGAAAAATATGACCAATGATATGGTATAGAAATTTTAAAACTCATTGGAAAAATGGGTTGGTCAAAAATGTGATCTAATCACGCTCCTTTAAATGCCTCAAAACATAACATTTGCAGTTACCCAAAATTTTACTTCACGAGTTGACAGGAATTAATGTTACTGAAAGTGCCATCATACAGAAATTGTTACACCACATTTTTTTTGTGAATTGAAAATGGTACATTGTGGGAAAATTGCCAACTAAATACTGTAGACAATTATTTTACACCACTCATTGAACACACACACAAGTTTTTAGTCAAACTGCATCAAAGTGGCTGACATTTTTACAAGCGAGTGAAATCAACATTAAAGTTGTGTAAGCTTTCTAATATCCCTTTAATAAAAGCACAGAATGTATATTATGTAGTTATTTCAAAACCCAGGACAGAATTGTGTTTACCACTGTTATGCAATACCACGATTCATTCACCAGAAGCTCAGTGGGGCACTTCGAAATGTACAATGTACAGTTTGTAACTGCACAGGATAGTCGAAAAGAACCTGAATCTATTTAAGTTTAAAACAATTCAATATATTTGTACAACAATTAGCAAATGTGAACAGGTACACATATGTGAACAGGTTCACATATTTAGTTTAGCTTGTTTTTTTTTTTTGTTTTTTTTTCACAGCTGCCCGTGGCTACAATGTGTCCTGGGCTTATCAAATAGACAGATACACTTGTAAAACTGTATTAAAATAGAACAAGCTTCAACATGTACTCCAAGGATGCCAAAAATACGTTCCCAATTCATGTGATGAACACAGTTATTTACCTTAACTCCGGATCGTCCCACTGAATTGAAACAGTGTGTTGAACATTGTACGGGTTCTTTAGCATATACTCAAAGAACTCTGCCCGACCAAACGAAGGGTAGATGGTATGCTCCATAGTGATTGTTATATGCAGCATGGTATGAATTCCATCTTTTTTGTTTCGATCACTGCGAAGAAAAAGAACAAGTCAGGTAAATGTGTCAACACAACGGATGCTCTGGGACCTTATTTATAAAAATCCGGAAATGTACGGGTCCGGTGAGGTTTACGGAAGCCCGTATGAAGGTTTTCCAAGGACCCGCAAATTACCGAAAGTAGTATTCATAAATTAAACGCACCCGCAGACAAAATTTAGATTACCGGGCCCGGTGATACAAAGGCGGGAATGTTTTGCAACCTGCCTCGGTGCTTCCGTTGTTTAATGTACAATCCTAGACCAGCATTGCGTCAACATTGAGGAAGCATATATGAAGATGGCCTAGACGCACTCTCAACGCGTAGACCTTAGGGTGGATTCACACAGTGACTGAGCCTTTTTGCGCGTAATTGCAACGCGCATCGTTTTAAGATATAGGAGGGATTTGCAGTGAAACAATACATTAAAAGCCACATCAACTTGGGTGGATTTGTACCAATGGCACAGACGCGCGCAAGACCGCGATAATATGAACGCCGTTTATAGGCCTCTAAATTCAGCAAAAGTGAAAGAAGAGTTCTGATTGACAATTAATGTATAAAATTTTACCACATAAAGTTGAACCTGGAAAAAAACTGTTAAATGTTCCTTGCTTGTATCAAAGAAAATTGGTTCATTGCTTTCAATTCTAATAGAAAATTGCTGTTGGCAGTCAAGGTAGTCTGCAAAGTCATAAGGACATTTTATTTACGAGTTTGAAGCCTAATTAGCGGTAAATTCAGCGATATTGTACCAATAAATAAGAATAAGGCTGTAGAATGGGATGGATTTATAAAAGAGTCAACTCCGACAGAAAGAGAACAATTTTATTGTAGATGAAATAAAAAGTGGAAAGACATGAAGGGTGGTGTCCAATTCTGTCGAATTTACTCTTCCATTTGCTTTTTTGTTTAATGCAGCTACCGTTTTCCATTGCAAAGCAACACTGCACGAGGACCCCATAAACCTGTGGGTGCTAGCCTAGTCAGTGAGCTTTCCTTTCATAAAGTGGATTGAAATGAAATTGGGCCCTTGGTTCACGCTAAATTCCTTCCATGCCGCATTTTCCAAGTTGACTAGGCGAGGCGCGTCCGAGTTGAGGCGAGTCCCGCCGAACTAAATTATTGCCAGAATTTGAATTAAGTTCGCCAAAACATCGACATATGAAATTAGGAGCGACTTAATTGGTTCACCAGAAGTAAAGTTGAAAGATCGACTGTTAAAGTCAGCCAGAACGACTAAAGAGCGTCACGCGCAGTATTGTGCAGCGAAAGTTTGCCTGGAAGTCCGCCTGTATGAAACCAAATTTTATTTGGGTAGACCTAAAGTCGCTCCAAATACTCTTAATCGCGCTGCGCCCGTGTCATTGTGATGCACACATTTTCAATTAACACGGGGCTAAACTATTTTTTTCTGCAAGCCTCGCTTTGGTTACGCTTATTTCAATAGAGGAAAAGGGAAGATGGCTGCACCGATATCGTCATCACGCCACCTTGCGTTTTGCAAGTCGAAAAGTGCATTAGCACGTCTTTGTCGTTACATAATTCTGTTTTAAGATTAATATTTTGTATTTTTTTTGTCACTTTATTGTCATGAATATTACTTTTGGGAGGTATTTTGTATGATTGTTAAGTTAGATCTAGTTCAAATTTCCAGAAAATCTAGACACGCTCCTTTAATTTCATGCCCGTGGTACCGCAAAGTCACGTGCCACGAAATCTAAAATGGCGTCTTTACATTCACGAACTGTTTGGCGAAACAGCCGGTGGAAAGTGGAGTCACGTAAAAATGCACAGGCGAAGTTTGAATTTACGCAGATAGAAAGTTACGTAAGGTAATCGTGAACAATATTATGGACTAAATAAAGTGCGCAAATGTACCAATTTTTGCGGCTTTTTACTTTAATTTCAAGTTGTCAAATTTGACAACTTTCGGTTGTCAAATTTGACAACGTTGTCAAATTTGTAGGTTTCCCGGACTGACATGTCGTGAAAGGCAAGTCTGTATTTAATTTCTCTTAATTTGTTTTGTTTTTTTATTTGCGTGTTAATTGTAATGTAGTGCAGTGCTATACTGCATGTACATGTAGTGGGGGTATACAGGAGGGTGCAGCACCTGCCTCATACTAGTACGGGAATACAATGGATTCAGACGGCAATTGCCCCCGAATTATAATTTAATGAGCCAAGTTAAATCCCCAGGATACTGAACGTTGTGTTGACCCTCCGCTACACCTACATCTCAGCATGGAGGTTTCCTACCTCCATGATCTCAGCATGCAAATAAAAGCTACGAAATTGAGAGGAAAATGCCGACGTATTTTCCACGAGGTGATGGTACATCTCCAACACAAAAAGTGAAGGGAAAACTGTGCATATCCACACTCAAACGTCTACAACAAGAAACAGTCGTCAATAACCCATATGCTTCTTTCAGTTACATAGTTGTTTCTGGACAGAAGGCTATGTTCAGGAACAAAACCATGCACAAAACGAACACTTAGTCGTCTGTTGAAAAACAGAAGAAACTTATGTATTTACAATTCCAAACAACAGTAGAGTCTACTGTATGCAAACAGAGAAAACAAAAAAGTAGAATGTACTGTTCAAAAACAGTACGCTATATGTAATGCCAATTGACATATGAATGTACTGTAAATGAACAGAGATTTTTTTAACAGTGTACCCTAATAAAAATAATCACCCACATCTATTTCAAAACGAAGAAATTGGGGTGCCAACCATATACAAAGTCGATAATGAGGTAGAATGAAAACAAACTGTATTCTTACCGATACATTTCAATGGTCTTCAGGTCTCTTGACCGTTGGAGTTTTTCCTCTTTCTGGAACTGAAACATATCAAAATGCATGTATACTGTGAAGTAGAAAACAAATTTCCAACATTAGCAACAAAATGTATTTGGTAGTGACAGTGCAATGGGCATTTTAGAGGAATCCTTGGTATGAATACTAAAAAGAAATAATAATAACTGTAGGCATAATGTTGTTGTTGACTTGTCTGCCTGGAGTTGTGAAGATATTTCACTAAGACGACATGACATCATAATTGTTGTATCATAATGAACATGGTGCCCTACAACCAGGGTTCTCCACCACATGCAGCTGTTCTGTCCGGTTGTGCCGCCCGTGCAAATTCATTAGAGTTGCCTTTAGACAGGAAATGTTGCTGAAATTTGGGAACAAATTCCTTACCAAATAACGTCTTCACCGGTGTGTTAGTGAAGGTGTCTACTAATTACACCTCTTAACAAGTTGAAATTCAATTCCCCCAGGAAAACCTGTGACAGCTTCTGAAAAGTTAACCCATGGATGAAACTTTTTAAAAATGCAGTAGACAACAGCTGTTGGCAAAGCACCAATTTCTGTTCAATGGCTAGCGCTTGGGCATAGACAGCTGTTTTGTGCGCGCAAATGCTATAAGCCAGCGCTGTGATTGTATCCCGATGAGCAGTAGTTTCTTCATTCTCCTCGTATGTCAATTCATTTTACACAGAAACCACAAAGGGAACATTTTCCGTGCATTTTGTCTGTTACAACATATGACAGGCAGGACAGTAATTGCTATGAGAGTACTTATACATGTAGGTATATTGGCAAACAATTTTTTTTCTCGTAAAAACAAACGGTTTAATACACTGTACGCAAACAAAATGGATGTAAAACATAAGCGTGAACCAGTAACCATGCGTAGCTCTACGGTCCAGTGACCCCGACGTGATGTCACGGGGAGGGAGGGGGGGGGGTTAAATAATCTAAAAAGTCGGCATTTTGTATGTATGTACTTTATAGACGGACTTGTACCAAGATTTAAAATAAATAAATAAATAAAAAAATTAAAAATCACAATTTTCGAAAAGCACACGTATACAAATTGTCCTGATACATAGGCCCATTGTATCATTTGTAATGAGGCCAAAAAAAATAATAGTTCTGCTTCCGGTTTCCCGACCGACCCTATTTTTAGGCTGCGACCCTAGTTTTTTTATCGAAAAAAAAATGAAAAAAAAAAACAAAATTAAAAAAAAAAAATTCCCTACCTACCTACCCTATTTTGAAATGCCATGTAATCGGAAGCAGAACTATTTTTTTTTTTGGCCTGACCCCAATATTATTCCATGAGTTGACAAGAAAAGAAACAAAAGGTGTTCATAAGAAATGATTTCAAACTATACACTAGCTCTACCCAGCATGACATGTGAAAAAGCGCTCCTCCCCCACTACTGCCCCTGTACACAGCATACATGTACATACATGTGTATGTACATGTTCCAGCACGATGTGCGACAATGTACCATATCATGACCATATGCAGCACGATATGTGGCAGCGGGTATCCCCCTACCATTGTTCCCCCACTGTGTGCGTTGAGGTATAGGGGCATCAGGGCCGGGGAATCCCTTTGCCGCATTTGTACCGATATCATGCTGGTATAGACTAGTCTTTTTGGCAAGACTGCCTTTTGGCGCGCGATACACGACGTACATGGACTATTCACCATTGACCGCCAGAGGGCGCACATGAAATAGTCGAAAAGACAGTCTTTCGTATTCCGCATAAATCCCTCGCAAAATACCCAGCGAATTCCTGGCATACCTTTTTTCGACACGATGAAATGCGTGACGTCATCTAATTTTTGGTCTGGTACCCAGAGTACATACACACTGGACCGACAGTGCATGTCGCCGCGTTTCTATCATTTAAGCCTACCCGCTGATTGATCGATCGATCAGCAGGCAATCAATGTGAGGCAAACACACATTGTCCACAGACAGAGCTATCTTGCTCTTTGCACTGGCTCGCCCGGCCATCCGCCGCCGCCGCGGCCTGCAGAGTTGCTCGCTAAACTTGATCGGGCAGCCAGTGGAGACGAAGCATTTCTTTCCAAGTTGGAAATCGAAACTTCAAAGGTCATCAAAGACTGGCATGGAGGAAGTAAACGACTGGGAATGTTTTTTTCTTCCTCTATACTATGGCATGCTTTTCATATGATTGGCTTCGGTAAAAAATACTACTATTTTTCCCTAAAATGACTTGCGTGTGGTCTAGTGGGTATGAAGCGGGACTCCCACTTCGACCAACGTGTCTGTGTCCCTGGGCAAGGCACTTAATCCCAGTTGCCTCGTAAACCCAAGCGATATATGGGAAGCTGTTAAGGGGAATGCCACAATCTAACTGCTGATAGTGTTGTGCGCCTGACCAGCAGCCACCTAGTTGAAGCGAAATGGTTCTGGTGATTCCCTGATGGCAGCGGTAATAATGGTAACAGCGCTTTGATCACCCTGCAGGGTGGATATGTGCGCTATATAAATCTCATCATTATTATTATTATTGGCTTTCCGCACTCCTGCGGAAAGTCCTTGTTTCTGTTCTGATTTGTTTTTTCTTTTTTTTTTGCTTTCCGCACTCCTGCGGAAAGTCCTTGTTTCTGTTCTGATTTTTTAAAATTTATAAATTTATTTTTTTTTTGCTTTCCGCACTCCTGCGGAAAGTCCTTGTTTTTGTTCTGATTTTGTTTTTAATTTTTTTTTTTGCTTTTTTTATTCTTCTCCCAAAACCCCATTGACAAAGCGCATGGTCTTTCGGCCTGGCAAAATGGTCACTTGCAAAGCTCCGATCATCATCAAACTTGGTCACAACAAGTACTGCACAAATATGTTTACATTTTGATGACGTCATCAGGTGTCAGATTACAAGCGTTTGAAATATATGGCCTTCAATATTGAAACATCTGTAAAAATTCAACCGTTTGAGATACAAACTTTATTCCTTTGGCAATGGTCATGACTATCCAAGGTCGAAATTTCGTACACAGACATTGACCTTGAATCTTGCTTCCTATTGGTCGAAAACGAGGCTGCCCTGTCATTTAAAACTGGTAGCAGATACCGAGATCAGGTCAAAAGTGTTAGTCTCAGGACCCCTTGGGCATCAAAAAAATACAAAAAGTTCGGTTGTCACACGAAAGAGCGCCCTCTAGCGGCAAGTTGAAAAATGGCCAAAACGCATTTTGAAGAGATGTCTGTGGCGAAGTTTTTGCAAATTGGCCCAAAATTGGTGCATATGTTGATTGAGGGTCAGTGAACATGCTCATATACCTTCAAAAGTTTGATGACGTCACCAGGTGTCAAATTACACTCGGTTGAACATGCATTCTTTTAACAGCTATATCTAGAGAACGAAAAGGCCGATCAAGGTCAAATTTTGTGTTTTAGGTTTGTTGTGACTTGGTCTAATGCATATTAGCAGCAAAACTTGGTGGCATAACGATGACGTCATCAAATAAGCCCGTTTGTGCAGCATGCATTAGCCAAGGTCGTTCACTTCCTCTAATGGTCGTGTGACCTTGAAACCTAGCAGGGACGTAGACTTGGTCATTGACATGTAACATACCAAGTTACATTAGTGTGACGTCATTTGTTGATTTGTTATGAATTTTTTAATCTGGCAACCTATACTACAGCCTACACACTGTGCAGTATACATAAGCATGTACAATATGCATGCATCTGCACTACATGTACCCCATATCCCATAGACAAAGCACATAGTCTGTCTCGCTGGTAGAAGGGTCGCTTGCAAAGCTTGGATCATCTTCAAACTTGGTCACAATAAGGAACCCATAGTAAAGTACTATACCGAAGAGGTTACATATTGATGACGTCACCAGGTATCAAATTACAAGCGTTCGAAATTTAATGCCTTACATATTCAAAAATCTGTAAAAATTCAACCGTTTGAGATACAAACTTTATTCATTCGGCAATGGTCATGACTATCCAAGGTCTAAATTTCGTGCACAGACATTGACCTTGAATATTGCTTCCTATTGGTCGAAAACGAGGCTGCGTTGTCATTTAAAACTGGTAGCAGATACCGAGATTGGGACCCCTTGGGCATTGGAACAGTAAAAGAGCTATTCTAAATTTCCTGTCAACTTGATACGAACATGGCCGACAATTTGTCATCAGTCAGTTCAAGTGCAAGCTCAGCATCCTCAAGGGCCAGAGCATCAGCTAAGAAAGCGTCATTGGAAGTTCGTTTAGAGAGACTTTCTCAGATGGAACAACTTGAGCATGCCGCGAGTTCAAATTAAAACAAGAAAAGACCCGTTTTGAGCACGAAACCGCACTTGCAGAGGCAGAAGCTTTAGAACAGGTTTATAAATGTTTTGAAACCAATCCTGATATTGCTGTGGACATAGAAATGAAAGGAGCTTCACAGCAGTTGTTCAACGATCCATGGTGGTCAGGTAGACCATTACAAAAAAATGAGCATCTTTGATACGCCTCTCGATGATGAAATCAATCACACCCTGCCATCTCCAGCAGTGCCCGTCACTTTGAACTGGTTGGGTGTTACTGCATGAGCCCAGCCCACAAGCATCTCCTGTCGGTCAAGCGGTTATTCTCAACCCGCAAGCATCTCCTTTTGGTCAAGCGGTCAATCCCAACCCACAAGCATCTCCTTTTGGTTAAGCGGTCAATCTCAACCCACAAGCATCTCCTGTCCGTCAAGCGGCCAATTTAACCCGCAAGCATCTCCTGTCAGTCAAGCGGTTACTCCCAACCCGCAAGCATCTCCTTTTGGTCAAGCGGTCAATCTCAACCCACAAGCATCTCCTGTCCGTCAAGCGGCCAATTTAACCCGCAAGCATCTCCTGTCAGTCAAGCGGTTACTCCCAACCCACAAGCATCTCCTTTTGGTCAAGCGGTCAATCTCAACCCACAAGCATCTCCTTTTGGTTAAGCGGTCAATCCCAACCCACAAGCATCTCCTGTCCGTCAAGCGGCCAATTCCAACCCGCAAGCATCTCCTGTCGGTCAAGCGGTTACTCCCAACCCACAAGCATCTCCTTTTGGTCAAGCGGTCAATCTCAACCCACAAGCATCTCCTTTTGGTTAAGCGGTCAATCCCAACCCACAAGCATCTCCTTTTGGTCAAGTGGTCAATCTCAACCCACAAGCATCTCCTGTCCGTCAAGCGGCCAATTCCAACCCGCAAGCATCTCCTGTCAGTCAAGCGGTTACTCCCAACCCACAAGCATCTCCTTTTGGTTAAGCGGTCAATCTCAACCCACAAGCATCTCCTTTTGGTCAAGCGGTCAATCCCAACCCACAAGCATCTCCTTTTGGTTAAGCGGTCAATCTCAACCCACAAGCATCTCCTGTCCGTCAAGCGGCCAATTTAACCCGCAAGCATCTCCTGTCAGTCAAGCGGTTACTCCCAACCCGCAAGCATCTCCTTTTGGTCAAGCGGTCAATCTCAACCCACAAGCATCTCCTTTTGGTTAAGCGGTCAATCTCAACCCACAAGCATCTCCTTTTGGTCAAGCGGTCAATCTCAACCCACAAGCATCTCCTGTCCGTCAAGCGGCCAATTCCAACCCGCAAGCATCTCCTGTCAGTCAAGCGGTTACTCCCAACCCACAAGCATCTCCTTTTGGTCAAGCGGTCAATCCCAACCCGCAAGCATCTCCTTTTGGTCAAGCGGTCAATCCCAACCCACAAGCATCTCCTTTTGGTCAAGCGGTCAATCTCAACCCACAAGCATCTCCTGTCCGTCAAGCGGTCAATCCCAACCCGCAAGCATCTCCTTTTGGTCAAGCGGTCAATCCCAACCCACAAGCATCTCCTTTTGGTCAAGCGGTCAATCCCAACCCGCAAGCATCTCCTTTTGGTCAAGCGGTCAATCCCAACCCGCAAGCATCTCCTTTTGGTCAAGCGGTCAATCCCAACCCACAAGCATCTCCTTTTGGTCAAGCGGTCAATCCCAACCCACAAGCATCTCCTGTCCGTCAAGCGGCCAATTCCAACCCGCAAGCATCTCCTTTTGGTCAAGCGGTCAATCTCAACCCACAAGCATCTCCTGTCAGTCAAGCGGTCAATCCCAACCCACAAGCATGTGGGTCATTCTATAAATTTGGGGTCCAACGTGTGACATTTTCCTGTCCCTGTTACACCTGACATACTGCCATTTGCCGTACAAGTATTTTTTAAAATGCCTTCAAAACACATTGTTATGCATTGTACTTTATGTAATCACTCTTTGAAATAGAAGGCATTTAAAGAATATGTCAAACTACAACATTTTACAAGATGTCAGACGTAACAGGGGACAGAAAAACTGGACCCCAAATTTATACAATGACCCATATCCTGTCCACCAAGCAGTCAATCCCAACCCGCAAGCATCTCATTTTGGTCAAGCGGTCACTCCCAACCCACAAGCATCTCCTGTCAGTCAAACGGTCAATCCCGATCCGCAAGCATCTCCTGTCCGTCAAACGGTCACTCCCAGCCCATACGCATCTCATGTCAGTCAAGCAGTCACTTCCAACCCACAAACATCTCCTGTCAGTGCCAGTCAACCTTTTTCTCAACCGGTGAACTTGTTGTCCGAGATTGGAAATATCATGTTCAGAAAGGAGTTGTTAAGTTTGAGCCTAATTCGTCTCTTCAATGACTCTACTCCAATGTACAGAACCTGGAAGGCATCGATTATCAGTACAGTGAAAGAAATGAATGTACCTCCTTCACAGGAACTGAATCTTGTTATGAAGTGGTTGGGCAACGACTCAAGGAAATTGGTGGAACCACTAAACTCCATTTATATTGACCAACCATCGGAGGCATTAAAGCAAATTTGGTGGTTGCTAGATGAATATTATGGCTCGCCAGAGGCCCCAGAATCAAATGTCATGAAGCTCCTTCATGAATTTCCAAAGCTTTCTGCAAAGGAATCTGGTAAACTTTTGCAGCTTGACCACTTGCTCCTGGAAGTCCTGCACCTCAAGAAGTCGGGAAAGTGCCCTAGACTAGCTAGTCTCGATTCAGCCCATGGTATTAACCCCATAGTTCAAAAGCTACCGCCAGGACTGCAAGACCAGTGGATGAAACGCGGATCAAAATACAAGGTTTTCAATGCTGGGTTATTCCCACCTTTTGACATATTTCACAGTTTCATCCATTCGGAAGCAAAGATGCGAAATGATCCAAGTTTTTCGCTAAGTCAATTCTATACAGTACCAGAGTCCATTAGTCCTGCCAAGATGGCAACGTTTACCAAGCCAGTCAGTGCTTGGAAGACAGACATCGAAAACACCATCAGCCCTGAGGACACAACCCTACAGATGTGTTCTCTGCATAACTCAATGCACCCGCTGCATGAGTGCCGGCTGTTCCGAACGAAACCAATTCTGGAACGCTAACAGCTATTGAAGGAGTTGGGGGTGTGTTACAAGTGTTGTATGTCTACGAGACATATTGCCAGAAACTGCAAACACCCTATCAAGTGCGAAGACTGTGGCAGTGATAGACATGTTACCGCTCTTCACGTCAACATGCCCCAACACTCATATCAAGAATTGAATGGCAGCCACTTCACTGGCAAAACAACAGCAAGCTCATCGACCGAAGCTCACAATGCACTGCAGATGATGGATGCATCAGGCAAGTCAGTGTGCGTCTCCCCACAACCGGAAGAACATACGTCCGCCCCATACACGAACTGATGTTGGTTAAATCCGCGCCAGAATAATGCCCAACAGTGACCAGAGGGTAGTCCACCCCAGTGATGGTCTTGCCTTAATTGGCACATTCTTAGAGCGTACATACTTATATTCACAGCCCTTTCTCTTCAGTTTGTTGTATTGTTAAATTTCAGTGATTTTTGTGGTTGATCGAAAGTAATTTGTTATTCTGCTGTTGGTGGGTTGTTCTAAAACCCCCTCGACCCCCACGACCCCCTCGACCCAACGACTCGCCTTCACGTGCGATTTTTTCACGTGCCCGAACCTGTGTTCTCTAGCCCGATTACGAATGCGGGCCAGCGCGGCCTAGTTCGAATGAGCCGCGCGTCGCCGTGTCATTGCTTCCAATACGTTTTTAATGTGTGTATCACCGAAGGGGCCATCCATAAAGTATGTACATGTAACTTAAGCACGGAATGCCGACTTTTTAGACTACGCTCCCCCGTACGCAAATTTCGTGACGTCACCCACATACTTTAACGTTGGGTGTAGGCATTGGCTCCAACCCTCCCTCTCCCCCTCCGTGCGTACGTAGTTTATGGATGGCCCCGAAAGCGGTACAGCGCTTATCATCAGTCAGTCCGTAGCGCACGCGTTAATGAGGTAAAATCCTGAATTTTCTTTGCACAGCTTGTGTCGCGATCAAGCCCCGACAAAAAATAACGCTATATTTCGATAGGGGAGATAATGAGCTTAACTAGTGTAAGATCGGGTTTTAGAAGGTAGGAAATTTAGTCATTTTTAAGAACGTATTGGAAGCAACACTATGACGTCGCGTTCGCACACGGCGACGCGGCTCATTACGAACTAGGCCGGGCTGGCGCTGGCGCATGGCTATGACCCGCATTCGTAATCGGGGTGTGAACACAGGTTCGGGCACGTGAAAAAGTCGCACGTGAAGGCAAGTCGAGGGGGTCGTGGGGGTTTTAGAACAACCCGTTTATAAACAGGGTTTTGACGAGAAGAACATAAAACGGCATGTGCAGTATTGAATGGAAAATATACGAAGGGAGTGTTCATCATGCTTGTAATGTCCTTGTAATTCAAAATACAAACGTCAAAAACAGTTGATGTAATATTCTACTATTACCTTTTTTGTGAAAAAAACAGTGAAATTGTGGCTCACAATGAAGCTCTTTTGAAGTACATTGTAAATACTGCAGCACTACGACCGGGGGTTTTGTCATAGAACGAACGGCATACAGTGCGTGTTGAACGGTCCCTGCGAGCCGTAGTTCCCACGGGTTTGAAATTGGCACAGCACGGTATGCACAACGGCCGGTACATGTTAGAACGATCGGCTCATTTTGCTCTCTCTTTGCAATAAACAAGAAAATATTTCTGCTCTTTGTTTTTCATGATGTCTGGTAAAGCATACAACCGCACAACTACTGGGCACATCTCTGGCTTTTTGCACAAAAAAATAATTCTTCAAAAAACACCATTGAACAGAGACGGTTTTTGGATTGTTTGCGTGTAAACGTATGGAACTGCCGACCGTGTTTACCTGTGTTTCTCAGGATTGCTTCACGGGATCATTAATATATAATTTCATTATCGAAAACCGCACTTTTGCTTGCGATTTCAGGGGCATGATATACTTATATTTAAATGATGTGACAAGGGAACTACATGTATTTGAGCCATCCCAGTGCAGTGCCAGATAACTGCACATGTAGGATTCAGTCACAGTGCCGCCTGCATTTGCACCAGATGAAAAACAAAACAGCCGTCCGTCCAAGCGCACGTCATTAAAAAACAAATAGGCGCTTTGCAAACGGCCGTCACTATGAGCAACTACATGTAACAATGGAAATTGGGCACACACTATTGTTAATAACAATGGCTTGTGCTCAATTTCCATTGTTATTTACTCATAGTGTGTACTTCTGACAAACTGTCAGAAGCTGTCGCCAGCTTTCCTACATGTCCTAGGGGAATTGAATTTCAACTTTTAAAAACAGACACCTTTCAATGACTTATTAATGAAGAAATTATTTGGTAAGGACTTGGTTCCCAGATTTGCCAAATGTCGGATAATTTCCCATGACTACTGTATGTTAATAGCGCCTGAACAAATATAATCATCCATTTCTCACTTTAGACTTAAAGGAGAGTCATTTCAAAATTAGGTCTTAAGTCACCAAACATTATCCGATGGCCATTGGCGTCACTATCATTCACTTACATGTACATGTACCATACTTTTGTTGTACCTGCGATCCCAGTTGCACACATCAACAGACATGCATCCGTTTCAAGCAGTGCCCACAAATGGAGCACATGCACGAGTGCTGTTCGGCATGCATGGGCAGGATGGCAACAATGGTAAACCTTCCTTTATTACCTCATACACATGTACTAAGAACCTGAAGTTTTATGTGTAGTCAGACAATAGTCACTATTATGTTTCTTTACTACATCAAAACCTTGACAGTATACATTTTATAGACTTGCCTGCAATGTTTGGTTCAGTCCTCTAGTCTGAACTTCATCGGTAGATGCTTGTCTGACAGCCACCATTCTTGCAACTTTTCTTTGTTTCCTAGTATCTCCTCTATTTTCCTGCGACTTGTGATCGGTATGTTCAGAGTGTAATGAATGCAATGTTGAAGCAAGATCCCGATCTGTTTTCGCAATGTGTGAAGCAACATTACTGCGTTTCTGTCTGTTTTCAACATCCAGATCTGAAGAGAACAGACCAAAATATGATAAAAAGTGTACATAGGGTGTATATATATCTGCATTAGAGTGTAGAATTCACACTTTCTCAAAGCATTTTCTCACTGGAGCATCACAAAATCCAGTGCGAACTTGCCCTGAGGCCACACCTGGGTGACGCGCGATCCTCCCCCATCCTATAATCCCATCCCCCATCCTAAAATGTCTACAGGGTTGTTTATTTACAATCTTTGTTAGATATATAATTTTCATAAAAACAAACAAACAACCCAACAACACCCCCCTCCCCAACAAAAATAACATGTACCGAAGGATCTTACCACTAGAGCTCATGCCCAGGCTGACACTTCCTCCAGGAAAAGCTCCACTACCATGTTCCTGTATCACTGCCGTGGCATCATCTAGTGCCATTGTTTCTGCCCTTGTAGCATGCATATCTTTAGGATGACCAATGTTTGCTAATCGTAGATGGAGGTGTCCCTTTAAGTTGACCTGCACTCCAACTGGATGAACACTACCACCACGAGTCTGGAAAAGTAAGTTTTTGTACATTATCTCATCAAATGTCAACATATATGTGACCCACCAACACAAAAACAGGCAGAACTCGGCAAATGCCATTTCGAGATGTCACTTTTAAAGCGACACGTTGCTTTGAATTGGAATGGACATGATTGGAAATAGTCAAAAAGTAGAATAAAAGATTCAGATAAATATACCTCACATTGTACGGTTTGTTTAATTTCGTGTCAAAAGAATTTCCGCCATTTGTAGAACCGATTTTTTTGATTTAGTCAAGCCCCCTGGTACCCGTGCACACGGGGCGAGCAGCTAGGCTAGGGAGCGAGTCAGTCAAGAGGCGAGTTGGTCATGGGCGAGTCGGTCAGAGGGCGAGTTGGAAAGGGGCAAGTTAGTCTAGGCCCTAGACGGTCATTATGTGTTGGATACCCGACTGCCGCAAGAGGGCGTAATCACGCAATAGACTCGTTCGTAGTCCTATCACCATATCGTTTTGTCAAAATGACCGTCTAGGGAAATCCGTAAATTTTCCGGGGCCTGAAAAAGGGGGGAAATTAGTGCGCATGCGTTAGTTTTGTATGCAGATACGGGTAGATTTTTCTTAACGCACGCGCACTTAAGAGCAAATAGCCTGGTACATGCACCGTACGTTCGGCGCTTATATCGTGTTGATTTGAAAGTTTGTTGTTGTTAATAGTAGGCGTCGTGGTTGATTTGACCGGTACGCGTTGTTGATTTCGCCGGGTGGCTCGCGTGGTTGCAAGGGTACGGGTAGGCGAATATTCTTTGCAACGGACGGGTGGCGAAGACCTGCGAAGTAACAGAACCTGGCCGATGTTGGCGGTTAGGCTTCGGTCGGTCTGAAAAATACCCCGGGAAAAAATACTTGGGGAAAAATCCATATAGACCGCACGAGTTTTGAATTTTAAGACGTCTTTTTTCTTTATAAAATTTGCAACCGTCGTTAGCAAATCGTAGGTACAAAATGCAGCGGGGAGAGGAAAAACGACGTCTTAAAGACGTCTTTTTTTTCTCTATCTAAAACATCATCTTCACCAGGCAACAAAAGCAAAAACACGACGTCTTTATGACGTCGTTGTCAAATCATCTGTGCTACATACAGCAGGAAGAACAAAAACGACGTCTTAAAGACGTCTTTTTTTCCTTTCTGAAACAACATCTCCACCTGCCCAAAAGCAACAAAAAACACGACGTCTTTATGACGTCGTTTTACCGTCGTTGTCAAATCGTGTGTACCGTCGTTAGCAAATCGTGGGTACAAAATACAGCGGGGAGAAGAAAAACAACTCCTTAAAGACGTTTTTTCTCTATCTGAAACATCATCTCCACCCGCCAAAAGAAACAAAACACGACGTGTTAAAGACGTCTTTTTTCAGTTGTTTTCGAGTCGTGCGTCATAAAGTGGTCGTGACAAAAAAATGACGTCTCATAGACGTCTTTTTCTAGCTGTTAAAAAAAATGCAATGCATTGTGGGATTGCATGTAACTCAACAGATTTACCGTGTAAAAAGGCTATTTTGCTTCAGTTTTGGCAGTTTTTTTTGTTTTTTGTAAATTGGTTGTTGCTTGATAATAGGCAAATTGGCAAATGATGAGTGATTAGAATTAAATTTGGTATGCTGTTAGTAGGTGTGTGCCAACCATGGGTTACAGGGTGCAGGTTTTTGTGTAGAATAAATAGAAGTCGCGCATAAAGATAATGTATGAGTAGAGTATCAGTAGTGTATCAGTAGAGTATCAGTATACATGTAGTGTACGTATGAATAATGTATGAGTAATGTACGAGTATATGACCCCTCAATGTATGAGGCGTCGGAAAAAAATACGTCTTTTAGGCGTCAGGGGAAAAGACGTCTTTTGGCTTTGCATATACATGTACGACCCAAAAAAGACGTGAATAAGACGTGAAAAGACGTGAATAAGACGTGAATAATTTACGTAAATTAGACGTCAAAAAGAGACGTCTTTTACTCGTCTAAAAGCAGACGTCTTTTTCTCGTCAAAAAACAGACGTCATTTGGCTTTGCATATACGACCCCTCAAAGACGTGAATAAGACGTCAATAATTTACGTAAATTAGACGTCAAAAAGAGACGTCTTTTACTCGTCTAAAAGCAGACGTCTTTTTCTTGTCAAAAAACAGACGTCATTTGGCTTTGCATATACGACCCCTCAAAGACGTCAATAATTTACGTAAATTAGACGTCAAAAAGAGACGTCTTTTACTCGTCTAAAAGCAGACGTCTTTTTCTCGTCAAAAAACAGACGTCATTTGGCTTTGCAGATACGACCCCTCAAAGACGTCAATAAGACGTCAATAATTTACGTAAATTAGACGTCAAAAGGAGACGTCTTTTACTCGTCTAAAAGCAGACGTCTTTTTCTCGTCAAAAAACAGACGTCATTTGGCTTTGCATATACGACCCCTCAAAGACATCAATAATTTATGTAAATTAGACGTCAAAAAGAGACGTCTTGTGCCCACTGGGATGCTTGTTAAAATGTGCCAAATTTACATGCGAAATTGTCAATAAAAATGAATAGACAGCAACTTTAAAAATTGTGATGTGATTTTGGTGATATTTTGGGGCGGAAAATCTCACCACTGCACAGGTGGATTTGCGTGATATTTGGCACACGTACAAAGAAAACCAGCCCCAATAGGCCTGTACCAAAAATAAATCAGCCTCGCAGATTAAATGACAGAAACCATACAGAAACTGAAGTGCAATTTCACGTAGCAGTCTATCAAGCTTGCAAACTTCGGTTACGGATTTGACCAAGTAATAGTGTCGCGACTGCATGCACGACTGATGATGTCACGGATTTCCAAGTCCCTAGCATAGGCCTATAGATTTATCTTATGACAGTGCTATTGCTGGTTTTAAGTTGACATTTTGAAAACCCACTGGGAGGGAAGGGGAATTTATGTCACGAAAAAATGTTGCTCTCTTGTCGATCCTATCAGTTTTTGTGCACGCACGATCGAGTCGCCCGGTGTGCAGTATTTGCTTTTTGCGAGTTCCTTTCTTCCAGATTTTGTGTGAGCATGGAGCTATTTATAGCTCCATAGTGTGAGCGATTTTCTCTGTTATGGGATGGTAAAATGAAATGTATATCTGTCAAATATTCCAGATTTTTTCCTAAGATTTCTGAGCCATAGAGATTTAGGCCAATAACTGTTCAACACACGATCAAGCTACGGCAACAAGCAGTGTTTTAATTTCACCCGGTTTTTTTTTTTTCATTCCTAAAAATGTACAGCTTGAAAGATTATTTTCCCGAACCGGCGGGTTTTAAACTGGCAAATAGGTTCAACTGTGGCTTCGATTATCTGTGGAACAGTACCTATCTTTTGCAATGTCCTATACAATTGTATTTCCAACAAAATCTCTAAATTGCCGTGTCAAAATCGTAAGGTTTGCCGAGGGCATTACGATTTTCCCAGCCCGTGGCTTCCCCGTGCAGTCATGCCACGATGTGAGGACACAGGAGACTAGACATCGTGCATACATGCATAGTAAGCAGGCGACAGTGCGCTCTGCATAACATTATACAAAACAGGTGCGCGCCCACGGCGCTGTCACTACGAGATTCCCTAGACGTTGTTATTGACTGTGTCGCGGCCAAATTCATGGCAGTGCTAAGCACAAACATTTATTTTCTTTATAAAATGGATTAAAATCTAAAATTATTCGCCGATTCGTGTTCTTCGCAAAAGTAGAAGAATACACAGTACCTACGATTTTGGCTGGCAATCCATTTTTTGCAAAATAAAGCAACCAATTCCTGTGCTAAGCAAATTGTTGTAATTAGCAGCGCCAACAAATTTGACCAGAGTTGACCAGATTCCCACTTGGTCATGTGTGTGCACAATAAGTGTACACTTTCAGTCTCACTGTCAAATTATGGCTCAAATTTCAAACTTGTCCAACTCACAAAAACTCTGTTGATCTAAAAACTTCAGGATGTATACTAATAATTCCTAAAATATCAGAGCGTGGCATTATGATTAACATGTCTATTTTTTCCAATGAAATCATGATTTGTAATTGGTTGTCTGGAGAGGACACTTTGTTAAACACAGAATATCACAATATAATGGCCAGACGAAATGTTGAAATGGTAATGCCATGCAATGTCCTGTTAGAAGGAATGGTACTGTTAATTTTACAAACATAACATAAAATATTTCAATCATGGTTGACATGTTATATTACAATTAACTGCTGTCCTGGAGAGGACAAATGTTTAACGGATTTTCCACAACCCTGAATATGATCTTGATAATATTTACTCATCAAATCTCTCCCACGATCAAATTGTCATATTTACTCCATCAAATGTGTCCTGTAGATGATACAAACATACTTGTGAGTACATATTTTCAAACTATTCCATTGTCATGAATACTTTGTCCTGGAGAGGACATTACCATATTTTATTTAACGGGAAATCCACCTTATTTTAAAATGTTCATAAAATTAACATTTTTCGACCGAATTACACCAACCCAAGTTTCACAATATTGTTGAACACTATATATCCATGATTGATCACCAAATTCACCACAATAATGCATCATCAACAAATGATTCCACTTAAACTAATGTAAAACTTGAAATGAGACTGCAAAATGGTGTTAAAAGTGCATGTAAATAGAGAAATTCAAAACGAATAACTCGTAGAATTATATAAAAATAGTTCTGTAGCTTGTCCTTCATATTACCCATCATATAAAATCACTCATAACATGTACATGTATTTGCACTGATAAAGTTATCTAGGATGGGTTATACTGTAATTTACTCAATTGACCACTTATTGTGAAATAGCCCATTAGTACATGTACCCAAAATAAAGTGACTAAACCTGAAGCATTTTGCCCTTGTACATTCTCAAGCACATTGAAATATGAGCCTTTACGGTTCCCCACAATTCCCCACGCTAGGCATGATGGAACAAAATTCTGGAACACTGCACACACAGTATAGTGCTATACTTCGATCGTGTACACACTGCAAACAAGTTGTATAAAATTCGTTGGTTAAATTACTTTAATCAGTTGTTGAACAAAGATTTAGGCAACATATGCTGAAAGTTTGCGTATTTTGCGCATGTACATGTATGTTGAACAAACGTCTTTGTCCAACGTTGAATAAGAGATGTTGAATAAAAAAGTTGGAAAGCTGCGTTTCCTTACACAATTGTTGATTGAATGTGAGCGGCGGGAAAACGAAATTGACAACAGTTAAGCAATATAGACCACATGGTTAAATTTAATCAACATTTGTGTAAAACATACCCAACAGTTGTTTATTTAAACGTCATGTGCATGCGTGTGCTTGGTAATGATGGAGGTAGAACATCGTCAAAGTCGATACCGAGAAAATGAGGAAAAATCCTAAACAGTGTGGGCTTGTTTAGGCAATGGAGGACACTCATAGGTAAATAGGATAACTGGGGCACACTGTGGCACGTTATTTAGGGTATGTTTGGATTAAAAAGACGTTCAGTACTTGAAGAGATTATGTGACATGCGATTAGCACATGCATGCGGCCATTTTCATGTCGCTGTGTTACAAAATACGTACGCATACACAGGTACATGTATTCACGTATACATGTAGCATGCATACTACATGTAGTACGGTGTCAGCAAATCTCTTAGACAACTGGACGTATATTATACCACGTGTCAAAAAGTCCTACTTTTCATCGTGAATAATTTTGTAATTTTTCAACGGATTTTAACCAAACTTTCAGATCATGTAAACAATTTTGACAAATTTTATTGAGCGAGTTTAATCGGGTTTTTCCAAGAGGCTGAGATTTTAAAAGCCAGATAAAAATAGGTAAATTTCAGAATTTTTATTTGATTTTGACCTGATTCAATAATACATTGCTGGAGAGTGGTGGAATGTGCGAGCTGCAGGATCCCCCCTACTAATGTTTGCAAACCACCTCAATCGTTTCGCGCAAATTTAAGGTACAAATTGACTTTTGTTTTTCGTATGGCTTTTAAATCTTGCTCTCTATGAAAAAGTTGATAAAACTCGCTCAATAACATTTATCAGGCCTTGTTTACATGATCTAAAATTTTGGTTTAAATCCGTCGGAAAATTGCAAAGTTACACTGCAAAACTGTGGTTCGTGTTAAATTAACACCAGTGGTGTTGTTAAAATGTAACACCTATTTAATACCACATTTGGAATAAATGCACACCCGTGTTCAAATTTAACACCAGGATTGATAAGATGTATAAGACAACACCCACTGGTGTTATTTAACACCACAGTTTTTGTAGTGTATTTAAGATAAAAAGTACAACTTTTGTTCACACCTAGTACAAGCCAACCCAAACGTACCCAGCCCGGTGTGTTACAGCCAGTGGAGTGTCTTCCACTACACGAACAAGCCTCAACTCTGTGAGATGTGTCTTCATGTCCTCTGAACCGACTTGGAGGACGTACGTTTGACCTTGGTCAGTAACAACCACAGCGTGAAATTGCCCGATAAAGAAATGGGTAAAGTGTGCATGAACAGCACATTTTTATTGTAAAAGGTTCGAAATCCAACAAGAGGGTACAATACCACAAATTTTACACAAAATGACATGTAAAAAAATGTTACCCAACCATTTTACTATATCTAAATTCCCTAGCCTTTTAATTGAAATCACTTAACAATACATAGAAATTCACGTGTTTTTTCATGCTCTTTTCTTCGCAAATATAATAGCAAGTTTAATCAAAGTTGTTCGAAATTTGATTGGGTTTCGTGCACTTGCACACAATTAATAATTTTGCGCCAATATGTGTATCGCATGGCATGTCAAACATCCTGTTAGGTCAAAGGTTATGTAAACCATGGCCAGCCGAGTAGCTAAATTTTCCGCTCACGTCGTGTAAAATATATGGTAGGTGGGAACGCACGGGAGATTTACAGAAAGGAATGTTTACAGAGAGTCGCGGAAAGTTCCCGCGAGGGCGCGGAAAAAGAAGTCTAATGGGAACACGCCTTATGACTTATGTTTTAATCATGTCCCTTCCACGCTTCCGTAGATAGAAATGCTCAACATATGAGTAAACCAAAACCCAACAGTTGAGTAGTAGAATTACGCAACTGTTGAGTACTAGAATTACTCAACTGTTGGTTAAATTAATTAATCAACTATTGTGTTTCAACAGAATCGACAACAGGGTTGTACATTTTATTACTCAACATTTTGTTACTCAATGTTTACTCAATGTTTTTGCAGTGCAGCCCAACGGGATTTAATTCACCGACATTCAAACGAAGGCTTGAAATAGTATTTATAATGGCAACTAAAATGTTTATTTTTTAAGTTGATTGTCACAACTGGAATTTAAGAAAAATATTTATTGGAATCGATACATTGTAGCTTATGATTTTAGAATATCCGTCGCAAATGCTTCGTTTTCGAGAAATCACAAAAAAAGATTGTATATTTTATTGCACAGCTGTAGCGTTTTGGGGATTCTGGGGGCACACTAAGCAGATCGACGACAACCTTGTATGCCCACGCACGACCATCACACGCTCAGACAGAACATCGAGCACGCGAAGCAGCCGCCCAGAAATCAAACGGATTCATTACCACAAAGTAATGACGCACGCTGCAGAAACTTCACGTGCACGCTTCACACACTGCCTCCGCAAACTGCAGTTCACCGTTTCACACACTTTTGTATTTAAACAGGCATGACAAAAACACACAATTTTCTTGAAAATGCAACATTAGCGACGGATATGTCAATGGTAAAGGTATTTTAGAGCCTTCTAAGCTATCAATTCCAATAATTATTTTCCTTAAATTCCAGTTGTGACAAACTAAAAAAATACCCTAAAATTTATTGTGACTTTAATACTAGTGACATAGTCTTTAGTCAAGGCGTCCGTGGCGAGGTTTGTTTTGTGCATGTTTTTGCTATAGCGCTTGAGGAAAGACTAACATTCATACTGCAGACTGTTCGCCACGAACGCCTTTACCAAAGCGTATTTGTGACCTCCGTGCTGAATAATTCAACAGCAACGGAGGTGGTGAATTATTCATAAATTGTAACCAACCAGCGGCGGGGAGCTTCTGGAATCATCCATATCAATATAGGTAGCATTCACGAAAAAAGCGAAAGTTATTAGTCGTATCAGGAAAACAAAATACAAGAAACATGATTAGTCAAAGTTCTATAGAGTAACTCCACATAAATTTATTAACAATTTTTAAAGTTATAAACTTGCTAACAATGCTTTTCGTGTGGCAAAACAAAACACAGCGCAACACACGTACGTACGTATACATGTACGTACTAGTTTATAGGACTAGTACGCGAAACGGTACAAGTCGTCCCCGAGTCATCTCGCTCCCCTCAATTAACACCTAGGTCAAGTCATCCCCAGGTCAAGTCGTCCCCGAGACAAGTTGTCCCTGGCTCAAGTCGTCCCCGAGTCAAGTCGTCCTTGCACCCCGTGTACAAAACCTATAGCCCATATGACAATTAATTTGAACAAAATCTGACTTTTCTCCTAGGTTTTTCTCAAGTTGCAAGGATAATCGGTTTGGGCCTGTCGACTACCGGTAGTTGGAAGCAAAAATTTCAAGATGTACAAGCACAAAATCACTGTTCAATTTTGCTGAGATTATCTGCAACTTTTTATACGATTGTCGCAAAGTGGGAGGGTTACGTAAAACACATCCTGAGATCTCAGGTAATTTCCACTTTGCAAAGCGACGTGACAATACCCTGAGGAAATACACGCAAATCTGTGGAGCGAGCCGGCTGTTGTCTTGAGCCAACTCACGCCCGAGTCATTTTGATGTAATTTAATCAATTCGGTCATGTTATGCCGAAAAGAAACAATTTCTATACTTTCCAGAAATTGTATTGGGTTCCGTTCCTTATGACTGTCCTATTCCTACCAAACTTTCAAACGACGAACCTTATTTACTCGGCAGTTTTTCAAATTAATAACAGGGATGCATGCTGACGAATGTAATGGAACGGATTCCCCAGTATGCTTTAAATAGCAGCCAATCGCCGACGCGGACAACGGCCAGCATTACCGAGTACATGTATCACATGCGTGCACGGTGTTTACAATCTGCGCGCGTTACATTTGAATGCCTGCAATCGTGTTGCAATGCACTGCAGGCGTCCTGATTGGTCTAGCAGAGGCGACAAGATTTCTGTCACTAGTCCCACCGCCAAATGGGGCCTTTTTCAACAGGGCCACTGTACGCAGGAGTTGGGGAGTGCGTTAAAGGGGCACTGTTGCAAGAGGATGCGTAAAACACAGCTCTTCGAAGATTGACATGGAGTATCGTAAGTGGTCGTGGCTTGTCGCATATGTTGTTGATTTGTACTGTCATCGTAACTAAATCTTAAGGAATCGTAATGAATCGCACAATGCGTAATCATGATCGCAGACATTTGTTTGTTTCTGAACAAGTCGCAGATGTCGTAGATTCGCACAGTCATCGTAAGGAATCGTAATGAATCGCAGACATTTGTATACTGAAAATGCATATATCGTTACAATACGATAAGCGCTAAGCGTTACAATTTTCTAAGATTTGTAACAAAATGATCGACTGTCTGAACAACACGCAGATGTCGTCACAGTAGATTTGTACTGCGTCATCGTAAGAAATCATAACAAATATTAAGGAATCGTATTGAATCGCACAATGTGTGATCATGGTCATGATCGCAGACATTCGTATGTACATGTCTGAACAAGTCGCAGATGTCGATTCGCACTGTCATCGTAAGGAATCGTAATGAATCGCAGACATTTGTATACTGAAAATGCATATATCGTTACAATACGATTTATAAGCGCTAAGCGTTACAATTTTCTAAGATTTGTAACAAAATGATCGACTGTCTGAACAACACGCAGATGTCGTCACAGTAGATTTGTACTGCGTCATCGTAAGGAATCATAACAAATAGTAAGGAATCATAACAATAAGTAAGGAATCGTAATGAATGATCATAATCATGATCGCAGACATTCGTATGTATCTGAACAAGATGCAGATGTCGTAGATTCGTACTGTCATTGTAAGGAATCGTAAGGAATCGCAGACATTCGTATACTGAAAATGCATTTATCTTTACAATACGATAAGTGCTGAGCAATAACATTTTCTAAGATTTGTAACAAAATGACTGCTGTCTGAACAACCCAAATTGTGGCAAATCATGCAGTGGGTGAACAAAAACTGTACAAAAGTATGTGACAACCTGCGAGACGCTACGAAAT
Organism: Henricia sp. BOLD:AAB3569; assembly: GCA_037783545.1. Taxonomy (NCBI): domain Eukaryota; kingdom Metazoa; phylum Echinodermata; class Asteroidea; order Spinulosida; family Echinasteridae; genus Henricia; species Henricia sp. BOLD:AAB3569. The sequence continues at coordinate 173,282 of JBBELK010000671.1, forward strand.
TGTACCTGTATCATATCTTAAGATAATTGCGACTAGTCGTAAGAAAATATTGCACAGCGGAATACCGGCTATAGCTCCCACTGTGCGATTTGGCTTTGAAATTCCCAAAATTTATGATTTATAAAGATCACCAGAGCCAGCTAGTACAATTGTCACACAGTGGCAGTGTTTTTCGTAAGTAATCGTAAATTAAGAGTTAATAGTCGTAAGTTGTTGTAAGTAATTGTCGTGGTCGTCGCAGGTTGACAGACATTTGAACTTGTTCATCGTAACAAATAGTAAGGAACTGTTTATTCAGGGTATATATAAATTTAAATATCACTAATAAATCCTTTTAAATATGACATGATAAATGCTCCAGAGAGTTTCAATTGGGCGACAAAGAAGCAATTTTAGCAGTAAGAACATTTTCTTTTGCAGTAAGATTTTGTTGAAAACAATTTTTATGCCATGCTTCATTGCCTTAGTACATCATACATTGTACGCAAAACAACAATGCACCGTGCGGCATTGCCATGCACTAGCGGGGCAGCCGCCGCAGACGACCGGCGGCATACCGGCGCGGCACGGTGTACTGTGCGGCCGGCCGGTTCGGGAGCTAGTAGGCCTTGGTGAATTTAATATTCCCCTAAATCGTGATCATCTCCAGAGAGCATTTTCTTGGCCTGGATATGTTGCGACTTATTAAGTTTCCCGAAATATTTAGCTTTTTATTCTTCGAAGATTCATACAAACTACAACTGCCTAATTTTCTATGCGTATGACGTCATGCAGTTTAACAGTTCACCTTCTCATTGGTCAATGGGGAATCCTGACCTCATGCATTATGCACGTAACCCCTCTACCAAAACGGTAGACAGAAATAAAGAAAAACATAAGCCCCAAAAAACGCTATGTTAAAGGCTGTCGGGGCAGACAGTCCGTGCGTGCTAGTCTTTCCTCAAGCGTTGGTAAAACTGACTGCGCGCGAATATATAACTCGCCACGGCAGCCTTGACTAAAGGCTACTAGTGACATAGAAAATGTACGAAACTCACCAAGTCACCAGTCATTGTGTTAGTTTGCTCGTTGTATTCTCTTGTGATAACATCCAGCTCATGAGTAACCTGCACAGCTTCACGACCACAGCGTAGGAGGTGCTGATATACAAAAAAAAACATGATGCTGTGTGATAACAAATATTTATCACAAGGCATAAAAAAAATAATTATAATAATAATATAAATTGTTGACTGGTGTGGTGTGGGATATGGAGTTTTAACACCCGAGGGAGCTCATAGCACCCGAGGCAACGCCGAGGGTGCTATGAGGTCCCGAGGGTGTTAAAACCCATATCCCACACCACACCAGTCAACAATTGTTTTGTTATATCCCGTCTCATGGTCTCCGTACAGCATAATAATATCGTTTCTATTATTTGGAATGTTGAAATTGTAAAAACAATTCGTCTCTGCACTTTCGCTAGTCTTCGGACTACTCTCTGTGTGTGTGTGTAACATTGCGAAAGTAGCACGCGCACAGCGTGTGGAATAATGCGATGTGCGTGCGCGTTGTGCGCCTCTAGCGGGCGTAACACGCGGTTTCTTTTACTAACGGAGCCTCATACAGCGCGTTACGCGTGCTATGGACAGGGGCAAGAACACGCATAGTACGGCCGGGTGATATGAAGTTAAATTCACATACGGCAGGGTGATATGAGTTTTTATCACATGGACATGTGACCGTTCTGGACCAATGAAACTGCAGTATTCCAAGACGGGGTATAACAATAATAATTATTCAATACAAAGTGTACAGTTTAATGTGTGGTACATGTACTACATGTACCTATATTTGATAGTTTCAGCCGTCAGTAGCCATGGGTAGACAATACACTTGTGCCGGTTGACGATTATATCAAATATCGCGGTATTAAATTTCAGCCGGTATAAATATCGTCTGGTTTTTGGAATACCGAGATATCGTAAATAAACGGTACCGAAATATTCACCGCGATATTTGCAGGCACAACATGACTTTGTCATGTGCAGTAAATAATTCATCGCCTGCATTAACCTGTAAACTGTCTTAATTGGTCCTACATGTACCTGTGCCTAAAAAAAGTCACGGCATAGCTTTGTTTTGTGCAGGGATGTGATTGAAAAAACCTTAAATTGCGAGCGCGCAGCGTGAAGCCATTACTGAGTGGGATTCACAGGGGTCATGTTTTTTGGCAAAAAAAACCCTGATTTCAGAAAAAAAAACCTGACAAATCACATCCCTGTTTGCAAAAAACTAATGCCAAAACCATGGATGCACGGCCGCTGAGCCATTGCACGCAACGCGGCAGGGTATGACTTGCAACTAGAACTACCAGTATCCAATAACGGACGTTTCTATAAAATGGCCGAGGGGTGTTTTATTAGATGTTTTTGTTGGTGACCACAGTTTGGATGTCGTATCACTGAAAGGCCACCTTGTGGACAAACCCAAGTAGCATTTTCTTTCCGTTTTTTATTAATTTAAAAGCTTTTTAGCATTTTCTATATTTAGGGCAGCCCCACGGATCTCTACTTAACAAGATGAGGAACCAGTGTGTTATTGAATGGCACATCACTGTAACCGGCTTACATGTAGGGCGGTTTCGAACGCGTACGCGTGCGTAATATTAAACATTTATGTAAATTTGTTTTACCCCATGCATGATGTCAAAATTAACATTTCCGGAGAAAAACCAATTGAAAAACGGCCATCTTTCTTTTTGATCAGTGTGGCACGAATGTCGGGCTTATTATTTAGGCTGAAATTATACCTTTGTAACCGAGGTGATGTGATTTGAATATGGTATATACATGTAATTGCAGCAATATCTCGACAGAATGGAATCTGCCGCGATAATGCAAGGTTTATTGAAGACATTTCGACCTTCGTTGTGACGGTATGGACTCGATACTACATGTACATAGCGGACGGAGTTCGGGATATAAAGTTCCAAAAACATGGCACAAATGTTTTCAAATGTTCTACCTTGTGCTGGAAGCCGATGTACATGTACAAACGATGTTCCGTGTGTCATAATCTCTGGCATTGACGGGTTTAGAAATACCCTAAACATCACCAATCTGCTTAATCCGGAGGAAAATGGCGAAAAGTCACGCAAAATTGTGCACAGAAATACCAATATACGTATATACAGCCTAGCAACCAAGTTCGTTCATCCTTCTGGCATACAAGTGCGCGTGCCGATACAATGGGGCTTTATGTGTACACTATACCCCTAATCGCGTGTGCGCATTTCTCGTATCCAACTTGAGGACGTGACGCGATTCACGCGACAGCAGCTTTCATTTGTGCACAAAATGGTTCCCAAAACTATGTAAATAGTTTGGGCAAATGTGCCCAAAGGTATGCAAATGAAGGTGGCTATAAATATGAGAAGGCGCGGTTATGCGCGTTTCTTATCTAGATTTTAATGGAGATCTGTAGGCAGCCCAGAGCTGGCGTCGCCCATTTCAGAGCGCCCTCATGCGTTTCTTTGGACATCACGCACCCTCCATTACAGAATCTGGTGTTGGGGAAGGGGACGTTCATTTTATTTATTTACAATTCGTGCACATGGTTTTGCATTCAGTTTGCTTGTCATGTAATTAATGTTGACATAAGAACCACAATGACAAAAATAAATACTATCAGTTAATGGGCCTTCAATGTAGAGACATTTGATACATGTTCCGTAGGTCCCATTCATAATAAACTTGTAGATGGCAAATGTCATACCAAATCAACCAATCAGAACGCATGGACGGTGCATGCATAAACCGTACCACGTGCATGCAAGGCAGGGCGATATGTGGTCAGCTAGCCCATGTGCGCAGAGTGATGGTAAAGTGTTCGGTATATATTTTTGAGTAAAAATGTGAGGAATAAAGAACAAACAATGGCTAAAACAGACGTAAGGGACTATACACACATGTACTTACTAAGATGGCATTGTTCTGCATTGTCTTTATACACCATAAATAATGTATAATTTTTATTGTCTACTACAAGGTATTAGGAAATGTCCGCAGCCCAGAGATGTTTTTACGGCAGCGATGTGCCTTCTCACCGGGCGGCTTGTAATCATGGCATTTTTGTTCAAATAATGACGATATTATTGAATACCGCGATATTTCTCAGATGAAATACCCGCCGTGATAAATTTCAATACCGGCACAAGCTTAGTAGACAAGGGGCTAATTGTTACAAATTTTGGTCTTTCTATAAATTAGGGGTCTAAAAGTGTGATGCCCAACGCGCAGAAATGGAACAGCGTCTCATCCACAAGCTCGGCACGCTGCAGCCCGGTGGAATAAATGCGGATTTTTCTGCGTTTGTTCCACGTTATTAATGAGCCACAACCCCTGATGAAGGGCACCTACGTCCAAAAGCTCGGGATTTTGTACATGTAGTGAGCACGGTTTGTAACTTTAATTCGTCTATTGACAGTGCTACGCAGCACCCTTTGTGTTTGTGCATTATGAACAATATATACTCTCCAACAAAAGAAACTGTGCATGATAAAAATTGCTTTATTTTTTCAGCCATGGCAGATAAGTCCATGAAATCTTTCAAATGGTTAACCGAACTTGAAATGTACAAAATGTGTTCTTCGTGTTCTCAGAGGTTGCTGAAAACTGACTTGCCAATATTGAAGTCACAAGGTCAGTATCGAGTGCATCTTCGCCTCATGGAGTCAATAAACACGCGCATGAAAATCTTGTGGGATGTCATTCCACACCTGGACGAGATCTCTACCAAGCTGTTGCAGGTTTGTTGGCTGCTGAGGAAGATGACGTAATCGGCGCTCCATCTCATCCATCTCCATCTCAATCGGATTGAGATCTGGTGAGTTTGCTGGCCATGGCAGTACATCATTTCGCTCTCTCTGCCTTCTCACAAGTGCTGAAATGGTGTTTCGGTGACATTGAAAGTGTGCTGCAACCTCGCCTTGACTCATTCCGGCCCGCAACATTCCAATGGCCTGATGACGGTCAGCTAAGGACAGACGCGGCATGACGTTTTGAGTACTGGACACAATCTTGCAAAATGCTCTTCTGACTTTTGGGTAGTCCTTTTATACGGCTTGCTAACGAGACCTGAACTTTATGGAATTATGTTACATAACAACCTGTAGGACCCCTATTGTGAAATCAACACCCAGGCATGCCTAAGTCCTGCACTATGCCATGAGCAGGTTTTGAGTGCATAACCTTTTTCTATCAATGTCAGAGAATATTGTCTGTGAATTTGGTGTTTATTTTCCACCTACTTGAAAAAATACAGCAATTTTTACCATGCACAGTTTCTTTTGTTGGAGAGTATACATTGAACAAAAGCAAAAACTACAAAACTCAGTAAACAGATCAAAATACCATGTCTGACAATATGTCTTCTTGTGAATAAACAATGGAATCAAGGCAAAAATGTTTTAAAACTTTTTACAAGTTAAAACTTTTTACAGATTCGTGGAATAAGAGTGTAACATATCTGAGGAAGAATGTTGGTAAACAAGCCTGAAGAAATGTTAGCTATAGATGCATCAATGCTTCAGAAAATCGATATGGATTTAGTGACGCATAATCTTGAAACTTGGGTTTTGACGTAGAAACGTTGAAAGAAATAAGAAGGAAAGGAAAGAAATGATGGGGCATGTAGTTTATAAAAGTTGGTTATAGTCTAATCCTCAAATTGAGTTCTGCACGTATACATGCATGTAGCTACATGTACATGTATGCAGTGGGATTTGTTTTCACCCCTCGTGAACTTAAAAGATCTACGTATCTTGTGATATTAGACTGGCAGAAATATGTATATTGTACTTATTAAGCTGTGAGGTCAAAGTTGCTCACCCCATGCATCGTTTTGCTTTATTAAAGGTGAATTTTTAATCGTAATCAGTGTCAATTAAATTAAACTAATCAGTCAATCCTACTGGCTCGCTGTCTCGGCATCCTGAATTTAATTACTTAGCGGACTTACCACGAAAGGGGTGACCCCACCCTCCGTTCGTGACAGTATCTTGTGATCGACGATGACAGGTCTACTGGGGCCGCGATGCCGTCTTCGACGTTGGCCAGGAATTGCTATTGCGCGTCGAATGCGGTGCCCGTTCCCGTGATGTCGATTCGTGTCTGGGTCTGAATATTGCCCATACATACGTTCGAAATGACTCGTTGATCCACTCCACCCCAGGCCGTGTGAACCCGTTTGGATAGTCTAGGATAAATGTGAACCATGCCCGGTCGGCCTTACTACCCTGGGCTATGAAGTCGATGTGCTGCTTTCCTTCGACTTGGCCGATTTTGTTTTTATTTGTATACTTCTCGTAGTGGTGGCAAAGTAGCCGTATAGCCCGGCCCGTCATTTACGCTCTCTTTTTGCCTCCAGTCGGACTTTGGAGACACACCAAACTCGGCGCAGATTTTTTGTAGGTGGCGTTTATCGGATCGAAAGATGTATCATTGGGTAGCATGACCTACATACGTGAAAGAAAAATAAGCTACTATTGAAGAAGCCTTTCATTCCAATAAGCTGTCCCCGGGATAAACCGCTTACCGTCGTGGTGAAATAGGCCTCGTTTTGGTAGAAGGTAAGCGACCTCTTCACTTTTGACTTTGTGCAGCTTGTATATCAAAGGAGATAAGACGTCTAGAAAGGTTGTACTAAAGCTCGAGCCCGGAGCCACCTGTATTTATAAATTCTGCAGCTTGACGATCCCCGTCGCGTAGACCCCACTAGCCGGATAGGTCGCACTTTTGTGAAATGAATAGGGTTTATCCATCATGATTGCAAGAAGCATGTATATCACGTTTACCTGCTTCAAAAGGGAGTAGCTACTGCGCTCCAGACTGCGATAGACAACAACTCTATGTCGCGTTCTGTGGACTCCACTATGAGGTTGGCTACCACAATGTGGGTTATCATGCTAGTTTCCTATGGTGCGGTGCCCTGGGTCAGCAGCCTCGGGAGATTTCAGTCCCTCCAGGGTTGTATAACTTTGAAGAACTGGTGTGTCGCTTAAGATGTCCAAGAACATGGGGCTCGCGAGGCTCAGTCTTGGAGAAGATGGCACTATACCATTTAAACGAAGACTGCGCAATATTCTGGGCATTGATGAAAAGGCATATATACATGTACGTGGAGAATACGAGGGAGACAGGCCTGTCAAACTGCTTGCCCACAAGTGGTTTTATCTCCATCAACCATCAACTATCAACTATCAACAGGCTCTAACCTTGTCGATGCCGCTCCTTCGACTTTGCCGGCAATAGTCCCAGCTGCAGCTGGCAGCGTGGTGGATACAAACCCGTCTTGCCCAACGTATAAAAGACTGGAGACAGGGTACATGTACATACATGAGTTGGTACGAGAGTGAACAACCACGACAAACATATTACTGCGATTGAGATTCGAGAAAATGCCCGACTTGCCAACAGCGCCACCTGCGGAGTCGATGTATCCGCATACAAGGATGGTTCGAGGTTTCGTCTCGGTGAGATTTGCAACCTCGAGCGCCGCCTAGAACGCGAGAGGGACGACAGAGCCAAGTTGTAAATAATATATCACAGGGCTGTGAATGTCATTGATGGCATGGACACCACGTTGCATTGGTTGCCTCCAGTCTGGGGATGGGGGCTGCTGGTGTGGGCCTCCTCTCCACAATAATAGCCATGCCTGTTGTAGTAGGACTTGAGGCAGCTGCGATCGCCTGTGGGCTTGCGGGTATAGTGGGCAAGTATATATCAGTCGTCGGCTGCAGGTGAAAGCCAAGAAACTTAACAGCGTGAAGGATATTATCTCAAAAGCACTCCAAGATGGCATTGTATCGCCTGAAGAGTTCAAGCTGGTAATCAACGAGGTCAAAAAGTATGTAGAAATGATGAAAGCCAGCATCCAGAAAAAGGCGCGCAAAGTGCAGGTGTTTTACAACAGCGAGGCAGCAAAAAATGAGTTAATGACCGAGGCCCCTGCCTCGTAGTTGACTACGTGACTACGTAGTTGGTCGACTGGCAGCAGAAAGTCTCGTTACGAACAGGCAACCGAGAAACAGCGCGCCACATAACCACCGAGGTCGCATGGCGGTACCCGTACATATTCAGAGACGTAATTAACTTGGGGGAGAGTGTGTACATGTACATGTACATGTACCGTACATGTACCGTACATGTGAAAGCAGGGTCCCGTGAAGAGTGTTCTTCTCAAGAGGCTGATCGGTATGGGTGCCAGGGTGCTCTACACCCATTGGTGCGACCTTTTTTCCGGTCCATTTGTGTGTATATAGTCCCCCTTGCCGCTTCTCCGCACTCCTTTCGCAATACACCAAGAGCCCGGCCGGCGAGAGCGGTGGGCCGTCCCCTCCGGCTTCCCGGTAAAACGGGCCAAAACACGGGTCAAAAACAGGGTGTCAACATTTCTGCGCCAGAACCTTCCACTCCTATTACTCAGACCATTCCCCTCCCTGCCCGGGAGATCCAACTAACAAAACCCTGGTGCCAAAAGAGTACGGCTTAAAATGGGGTGTCAACACTTGTGGTCCAGAACCCCACTGTCAACATTTCTACGTCAAAACACAATTGTCAAGATTCTGCGCCAGAACCCCCCTTACAACTACTACTAGAACAAGTGAATGGTAAAAAAGTCCCGTGCACGGCACTTTTTTGGAAAACCATCTTCGGTTGTAATTTTTCCAGCATGAAATGCTATTTTGGACGGAAATAAACACTTTGAGTAAGGTATTTTTTGTCAACCCATGAAAAACAAAATTGGGCCATTGCAAATGATCCAATGGGCCTGCAATGGTCTTACTAAAATTTCATTTCATTAAAAATGTCGTTTCGGCTGTTTGGCCTTTATCTTAAAAATAGACAACAAAAGAATGAAACTAGAGCATTAACCCCATTGCGACGGGAACATGCAGTTTTAAGTGTACATGTAAATGTGTCTTGGGGCCGTTTTACAAAAATAGCTAATGGGTCAGAACTACAAGGGCAGAGCTGGTCTCTCAACTTGTTGGCTTGGGCAGTTTTTGTTTTTTGACCCATGACTTGACTCTGGATAAAATGACTTGTGACCAGACTTGGGAAATGAAATTAATTGACGACTTGAAATAAAAACTAGTCATCAAGTCTCCAGCCCCAGAGACATATAACCAAAACTGCAAGTGCAGTCTCCTTCTCCAGGGGAATAAATTTGAAAATGTTTATATCCTCTGAAAAGGGGTTAAACATTGGCGACAAGAAAGAAAAAAATTGAACTTTTATATCTGTACATGTTATAAGTGAAACATGGGACACCGCATAGAAGTAATGTGAAACATTCAGCTGAAGTGATGTGAAACATTAAGCTAAAGTAATTTCCCCGCCCTCACCCTTAAGGCAAACTTAAGGCAAATAATGAATTTAATTTTGTGACTACGTTTATTCACATGTTCTTTGGGACCATTTGGAAATGATTTTAAATTGCAGAGAAACAAACGAAAACAATTAAGTAAAAATGATTACATGTATATTAGAGAGGTTTCGCAAGGTAACGAATACGGTTACAAATACGGATATGATAATGGTAACCTTTCACGTTGATGCGTTCACTGAACTTGGTTTCGCACTGTGTGACTACGTACATGTGCTGAATCTGCTCTGCGCTTGGCTTTTGTTTTAGATGATTTTCCTCACTTTCACGGGCATGACTCATTAAATTCGATCGGTATTCAAGATACATCACAAAGAAACAAAATGCACACAACTTATTAATCCATCACAGATTTAATTCGATCGGTATTCATAGAAGATACATCACAAAGAAACAAAATGCATACAACTTATTAATTCATCACGGAAAAAGCGAAAAATCCCTTAAACCGGTATCTGTTTTTATGCTAAGCGTATGGAGGCTGATATCCGTTATTTACGCGTATGAAAACATGTGTACTAAGGTTACGCGTCACGAGAAGCGCATAAAGTCATTACGTATCCATATCTGTATCCGTAAGTGTGTGAAACATCCCTATCGAAACCCACCTTGAGCTCAACTGCACATGTGCCAAGTAATAGAAGAGAGTCACCATCCCAGACATCAATGTGAAGAGTTTGCTGGTACAAATACTTCAAAAATAATGGACCCTCACAAGGTTTCAAGAAAGCAGGATCTACTTTGTAATGCACCTGTTGGCCAAAGAAAATTTAATGCTTTTAGCAAAACACAGGTAGATTAGAACTTATATCAACTTGCCACAACAAGGCACTCTGATACCTGATGACGCCTTTCAAAAATGTGTAGGTTTTAGGGATGTGTAGGTTTTAGGGATGGTGAATTAATTTGATATAAATGTAGTCAAATATCCATAAGTTTGGATAGGGAATCTGGATGCAGTGAAAAACTTGGCTCCACCGGAATTCGAACTGCAGACCTCCTGCTTAACGTGCAGACACCCTACCAATTTGCAGAGCTTGTCAAGCTCATGTGATAGCCAATCCCAAAAAAACGCATTTCAAGACTACCAGTTGGCTTCATAGCTTAATTACGGTAGTAGAGCATCAGCACGTTAAGCAGAAGGTCCGCTTTTGAATCCCAGCAGCCCAGTTGTTTTTCACTGCATCCAGATTCCCAAATCCAAACTCAAATTTGAGTTATTTTCGAAATCATATTATTGAAGTGAAAATGAAGGTAAAGTGTTTTTCTCCCCAAAATATGCTTAATGTTTGAGAGACCCCTTCGTAAATTGCTAATTAATCAATCACATTTATGGTGTCTTCAGTCTGATGCGGAAACATTGAACAAAGTAAGGTTTTCAACATGTTTCTCAAAACTCACATTTTTTGTCAAAATTACTATTTTCTATATGTTCGCATTTTTAACAGCAAAGTATAAGCCCCATCCAGGAAACTAATTCGATGTGATGGTCCATCAAGCCAAAATGAAGCTGCTTCTGAAAAGTTGAAAATTTTTAATTTTTTCTCAAATTTCCATTTTTGAAATAAAAATGATTGTAACGTTCAGTGTTTTTGCAAATAAGTATGCATGTTCAAGCATGGCACACCTGTAAGTAGTTGTCGGATCTTCTACATTCACAATACCTGCATCTGTCCTAATCAAAAGTGGAATTTAAAAAAACTAAGAAATATCAAAAATACTTCTGAGATGCTGCTATTGTTAACGGCAACAAAATGAAGGCCTCATCAGGGAATTGGATGTGAGCCTCCAATAAACCAAATGAGCATCTGAAAAACCAACATGTTGGATGTTTCTCAAAATAATGTAATATTTTCTCCCCAAACTATTGCAATGTATGTTTGATGCTTTATAATGCCCCTTAACATTTGGTGAAATGGTTATAGTGGAAAATTGCTATAAAGCACATTGTGGGAACCAATCTTGATCTTCATAAGGTATAATAGTTAGGAAACCTGATTGATGGTTGCTATTAAAGTGAAATGTTTGTTTTATGTTCAATGATATAGCAACTTTCCACAGAATACTGGTGTTTCTGGGATCTATGAAACATATCTTCACTGCCATAGCTGAAGGTTGGGTGTGGGGTGGTGGTTTCATTAGGCACGAAGTATACATGTACAGTGTAGTTCAATCTGACAAGCACGGGGTTCAATGAACAACGCTGATTTTGAGATGTACAGTGTAATCAATATGAAGGCCTTATAAAATGCGTTTTATCGACTTTACTTCCCATTTTCCACTTGTCCCTTCTTTGTCCCCTCCCAAACCCTGTTTTTACAAGGGGGTGCACGGGAGGCGAGGTGGAACATTCATCACTTTTTTGGGGAGGATAACAATCTTATCCACGAAATTAAGTTTAATACATGCACCTTTAACATTGCTTAAACACCAAATAAGAATTTGGACGGTAATTTCCAGTAAACTTAAATCCAGCATTTTGTTTGTGCAGGCCCATACCTGATGCGCATGACACCACATACATCTTTGTTACCATGGTTACCATAACGTATTGTACATGGGTTTACATTTTGTGCTTCTGTTTGTGAAGATACATGCTACACATCAGCCATATTACTAAAACCATATATGAGGGCCTCAGGGCTCGAGATGGCTTAATTTTCTCGTCTACTCTTGGTGTGTATGGAAATTTAACACAACATCGACGCTTCCGAGGAAGCGCTTAGCTGACCCTCCCGATTATGTAACCCAGCAATAGGTATAAAAATGGTTGAAAATGTACTGTCTGAAATCTATAAGTGGCATTACTTCTAATGTGCATCAAATCAACAGCCTACAGAGCGTGGGGAAGGGGAGCAAGGGCTGCATATGACCTTACATGCACTGTTGAAACTTCATGGGACAGAAAAATGCTGATAAGTAGCATTTCGGGGAGGAGGGAGCGCCGGGGTCTTGAAAAATAATACGATGTTGACAACTTTGGACGGCCCTTTATTCCCCAAATCTCGGATCAATTTTAATACCCGTACATGTATTAATTATTATTAGGAAAGAGTCAGTTTTGATGATGAGCTCCCGAAATGTTATGCACCTAGAGTTACATTTAAAGGTATTATGGGGAATGGGAGGGTTAGTGTCATTATCAGGTGCGACTCCGACTAGAAGGTCTCGCAGATTTGGAGGGTTTCTGTAAACTACCAATGGCTCTTCCGGAACTGCCCGCGAAGATGATATGAGGTATGAAGTACATGTATATAGAGATTACAACTGGCAATCTGGCGTCTAGGGGGAAGGGAAGGATGATAAGTAACAACAAGTGGAATTATGTTAAGGCTATGAGCTTGGGGTTTACGTTTCTCAGCTGGCGTAAGGTCCCCGGAAAGGGACTTGGCTTTCTAAATGGACCTGTGTACCGCACAAGAGCTATGTCCTCGTGAAACAAGGGTCCTACGAGTGACGGGCAAAATCAGAGTCATTAGAACAGATGTGCCGGAGGCGAAGAACTTGGCTATATGCAATATCAGTTTTAAGGATTGCTGTCTTAACATTTAAAGATACATGTAGTATACATGATTGGTAAACTGTTACAAATAGTTTTATCCCCCGGTGTGATTGAAGATATGCATAATTAAAACCAGCCTGAGCAAAAACCAGCTCCGTACTTCGTCTAACTTTTGAGAAAACAGTCAAAAAAGGGTTTGCAGTCATTTCGCCCTAAAACTACTTCGCCCTGAACCATTTCGCCCAGAACCACGTACTGTGCACGAAGTGGTTTTTGGGCGATGTAGTGTTTGGACGAAGTAATTTGGGGCGAAATGGTTTTGGGGCGAATTGAATTTTCGTCTCATGAGACGAAAACTAACTTTTTTCACTTATTTCTCAAAGACTATAGCACTTTAGACAAAACCATTTCAAGGGAGGTTTTCTACGCTATACGGTCATCATGTTTATATTGTGTAAGTTAGGCGTAAATCTGTGAACATTTCTGATTTTCGAGATTACCAATGATGTACATGTATACTGCCTTTAAGTACATGTACAAGTAGCTAAAAACAAAAAACTGTAGGCTAGTTTACCAACATTCTTCTTAAGGTATGCTATGCCTTTATTTCAAGAATCCGTAAAAAGTTTCATATTGCAAATAATATTGGCCTTTAATCTCCACTTGAAGTTTCATCATTAAAATATCTGGAAAACATGCCTACCATCAAGCCTGGAGCTTCATCTGCAGCACCTTCATCACTTTTCGTCTTTTTCAGAACACAGGGCAATCTTTGTGAATCTGATGTCAACTTGCCTTCAACATTTCCAAGAAGCAATCTATGACAAAAAAATAAAATAATAATAATAATAATAAGAAGAAAACAGTTTACTTTTCCCCTCTTCGCACAATGCATTGCATTCGAGTGAGTCATAATTATTCCTCACAAATTCTGCATGCAATCTTCAAAAGAAGAACTACAACTCATTGGGACTGTGGGTGCAACGTTTAAGCCCAAATCGCCTACATTTCAAGAAGATGCCTTATTCTTGGTGATCTGAGGCAATGTAATGTGTAATTTTTACATATATAAACATGTATGAAAGTCTGCTGCCTTTATTAAAACATATAAAGTGTGTTACAAATAATACTAATTTTCAGTTATTGTGAAACAGTGGCACCAGATTTGGGCCAAAAGACCAAATTTCAATAATTTGTGCTCTGGAGACTAAGTCCAACGAATTTATGCCAAACAAATCATATACCAGGTTCTGATCATGGTATTTAGCTGAAATGTGGTCAGTAGGTACAGTACACAATATGACAACAACAGGTTCAGAGAAAAACAAATTTTAAAAACTTTTCTTAAAAATTGAGTTTTAGGGTAAAACAATATCCATGAACTTGCAGCAAATAATACCAGAATTTTTGGCCAGATTTCTACTGGCAAATACTGGCAGATTTTATTCCCATTTCACCTGGAGACAGAATATTTGCTATGTTTCGTTAAAAGTTGCGCGTTTAACAAAATTGGCTGATTTTTCAAAGCTTCGTTTTAACCCAAAACTGTCGCCCAGTGTTAAAACACGCAAGCAGAAATGGAAAGATCGTGTCATAAGCTTTCAAGTGCGCCCTAAATTGTTGAAACTGGGCAAGATTTGCCATTGAGAAATTCTAAATTTCAATACGGGCACCCGCGCGGCTCGCATGTCGGCCGAGCTCGAAGAGTGTGGAGTAGGTAATTTCACTGATTTCACTGATATTTGATTTTTTATTTAATATTATTGTAAAAAGAAGGCTCTAGTTTTTCATGATACCGAAAATTTAACTGTGAATTGTAGTGGAACCCTGTGAAATATCAACAAATTGTCCATCGTTGCCGAGTTTGTAAGCGTTGTCTAGTGGAACCGTAGAGTCAACCGTAGAGTCTAGTCACCCGTAGTGTGTTTGACCGGCCTAGTAATATTTGTAATAAGGCTCTGGGTTTTTTTTAAACATAGCTCAATTGTGTCAACCAAGAGGGCAAAAAATTAAAACGAGTCAACACACTTTAAACTAGTAGTTTTGTCATGAAAAATATTTGAATTTATGAGAAATGTAAAGGTCTGAGTTTAATTCTAACTCTAAACATGTGAAACATTCGTGTATGAAACAATTTCTTCATTTGAGTACAAACTGTAACATTTATTAACTTTTAGTTGTGATATTCAACTCGTATTTTGCCATGCCAAGTATACTTCAGCAATAAATGTTAATGTTAAGAGCATGGTTCAGAGATTATTTATGCAAATGTTTGAGTTTCTATCACATAAATTTGACTTTTTACACTGATTTAAAGACCAAAATAGCAAAATATTATGGTTTTCATCATTACAAGTTTTTGTTTGGTTTGGCAAAATTTGCCTGTTTTTTATCAGACTTGCTGCATGTGTACAATGGTAATACAAAACAGTACATTGGCTTAATTTTTTTATAATTTAAACCCTACATGTACTATGTTTCGGACATTAAACTATATATGTTAACAATGTCAGCTTTTGTCTTTTTTATGGCTTTGCATTGGTATTATTAGTCTGTTTCCAGACAAAAATGCATTAACATATAAAATAAAACAGAAAGTCTGTACTGAAATGGCACCACAAATAGTTTAGCAGTGTAAATGTATTTATTGAACTGAAATATTAGTCAATGTAAACTCAGTTCATTCAATTTAGATCTAGTTTTCGAATGCTGCATATGTTGAACTTGATTGCAAATTATGAGCTTCATTGAAGCAATCATCAAAAACAGAGCACTCTACATGTACATGTACATTGCACAATACTCATGGCATCCCTAAACACTATTAGAAAAGCTTGCATGGGCAGGACTGAAACCCACAACCTCCTGCATGCTACCATACATGTAGGCACTAAGGCAAACGTCTTAACCACTCGACCCACAAAGATTTTCCCATCTTTTGAACTTGTCCAATGATTAAAAAAAAGGTGTGTTAACACTATACTGTAACGTCCGAAACATGCTTATAACCCCAGAAAGTATTATTTATATGCCTCAAATTATTATGAGTGGAATAGTTGGCACTAGTCCGGTCAATTTACGGGAAAATTGTGCATGACCTAGAACTAATTGCAATAGAATGCATTCCAACACTGGCTGGTGTATAAAAAATCACTCATTAACATACTAAGAATCCAATATTTTCTAATGAGTGGAATTGTGATTTTTCCACGCCAAATTTTGTAAGTTTTTTAATCATTACATTGAGGGCGCTAATTCGTCTGTTACCTATCAGGAATCCGTGCACATTATGTATAAAAAGCTTCGGGAAACATGACTACTCGTAGCTGATGAAATATTTCCCTTCGTCTGCTAAAAATGAGGCATTATAAACGAAACAGACATTTTATTTTCACATTTCGGGAATTTTGTTCATAGTTAGTGGTCAAACAACTGCCCTACCTGTTTCCTTCTTGTAAATTGGTTTGTAATAATTGTTAATTTTTGCTTGTGTGGATAAAATAGCACAGTGTTGTGTAGAAAAATTATATAATATGGAGATGGTGATAAGGTCCATGCCAAAAACAACAAAGGAAAATATATCTTAGATTTTTTCACTTTAATTTCTTTTGTTAAAACACATGTACTTCTTGTATTATAAATGTGCTTATTACAAAAATAAATCCCAAAATTCAACCATCCTCTGCTCATAGAAATAAGAGCGTTTTTCTTAAACGAGCACCTGATTTGGACACTGCCGTCTGCTCGCAATTGGTCGTGTTTACCATGCACCTACCATCGCGAAACATGTAGGTTGGAGTACGTTACCAGACTAGTTTCTGAGACGTCGTCTGCTCGCAAGTGGTCGTATTACTACGCAGCCACTATTACGAAACACACAGACTGAGGAACGTTACCAGACTAAATTTTAATTCTTAATTTTTGTCTTCAAAAACTGCTTCAAAAACACTTTTCCACTGAAAAGAAACAATTGGATTTTTAATATGTTGTTTATTGAATGTTGCGGCCTAGATTCATGTTGGAATGATTTCTATTGCAATTAGTTCTAGGTCAAATCGTAAATGGACTTGGTTTGATTAAAAGTTAGGTTATTTTAAAACAGTCCAGCAATGCCATACAACCTATATAAACACTTCATTGTTACCAGTTTATTATTGAAGAACGCTTCAATTGACTAGTAAAATTGAATTTTTGCATCATGCATGTTATTTTTACATTTGAAACTGAATAAAATAATTAGAATATTGTTTTATTGACCTGATAAAATAATAAAATAACAAATACTGATATAATGAAAATAAAATTAATAAAAATGATAATTTTGTGTTAAAGATAGTATACATGATTGGTAAACTTTCTTGGTAATCAATGAGGCTATTAAAAGCCATTTTCCACTTAAAACCATTACAAAACATAAGTGATAAACCATGGCTTACTGATTGCATAAAACACCTAATAACGGCCAGGCAGAAAGCGTTTATTGAAGGTAATAGAAACCAATACCGATCTCTTAGAATAAGATCATAAGAGAAATTAAATTGGCTAAACAATCCTTTTATGCCGGTAGAGTCCGTCACTTGCAGAGTGTGAACCCTGGGAGGTGGCACAGGGAGGTACAAAATTTGACTAATATAAAGAAAAGTGAACTCACTATTGTTAAGGATATTGATCCTTCTGATTTTAAAATGACAGCTAATATGATTAATGGCCATCTTGCCAGTTTTTATCAGACTCATATTGATATTAAAATACTCCCGGCTTATTTTCCTTCACCTGTGCGGCCACACCGGGTTCAACTTTGGGAAATTTATAAAGGTACACACCGGCCTACCGTTTACATGATTTAGTGATGTAGCAGCATTGACAATACTTGTTTGATGGTCGTTGTAAAAAAAATCATCAAAATATCCCGTAATTTACTAAAGAAGTGCAAAATGAACAAAAACGGTCAAAAGACGGGTTATACGCTTTACCAGCCGTTGCAACTACGCGCGAGCCTCACGACTTTGTCACAAACGATTCGCTCTTCTCCTGCTCAGGATATCTCAAATTTTCTGCTCAGGATTTCACTGGACAGCCCGGACGACCGAATAGGAATTTCTGTTTTCTTTTGAGGAGTTGGCATCATGTTTTTTCTTCACGAACGTACACCGAAGCAACACGCACGGCCGTGTGTGTGTGCACTCAGGCTAATTGCCGTGCTGCGCGGGGCAAATATCCTACACTCCACGGTAGCCTGCCGTAGCACGCGCTCGCTCCCGTTCTCCTGACTCTCGAAACAAACAATTATGTTCAAATTTTCATATGTTTAACTTTGTTTCATACCTGTATAAATAGTCTCTCTTTTGTCAGTTACTTATAAATATTGGGGGGAAATCGGAGTTGAATTTGGTGCAGTTCTGCAGTAACAAACTTTTATACGGCTGGAAATACAACTAACTCACAAGACCACGTGACTTTTCGGAACCAGAATTTGGTTCCGAAAAGTCACGTGACCTTGAATTTTTCAAAAGTGCTCAAAAACGGCCAAATTTGACAGCATCTTTTCAGGATATATCTAATTTACTCTCGAAGGCGCTTCAGAATAATGTATGGGTCTATTTCGAGCCCAAAATAGCCCAACAAAGCCGGTGTGTTCCTTTAAACGGACTCGGGTAACTTAATCAGGTGGACCAGATAATGTACCAGCCAAGATCATTAAGGAATTTGCTTACGAACTTAGCATTCCAATTACATATGTTTTAATGCATCCTTATCGCAGGGTATTGTACCGAGCCAATGTTATTCCGGTTCCCAAGCAGACTCCACCGGTAATACATAAATTAAGGCCAATCTCACTTGCCTCTCATTTGGCTAAGATGGCTGAAGGTTTTATCCGTAGGCCTAAATGGATTATGGGTTCCATCCGTACTAAGATTGATAGTAGACAATATGGTAATCAAAAGGGCTTATCCACAACTCACTGCCTTGTAGATGTTTTTCATCATTTGATCTCGGGTACTAGTCGGTCTGGTATACATGTGGGTACCGTACACTTGTACTGACTGATTTTACCAAGGCCTTTGATACGGTCAACCATGAGATAATTATTACAAAGCTTTTGAACTTGGATGTTTGTCCTGATATCGTAAAATGGGTTACTGATTTTCTAACACAACGTAAAGACTGGCAGACTTTGTCGGGAGGGGTGCCCCAGGGAACAAAACTTGGCCCAGTGCTTTTTCTTGTTTACATAAATGATGCAGTTGAACATGCTCACAGCAGATGCTGGAAGTATGTTGCCAAACTTACATTTGGAGAAATCAGATCTTTAAACGGTACCAGCTATATACATGATGATTTGGACAGTCTTTGTGAGTGGGCTTTGCAAAAATCTTTAAATCCGGCCAAATGTCAAACTATGCAAGTGTATTTTGGCAGGAGGGAATTACCATCTGCCCGATTTAATATTTCAAATTCTCAAATTGATCAGGCCATAAGTCTTAAACTATTTTTCAAAATAACCTTAAGTGGGATTTACACATTGCTGATATGTTAGGTAAAGCCAATACAAAATTATTCATGCTTAGAAAAATGAAAGAAACTGGTTTGACTCGGAAATAACTTGTTACCGTCTACACAGGCTATGGTAGACCGGGGGCGGATTGCAATATGCGGTCTAAGACCGGTCTATAGGCTTAGCCGGCTAACATGGCCCTCACTAAGACCGGTCTATAATTATAGACCGGTTGCAATACCGTAGTCTTAAAGTTACATGTAGACTAGTCTTAAAACTTAACCCCGCGGCGATATTCTCTCGTCCATATCAACACCCAGAAACCCTTCTTATGAAATCTGTTGGCAGATTTGTGTACAAATTGGAAAATAAGGTATGTACATAGTGTTCACAGGACATTATTAGAGAAACCAACCGAGAATGACAAAAGCAACTCGCACTTCGCGCTGGTTTCTACGGCTGGAAATACCTTGTTACCGTCTACACAGGCTATGGTAGACCGGGGGCGGATTGCAATATGCGGTCTAAGACCGGTCTATAGGCTTAGCCGGCTAACATGGCCCTCACTAAGACCGGTCTATAATTATAGACCGGTTGCAATACCGTAGTCTTAAAGTTAGACTAGTCTTAAAACGTAAGCCCGCGGCGAGCAGGCTATAATTTTTGGACACCGCGCTACATCTCGTAATCTTGCATTAAAAAAAGACGAACAAAACGCACATTGTGCCCATTAGAGCCTTTTTAGTGCTATTAGATAACTTTCGCGGTCAGTTTCTCTGCAAAAACTGCACCACACACGCGTCATCAAGTAGCTTCGTGAGGACGTTTGTTTGGCTTGAAATCACGCTGCGTCACTTTCCGTTAAGATGTGTGTGTTTTTGGGCTGGCGCAGCCGTACTTCAGTTAGACTGGTTTATTGCAATGGGCTAAACCAGCGACTAAGCCGAGACTGGCTAAGTTGGATAGCCGACTATAGAAGACCGGTCTTCGACCAGCGGCTAAGTCGATTTTATTGCAATCCGCCCCAGTTCTGGAATATGCGTCGCCTGTTTGGCATTCAAGTATTACAAGTAAACAAACTAAACAAATTGAATTTATCCAAAAACGAGTTTGCCGCATTATCTTCGGAAGACAATACTGTGGTTATGAACATGCACTCTGTACTTTGTGTCTGGATTACCTTTGCAATAGAAGAACCGTGATGTGTACACAAATCGCTCCGAGTACATTTAAATCGGGTAAATTTAGCGAGTGGTTCCCTAAACCAAAAAGCTTGCATACTATGAATCTTAGATCAAGCAGAATAGTGGATGAGTATTAGTGTTCAACTAACAGACTTACTGATAGCCCTGTGCCTTATTTTACAAGACTCATCAATAATGCAGTTTAACATACATGTAGCGTGGTGGTGGTTTTGTAGTCGTGTGATTTCTATTGTTATTTCTATATAAGTACTTACAATTTACTACCTTTTTAAATTCTGAGTTGTACTGATTAATTTTTTATGTGACTTTTTATAGTAAATCACTGTGCAATTCAGCATTTGGGCTGCAAAATAGTGAGAATAAACCAAAATAATCAAAATAATAACCGTTACAAATCGTTTTAACCCCCTGTGTGATTGAAGATATATGCATGAAAAAAACCAACCTGAGCAAAAACCAGCTCCGTACTTCGTCAAATTACTTTTGAGAAAACAGTCAAAAAAGGGTTTGCAGTCATTTCGCCCAAAACCACTTTGCCCTGAACCACGGCCTGTGCACGAAGTGGTTTTGGGGCGAAGTCGCATTTGGGCGTTGTAGTGTTTGGACGAGGTGATTTGGGGCGAAATGGCACTCGGTAGAAGTGGTTTGGGGGCGAAATGGCACTTGGGCGAAATGGTTTTGGGGCGAATTGAATTTTCGTCTCATGAGACGAAAACTAATTGTTTTACTCATTTCTCAAAGACTATATAGCACCATGTTTATATTGTGTAAGTTGGGCGTAAATCTGTAAATATTTCTGATTTTCGAGATACCAATTATGTATACTGCCTTCAGAGGGACACACCGGCTTACTGTTTACATAATGTAGCAATCTAGCATCCTTGACAATAATTTTTCGATGGCCGTTGTGAAAACAAATTATCAAAATGTCACGTAATTAACTAGAAATGTTTAGAATTAACAAAAGAGACAAATGTTGGGCTATACATGTGTACACTTATACAGGTGGCGTTCGATATGGGTCGACACGTGTTTAACCTCGATTCCTTGTTTTCCCCTACTCATCACACCTTGCATGATCCCCGAGGTCAGCGCTGAATCGAGGAAGCAACCCGAACGCAACGTTTTGGTGTCTTTAGCGCCCTCAGTAGGTCTGTGCTGTTTTTTTTCCCCGATATTATTTATCGCCGTGAACGCGATACGAAGACACGAAAATCTGAGATATTCTCTCCATATCAACACCCAGAAACCCTTCTTATGAAATCTGTTGGCAGATTTGTGTACAAATTGGAAAATAAGGTATGTACATAGTGTTCATAGGACATTATTAGAGAAACCAACCGCACTTCGCGCTGGTTTCTACGGCTGGAAATACAACTAACTCACAAGACCACGTGACTTTTCGGAACCAGAATCTGGTTCCGAAAAGTAACGTGACCTTAAACATTTGAAAAATGCTAAAAAATTTTAAAATTTGACGGCATCTTTTCAGGATATCTAATTTACTCTGAAAAGCGCTTCAGAATAATGTATGGGTCTATTTCGAGCCCAAAATAGCCCAACAAAGCCAGTGTGTCCCTTTAACAATAAGATTGTGTAACGTCCGAAACGAAATTCCTGTGCTAAGAGAAATTTTTTTTGGTATGAATGACCAAACAACTGTTAACGGATAATTTGTTTTCCTGATAATGTAATCGTATACTGGATTAATTTATGCTGTGATAGAAAGCTGCCACGAGATTCTTCCAAAATAAAATCATAAATAGCTTTTGCTATCTCTATCTTAACTGATACTTCAAAATTAATGTTGTTTCGGACGTTACAAGATTGTTTACGGAAAATTAGATAACTTTTTCATTTGACAAAAACAAGTTTTAAACAACTTCACTACAATAACCTAATGTTACTTAATTTTTAGGCATTGAAATGGAGCAACCAATAAGTGTATTTTGACACTGATATTACGTAATTAAATTGTAGTCCCATTGAATCAAATGGACGGTATGATTGTTAATGGAAAATGTAACGTTCGAAACACTATTTTCAATTTAACCGTTCCATCATGATGGTCCAGATAATTCAGATTCATGAGCACTTTCTTAAAGTATGACTCATAATCATTCATTATCAATTGGAAAGAGAAATATTGTTTCCCCTTTTTATATTTTTCAACCATAACAAAATTATCACTTTTTTGGGTTGACAAAATTCCGTTAACTTTTGGGTGTTCAGCGTTACCTCACACACATAAACGAAAGTTGGGCAATTCTCGTTAAGCTACATGTATGGGAGATCAATCTAGGTCCATGCTTCAAAGAAATATGCAAATAGATTTCCAATATACCTGTACAAAACTGCAACTTCTCAAAGTGCTATTAAGCTATTTGGGCTATGTTAAAAAAACTAGAGCCAATGCAATATTTAATAGGCGAAACTTAAAAAGGTAGCTCAACTTTTTCAGCTTTTGCTACGCATGCGCAAAACCGTGACACACCCCTTTAAAGGCACAGGCTCGTCAGCAATGCGCGCCCGCCAAATGTGTGCCACGCAATACGCAGCTCCATAGCAAAGGCATGGAGCTGCGTGTTTCGAGCACGAATTTGGCAGGCGCGCATTGCTGACGAGCCTGTGCCTTTAAGTGCATCATCAAATTTGAATGTCCGGTTTAAGTTTTTTTTTGCATTTGGTTCTCCGCCGCTAAACATGCTAAAAGGGAGGACATGTATGTACATGTATTTGGTGCCAATACTTCTTTGTAGTAAATTCAAAAAGGGGAACTACAACATATTTTAATTATTCCTTGGCTTCTGTGGTTTACATTAATACATACATGTATATAATTTGCAAGGTTTTTTGTTCTCTTCCCAGTGGCGGATCCAGCCTCATTAAAATACAGGAATACAATGGATTTTAGGGGGTCCGACCCCCTGAAATCCATTGTATTCCTGTATTTTAATGAGGCTGGATCCGCCACCTCTTCCAGTACATATTGCTGCTGTAAGAGGGTCTAGTTGGAATAATAAAAGTCAACTTTCCAACTAGTTATTTGTAAAAAAAAAAAAAAACAAAGCTAATTTATTTGCCTTACCTTTCAGTTGTGACTGTCGGATATCTATAAAATTGGAATGTGAAATATGCTGTTCTTGGCAAACTGGAAGAGAAGGACTGGTCAAACTGAAGCACTCTGGAATAAAACACATCAAATTAACTTTAAAAAGTATGTGTACACACGAAATGCACAAACAGTACATGTACTTTTCTGTAGCTGTATGATGCATTTGTTCTCTTGTTATAAATGTGGAAACTTGTATGTATAGTCTGGTTCCCAGACCAAAAGATTCCGACTATTCTATGATGATCTTTAGGTCGGGCAGTCGTCAGTCAGCTCTATTGTGGGGTACCGTGGCCGAGTGGTTAGGGCCATTGACTCGCAATCATGGGTGAAAACTTGGGGTTGCGGGTTCGAATCCGGCTGCGGTACCTGTGTCCTTGGGCAAGGCACTCAACCACACTTACTCTATCCTTCGGAAGGGATGTAAAGTCGTTGGTCTAGTGCGTTAGGTAATGGTAACGCACTCTAAAGATCCCAGAGCATTCTTTCGTTAAGAGCAAGGGGATTCCCCGGTGTCTCTGGCCATTTCTAATTCTAATTCTTCATGGGTTTCCTCACGCTTACGAGTGACAGTGCAATGAGCACTATTGAGGAATCCTTGGTATGAATACCAGAAAGAAATAATAATAATAATAATAAAACAGGAGGATTGCCTCCCGTTTCCCAACGTTTCTGGAGTTACCCAAATGCATGTCCAGACGTTATTGTTAAATGTCGGGTACGATTCCTCATTGTTTCAAAAATTTGAATGGCCGCCGCACACCGCCACATGTTTGATGCAGACAAGGTTTGAATTTGATTTTTGGTTAGATTACATTTTTATTGGCCAGATATGGAATTACCCATGTTTCAAATGGTTGTTGGCCAATTGTTTTGGCCGCCGGTCCTCATTCATTCTTGTATGTAGAATATGTGGAGCAGGAACCAGTCTAGTGTATGTACTGTAAAAGAGCTGAAACTTTCGGTAGGAATTAAGGTGGTTTACATGTATTATGAAGAACAAAAACCTAATCAGATTTTTTGAAAGCATAAACATTGTTTCTAGTCAGCATAACATGACAAAATTGATTAAATTACATCAAAATGACTCATGTGTATGTTTGCTATTAAGCTTAACAGCCGCCTAACTTCAAGGATCTGCGTGTATTTCCTCAGGGTATTGTAACTGCGCTGGCCCAAATGTCCAAAAACTTCGCCAGTTTGTCGTTGCTCCACGAGCGCCCGCGAACTTCGTTTGCCATCTTTTCACACGAAGACAACTCGACTCGGCTACTTCTCTTCACGACGAAATAATGTCAACTTATGCTATGTCGGAAATCGTTGAATGACACTCCGACATCCTTGATATAACAACTAAAAACTAAGCTGTATGATAATGACAAAGTGTCGCTAGATAGTTGCAGAAAGTAGAGAAGTTGCAGAAAGTAGAGGAAATACAGAAACACTTTTTTTCAACGTGTGAAGTTTGTATCGGACACGCAAAAGAGATTGCTGAATGCAGGATACCAATTACGTTTGTAGTACGTTGTGTTTTCGTAACGGACACCAGCGATCGAGATTCTCAGCTTTGCATCACATGAGTCGCGTCGGGGTATCATGCATTTTGTCCAGGCATATATGCCTGCAATGCATGGAACCAGTGGATACCCAGCTGTGTGCGTGTATATGTACTACGTGTACACGTGTACATAATACGAGCGCGGGCTCCCCTGGAATTTTCGCGTGTCCTTGATGGTGATACCGTGGCAGTCATTTGTACATTTCTCTCCATGTGTGAGCAAAAGTACGCCTATCCAATTGGTCAAACATTTGACCAATAGAAAACGAGGTCAAAGGTCACCAACTTAATTTGTGTAATGCTTGACCATACCCAACCATAATACAATGTTAAGATGGTTGAGAACCAGTCTAGGGATATACACTGTATCTCTGGTGCCCTGACTCCAACATTTAACAAGTGAGTACCGGTATGTATACCAGCCTGAACCAGACTTTTTCAACTCCATGCTGGTATGAAAGTGTTGCAAGGGCAGGAAATCCAAATGTGGTGATATTTCTCATCTGAAATCAGCTTTATCGGCCCCCTTTTTACTTTACTGAGGTAATACTTGCAAAAACTGAACAAAACTTCAATAATTAATAGTTTATTTTATGGATATTTGCACACAGAGCATAAGTATTGGATCCATTTGTTTCTTGTGTCTTTTTTGTGTCATGCTTGGCCTTGTACATGTACTTGCATTGCAGCATTGTTCATCATGTTGACATGAACCACAGTATATTGTTCATTGTAGGACACTAGCATAGATTTATAAAGTCTTAAATAATTATTTTACCTATAAATATCACTACATGTAAGTATCAGTATATTTATATCAGGAAGTGCAAATTTGACATAAAAAGTAAGCAGTTACATATGTAGTTTAGCTTAAATTTAGCAGGAAAAATTAGATACCGGGGGTACTGTGATATCAGGATATTACTATTATTAGCCAGTCCTTGGTTTTGTGTACTGATCTTCTCATAACACCTATCTGATTTATGCCTAAATTAATTAAGTAGGAGATGAGTTTTATTTTTAGTAATGCATTCCTTTCAGCTGCTCAATGGCTAGCACATGAAGAATATTGGGGCTTGCATGATACATGTACCGAGTGGCACAAGTAATGCTGTAACCGAACATACGAACCGAACGGGATTTTACGGAACTTGGCACTTCCGAACCAACCGGACCGAACCGAACATTTCACTCAGTTCGGCTGTTCAGGAGTGTTTCACATCTTACATATTTTAGCTGTAAATGTAAAAGGCAGCTATCATGGCTTCCAAACTGTCAAAAACCCACTCGAATTCGAAATTACTTCTTATGCTTGCAAAAGCGCTTCGTGTTTAACTGTCGAACGCCATACATGTATGCACTGTACAAAGCAATTTTTGTGCTAAATCAGATCCGACATTTTGAGCCTGGCGCTGGCGCCAACTGTACCAACATGCATGACTCCGTACCGACATGACTTCACAATCGATATCTACACGGACGTCGCTCGATCGGTGCCGATCAAATATTGTATTGGCTCCATCGCCGCAATGTGCCAAAGCCATAGAGTTACCACGCAGTATGCATACTGCACGATATGCTGATAAACTGTCGATTAATCGGAATGGTTTGATTGATAATGCCCTCTAGCGGCGTGGTATACATTTTGCATTGTGAAAATGGTGTATCGGGACAGAATTACCAAACTTTAGCTGAACCGAACCGAACCCGAACTTGCGGACTTCGTTATAGCATTAGGCACAAGCAATAGCTAAATTGAAAGCTCTGGTTAATATGTATGTATGACAGCAGGTTTAATTCCATATCGATCCAGCCACTAAAGTTTTATCTTGTATAGACTATTGTAAGTATGTAAAAGTGCAAGTTTGATGACAAAAACACAAAAGCTTTGAATTTTTCTGAGTTGTCCCTGCAGTACATGTAACTATATTAGCTTGCAAAGTTTCAAAAATCAAGCTTGGGGCAAGCTTTCTGGCGAGCAGGTTACAAGCTTGCGGCAAGCTTGCGGCAAGCTTGCGGCAAGCTTGTGGCAAGCTTAAGTTTGCAGAGAGCTTGCAGAGAGCTTGCAGTGAGCTTGCAGTGAGCTTGCAGGGTTTCAATTATGCAAATTAGCTTGCCGGCAAGCTTGCTTATAAATGTGTCGGCAAGCTTGCGGCAAGCTAAACTAATTTGCATAATTGAAACCCTGCAAGCTCTCTGCAAGCTCACTGCAAGCTCACTGCAAGCTCTCTGCAAGCTCTCTGCAAGCTTGCCGGCAAGCTAATGCCGCAAGCTTGCCGGCAAGCTTGCCGCAAGCTTTCCAATATTTCTGTAAGGGTAGGGACTGCCGGAGTGAATGAATTCGATACAAATGTGGACAAATGTTTAGTTTTACAGAAAAATGTACAAATAACATGTTGCTGATCTATCTAAAACCTGTAAAAAAAAATATGCATAATCACAGAGAACTTCCTTCAGAAAAACAAAATCTTATAACAAAGTGGTAAAGTTGCCTGTTGCAATATCAACCCTAAATAAATAAATTAACCTACATAATGTTGATTTTCAGTGGATAGTAAATACAATGCAACTGCTATTGGGGTTATGAACAAAGCAAGGCATATTGTTTTTTTGGCCCTGCAGTTGAATGTTGATAATAATTTTTGTTTAACTAAATAACTTCAACAAGAACAAACAGTAATAAAGATTGCTCACTTCTTACCTTGAAAAAGCCAAAAATTGGATTACTATCTCATTACACTGCAAGGGGTCAGTGTTTTCCTGTTGCATATTGATGAGGACATGATCTGTAGGATGAATGACCTCTGCCACTTCACCTTGCCTGTCCAGAATCTCTGGAAACCCTGCTTGGTATAGGTGTGCAAATGCGACCCGACTCAGACCTGCAGGTCCACTGGAAAAATAGCAATAATATTGATGTCATAACTTTCCATATGAATTGTACGTGGGGGTCTTTCTATAAATTAGGGGTCCAATGTTGGTGTCCCCCGTTACATTTTACATCTTGTTTTTATAAATTCAGGACACATTCTTTAAATACTTTCCATCTCAAAGAGTGAGTACATAAAGTAAAATTCATACAAAATGGTTTAAAAGCCAATTTAATGATTTTTGTATGAAAAATAACACATATCAGGTGTAACGGGGGACACCAAATGTCACACTTTTGGACCCCTAATTTATAGAAAGACCCGTATACTAAGCATGATTTGGCTTACATGTGGGCAATTCCAGCGTCACGGACATTACATTTCACAATTTATATTTTTGTGTTACTTTATAAGAGCTCATTTCATATCCATGGATGTGTAAAATTTGAAATAATCCACAGTTATTACAAAGCCGTCATCCTGGACAGTGTGCATCACATGTAGGAATTTGAGACAGTTTCTATACATCATTTGTTGGATATCATAAGTAACCACTACCGTCACGGACATTACATTTGTTGGACATGACATTTTGCATGCCAGTACATTTGTGTGTGAGATTCCTTACTGAATGATTGGTAAGGCAATGTATAAATTGCATCTAAAAGAGAATTGTGAAAATAAAGGAGCATGTGCTCTGTAGAACACCAAACGTTACCTCACGGAAATTACATTTTCAACGCCGCGGACATTTTGTCCACTTTCATAAAATTGTAAAAAAACATCAAAACTATACATTCTTGTCACTGATTTTACCTTAATGATCAAGTGTACATGCTTTCTAATGGTTTTGATAGTATATTTGTTGTCATACTGTTTAGAGAGCTGGCAATATGCTGATAAATTGATTTATGATTTTTAGTAAATTTCACGACGGCTGACATGAAATTATACACAATATGAAAAACTACTTATATG
Organism: Henricia sp. BOLD:AAB3569; assembly: GCA_037783545.1. Lineage (NCBI taxonomy): Eukaryota > Metazoa > Echinodermata > Asteroidea > Spinulosida > Echinasteridae > Henricia > Henricia sp. BOLD:AAB3569. Next base: position 202,432 of record JBBELK010000671.1, read on the forward strand.
TCTAATATTTTAGGGAGCTCAGATCAATATACAATACTCTGATTTACCTTTCTGAACATGACATGTTATTTAATCTGAAATGAAGCAACAAAATTGAAGTACATACTGTACATGTACTACAAAAGTCACGGACATTACACCTGTGCTTGTGATCCATGACAGGGATCCACAAATAGTGTATCTGTACATTTTACTGAGGACCCCCAATTTAAAACATACATGAATTTCACATGAATTTCCTCTTTACTGAATAAAAAGTGATGTTCTGGACTCGGAACTCGGTCAAACTTTCCATTTTTTACCGTTGCAAGGCATGGCAAAAATTTACATGACGGACGATGACAGCAATTTTCACCTTCAGAATAAGGACGTATATACTTGGCACACTATGTGAGCTACGAGCAGTTATCGAGGTTTAAGCTGAGATACAGTGACTTACTTAAATTTGCAAAAAATGTGAAATTTTCCGCCTGTTCTTTTTTTTTCAGACCATTCGGCTTGCTTGTGCAACATGTAGTTGATGCCAATGCTTTGTGCATTTCGGATCAACTACACGTCGTGATATGGGATACACGCACTGCGGTAAGCATGCATTTTACTCAAGTCATCGTGTCGAAAAAAGTCTTCAAAGCGGACGAAATAAATTTGCACTTTTTGAAAGAATGTAAGTAAACTCGATATCTGCTTGTAGCTGAGATTGTGTGTCAAGTGTATTCGTGGCCATTTAGAGCGTGAATAGTGGTGTTGTTGTTGTTGATGAATAGTGGTGTTGTTGATAGAAATTAACGAGAAGATGTGTCCCGGCGCGGTGGGTACGCGGTGTACGGTCAAACCCAGCGATCCTGATGTGATTGCATTTTTTTGTCAAGCTTGATCGGCGTCAAAAACGACACGAAGCAAAGAATCCCTGCATATGACACTTGTCGAAACATTACTAGTACCACAACAGCAATGTTCAGTGGAATTCATAATGTATTTGTTTTCAAAAACCAACTACAAAACCGACAACAAACGGCACTCCCGCATATTCAAACACACACGGTCATAGCACATGGCTGATGATTTAGCTGTCTGAGGTGGGCTTACATGTAGTTGCGTGACGTCACCATCATTGTATCGTGCGGAGCGCTATTGGACGTCCTGATGAGCTGTGCCTGTACTGTACATGTAGACTGTATACATCCGTCATTCAGCCTCAACATATCATCTTAAAAACAGTATCGGTTCATGTTGTCCATGGTGGGAGAAGGAAGTGATTCCATGATTTGTTTTTGTTCAACAAATGACTCTTCTTCCTCACAGTAGACAAAGAGATTGTGGTGCCTTGTCTCTTCAGAAATTTCACTGTGCATCCATCATTGTGTATGTGTGCTATTTGTGCGAAGAATTTTGTGAGGAACATCACACGGACAAAGAAGCCAATCTGAATGAATGTGGCTCTGGTTCATCATCACTACCACAAACAAATGCAAACCCAACTCGTTTGCATCTTTCAACCAGTAATGCGCGCGCGCCAAATTGGGCTAGCCGGGGCTGGGGCTGGGGTTGTGATGGGGGGGATTGAGCAAGGGGGAGGGCTGGGCCGGGGGTGGGCTTGGCTAGGCCGGAGAGAGCTTGGCTGGGCCGGGGTGGGCTTGGCTGGGCCGGGATGGGCTTGGCTGGGCCGGGGTGGGCTTGGCTGAGCTGGGCCGGGCCGGGCCAGGCAGGACTGGGATGGGCTGGGATGGCTTCGGGCCGGGCTGGGAGGACTTCGAGCTGAGCTAGGAGGGTTTCGGGCTGGGCTTGGAGGACTTTGGGCGGGACTGGCGTGGCTTTTGGCTGTGCTGGAAGAGCTTTGGGCTGGGCTGGGAAAGCTTTGGGCTGGGCTGGGAAAGCTTTGGGATGGGCTGGGAGAGGGGTTTCGGGCTGGGGGAGGGGTTTCGGGCAAGGTTGGCATCGGGCAGGGTTGGCATCGGGCAGGGTTGGCATCGGGCAGGGTTGGCATCGGGCAGGGTTGGCCTCGGGCTGGGCTGGGATGGCTTTAGGCTGGGCTGGGATGGCCAATTATTGTTTTCATGATTAAACCTATGTGGTGAGCTGAATAGCACGTCTCAAAAACAGCACTAGAAGTGCAGGTTGTCGGGGAGGCAATCCTGGCAGAGTGGTGCACCCTCCCTTAGCGGCTCGTAGCCTCGTGCGGTGGTTGATGCAGCCAGCCTTGCCACATGAGGGGATCATGATATGCACATTACTGCCCAGTAAAAGAAGCTGACATCAGCACTTAGATAAGAGAAGTCATTGTCTCTACCCCTCCCATGCCTGTAATTATGACCGCAATTTTTAGTTTGTGGCATTTATTGCTTGTTGAAGGTTGCATTGAAATGTTATGGATACCAGTGAATTCCCTGGCCCTAAAAACCCTGGGGGAGACATTTCAATCACTGTTCTACTCCAAATATTAAAGAAGTTAAAGCAATTTTAGCGATTTTCAAGGTCAACCGTGGCCATCTTGGAATTGACCTAGATATCACCCTCTTCCGGTGGCTAGATTTTGGTGGACTTTTATCGTGCCATTCTCCACATTCAGTAGAACCAGAAACTGTGAAAAATCGTTTGTTAGAATTTGTTGGAGGTTAGGGTACTTTTTCAATAACTAAGTATACAATAAATCCTTTACAAATAGCGGCAATTTTTTAACGTCAGATTTTATCACTTTCCCGAGCTCCGTTTCTGTCCAACCTTTGATATGTTGTTCAGCATGCTTGAAACTACAGGAAATTACAATAAAACAATTTGTTTGAGGTTGGTGTATTTTTGGTTCTATATTGACCCGCCTACTGTGAAAAGGCCTTAAATTTTCACAGTTTTACATAACAGATTCATTTAATCTGCATGACTGCACAAATTTAGCTTGTGCTAAAATTACTACACTGCAGATTGACTTTTGTCTCTCTCTCTCTAAAGAAATGGAGAAAGCTTTTGAGCTTTTGTTTGCTCGGTATAGAAACGTGAAAATGTTGACAACTTTAGACGGCCCCATAACAGCACATTTATTGTATTAACACTGACACATACGTACATTAAACGGTTACATATGGATAATGCATGTTATATCCCAGCCAATTCTCTCCTCCGTTTCGCATGCAGGCACCCAACCCTGTACAAGTCATGTTTCCTCAGCCACGTTTCTAGAATGCATGCGCCTCAATCCCACAATCAATGCTAAAATGTGTCTCAATGCGCCAGCCAATCTGGCGGCAGCTTTTATCACGCAAAGATGGCGCAAACCACGGTCATTAGAGAGGTTTCGCACCGTCACGGATACCGATACGGTTACGTCATGACTCTATGCGCCTCTCGTGACGTGTAACCGTAGTACACATGTTTTTATACGCGTGATAGAACGGTTATCGGCCTCCATACGCGTAGCATAAAAACGAATACCGGTTATGCAGATTTGTCGCCTTTTCCGTGATGGATCAATAACTTGTATGCATTTTTTTTTCATGTATCTTCCGTGAATACATTTTGAATTTAATGCCCACGTGAAAGTGAGGAAAATCTGCTGAAAACAAAGCCAAGCGACTAAGCGGATTTAGCCGATAGTGTGCATAGTGTACATTCACAGTGCGAAACCTAGTTCAGTGTGCACATTTCCTGGTGGAAAGGCTATTACAAATGAGTATAGCATGTTCATCTATTGCCTGAATTTATACCAATTGACATTGGTTTATACTTCGTACTGAATCAAGTTGAAATGGGCAATAAAACATGGCAAAATCCTTATGGCTGTGTCTTTCTTCCTTTTTTGAGCCAATTAACAATCTTTGCGAAGAACAAAGAAATGAATGTATAGCCTTTCCGCGTTAAAATATTGGTGGCGTCTGTATTAATTGTGAAACGCCCAAATTCAATGGCTCTACATTGTACATGTACATTTCCTAGAAACAATGAAAAAACAATATGACATATATAGGCCCATATACACGTAGATCCGATTCTTTACAAATAACCACTCTTAACGTTAGATTTGTTTTTCAGTTTCACATGCTCTGTTTCCGTCCAACTTTTGATATGTTCTTCAGCATACATGTATTTGTATCTTTTGCAAATTTTGTTTTAAGTTTGGGTATTTTGGTGCTACATTATATTGACCCACCTAATACCATACCAGTAATAGAATATTGGTTGTAACTGGAACACAGAATGTGCCCTTGAAACATGGGACATTTCTGTAGTGTACATGCATGGTTTTGGAAAATGACTTTACCTTGTAGTGTAGGGTCCAACAGGTATGAAGGGTTCATGGACAAGCGTACATGTAAATGGCAGTTCCTCTAGGTCTCCAGTCTGTTCTTTACTATGAGGTGCATCAACCTACACAGAAAATTATTTGCATTATACGGATGTAGGGCAATTTAGATTCATTTTACTTTTGTGAAACATAAAAATGAAAGTGTGCTGCGATATAATTGAGCATTGTGTGGTTTGACAATCCTGAACCAGATTCTTACGTGTGTTCATTTGCACCGATTCATGTCATAACTCTTCCAAAGTGACGTAGGCCTAATAAACAAAGTAGTATCACACTTGGTGAATTCATCATACTGACATACACGTAAATGGTTTCTCAGAAAGACAAATAAACTTTTAAAACAAAATGTCTAGTCTCTGGCATAAAACAAACCATTTCACCCTAAACTCAATGAAAGTAGGAATATACTGCTTGTAGGTATAAAGTGTGGTGTACAGTAGGCTTGGGCGACTCCAGCATTTTTGGAGTCGACTCCTATTCCAAAGAAGAATCGCGATTCCATTCAGAATCGATTGAATTTTTCAAAGGAAACATTAACTACATGTAGTGCGTTTAAAACATAGTTTCCATGTAATTGTAGCACACACACGCAGACTAAATGCAAGCAACTGTGACGCAAACACCGACAGACATGACAGAAACAATCAGCAAAGTTAACCTTGGGTCAACTTTGCCGACTGTCTGCATTACTGTTTGCATTGCAGTTATTATGTCTAGTCTGTGGTACTGTCTTCTGCCTTTGTCGCAATGATGTGGAAACCAAACATTGACGATACTGCTTATTGTGCAGACGACGACATTTTTGGCACCGAGCGGCACTTAAATGTCTATAAAATGATGTCGGTCTGTGGAAATTATCATAAGTCAAGTGTTTTGGCTACAAAATTACTAGGTAATTGGGTCATTCCGTGTCAGTTCAACACGCTTTTCGACCGGACCATCACAGATTGAAATTAAATTTGGTGTGCTGATTGGACTCCTTGAGAAACCCCAAGAACTAAAATGTTATGTCATTTTATAAATTAATTTTTCAGATACGGGTCAACAAACGTTTGACTAATTATCATGACCTGCTACATTAATGACAGCTGTAACTCCACTAAAGATACCATTCACTGAACACTTGAGGATTGTTTGTCTTGACTCATTTGGCTTAGCTGTGGCCCAACACTTCAACGCCACATTACATGTACACAGGCGCGGATCCAGAGGGGGCGTTTTGGGGGTCAAAACCCCTCCCTGCTCCGACACCAACAAATATAATGTAATGCATTTTGTGTGTGTCCGCCTGTCCGAAACGAGCTGACATAAAAAAACCTGACGGGCAAAACCTCTCCCTGGTGGCAAAACCACCTCCTGGAAAAATTCCTGGATCCGCCCCTGGTACATGTACATTCAACCAAGAACATGAGCGTTTTGGTCACACCTACAGATTAGCCTTGTACAAGTCTGTGTGCGTGAGCTTGTCTCACTATGGTCACTGGCAAAATCTAGGCCCGTACATGTATGACTACTACTTTAGAACTAGAGCTAAATCCCAGCGCAGTGGCATCATTAGCGACCTCACACGGTGAACTGTACCGGTAGCCAGCGAATAGGCTGGTAACCGGAATATATTGGTCTGAAAACCAGACTAACCGCGCGAGGCTAAATCACAGCCTTGTTCTTTCTGTACACGACATGTTATGTGTTTCTTTATATTTCTTTATATATTATGCGAAACCCGACATAACATCAGAGCTCACTATTTTCACCCTCGGGTCAAATAGTGCGTGTGACCCATTTTCAAGCATCAACATTTGTACATGTGTAGTGTATGTATATGTGTCTGTTTATGATACAAAGAAAGTTGAATTAAAGGTAGCAGTATTCCTTTTCCATTGGATTCATTGGAGTCATGAAAAAATGTCACATTTTGGTGTCCTTTTTTAGGGATAAAATGTTGAGAAACGGCAAATAAAAACAACTAGGCAAATCCTTGCACCTTTGTATTATCTTATTTATTACATTGATGAATCACCAACACGCTCACAAATAATTTTGCTAAATTTGGTTTATTAAAATATTTTTTTCTACTCAATGAAAATGAAAAAAAAAAATCTCTCCAGTATCAAAAACTGACTTATGGCATCTCTCCATGTCTCTGATGCAATATGGCGACGTCATCACGTAGTGTTACAACTGTGAGAAAATCAACAAATTGCAAATTGAAGACCAGAAGAAAGCCCTTACATTTTTTGTTCTGCAAGGTTATGACGAGTTTGTGAACTTACCAATAGGTACGTACGGAAAGTCTATTTTTCAAACAGTGCCGTATTGATCCGCCAAAACAACCGTTAACCAATGCTTACGTCTCGTGCTCTCCTTTTGAAAAATTAGCATCAAAAGTCCCCGCCCATGAAACACGTCTTGTACAGAAAGAACAAGGCTGTGATTTAGCCTCACGTGTGTAGTCTAGTTTTCAGCTCAAGATATTCCGGTAACCAGCCTATTCGCTGGCTACAGTTTACCGAGGTCGCTATTGATGCCACCGCGCTGGGATTTAGCTCTATACGGGCCTAGATGATTCACACACAGACTTGGACAAGGATAATATCAGATAGGCAGCGCCACTCAGTGGAGCAGCTTGTTATTTTTAAACAACACGCTGCATCCATTTGTGATCAACATTGACCTTGACGGAATTGTTCTTGACCTGCAAAGCCCTGAGGAAGGTGCATTGCACCGAAAGATTGGTTTCTTCAACATTGTGAGCACTGTTAATATTTTGAATTCCATCTTTAATACGTTCACAGTGCTATGCAGCATCACATTTGTTTTTAATACATGTATAGACACATGTATACAAGCAGCCAGTGATTAAAGTGAAAAGCACACATGGATTTGGCTTTCTGTCCCCTCCATTTTGCTTAAATTATCTTACTGTGTACACATTTACATCAGGCTTCATGTAGACAGGACTGGGAGCATGTTGTTGTGTAGAAACGTCTCCAGATGCGACAGCTCTGTGGGAAGGCTTTTCGGGCATCCTTTAAAAAAGCAAAACGGAAAGGGGTCACCAATTTGTGACATGGGGATCAATTTCTGAAGTTTTAGCACATACTGAAATAAATCATCAAGTATTAATCCCAGATTTCATCAAAGAATACAAACAAATACTTTGGAAGATACAGTACATGTAACTTGTGTCATGTATTTTCTGTATGATTAAAAAATGTGTATCTTTGAGGTACATGTACATGTAAGTCATACAAATTTGACTCCTTTAAGGTTTTAAATGTGACATGCACTTTGCAAGGACACCACGGTTACATTCACCACCACTTTTTTGGCCTTTGCATGTCTTATGTCAGCCTAACGGAATGATTACGATAACATTTAAAAGGCATGATTACATATACCTTCAGAATACAGCACACTACATGTACATGTACATGTATATTTAGAGTGTTACTTTTTTTCGAGTTTCGAGTTTCGAGTTTCGAGTTTCGAGTTTGATCATGTTTTTATGCAAATATGTACTCGAAAAAGTTGTAACTGCCAACATCGAGTTACAACTCGAAAATGTCAATAGACGCTCCAATAGACGCTCGTAACCGGGACGGACACTTGCGTTACATTTTAGGCCGTCCTGGTTACGAGCGTATATTGGAAATTTGTACACAGGGTTTTTAGAAAGGCATGTTGTCACACTATTTGTAACCCTTTTTGGGCCTAAGTAATCTCTTCAGAACAACTGAAACTTATTTCTTTTATTTTGAGACAGACAAAGGTATTTTCTGGAAAATATGGTCTGTGTTGCCAAAATGACCTCTTTACTGTGGAAAGACTCACATGTAAAGCTCACTGTACACTTCTATTTCTTACCTGGGTGGCATACTTGGACTTTTAGGTAAGGGAGACCTACTGTAAATTCCAGACAGTTCTCCCTGAACGGATCCCTGGTCAGTGCCGATGGAGCTTGGTGGCAGTGATGCAGCTGATGAATAATGCTCTTTCTGTTCCAAACGACCATCCTGTTTACCATTAAAAAAAAAAACAATTCAGTGTTTGTACACTTTCAAAGTAACCTACATACACTCTCAAAATCTGACGAATCAAATATTAAATGAGCCAGTTCCGATTTTCCCAGGAAATGGATTTTGTTCTAACCTCCATGTAACAATCACATAAGGTACATTTACTACCCCAAAATACTAGCCATGGGAAGAAAACAGGAAAAGTGTAATACAGTGAAACTTGTCTATAGTGGCCACCAAAGGGACCCACAAAATGTGGCCAGAATAAGCAGGTGGCCCTTATATAGAGGTTTAGCGTACACATGCAGGAATATCCAAACATCAAAAAACATACCACAGTGCATGTCTATAGTTGAAAAACAGCTAAAAGTGAAGTGTATGAAAGGTTAATTTCCTCATTAAAAAGTTGAATTTTGTTTAGTTTTTGATAATTTTTTAAAGCTCCTCATAAAATTTCCCAGAGTAGCTTGATTCATTGAGGCAATTTACTGTGTTTAGCCAGATTATCCAGGTTCAACTGCCATAGGATTGTACACACAGAAATCCTAGTGCCCTGGCCACTGGCCGCGTTAGAGAGGGGCCCTAATATCAAGGTTCCACCTCCATATGTTTGTGTACAAACTTGGTAGGGACCCAACAAATGTGGCCACTTTATAGAGGTGGCCTGAAGAGCAGGTTTCACTGTATCTAATAGACTGTGTAAGCCGACCTCGATAACTTGCAGTACAATGCGAGATTCATCCACTCTCGGAGACTACATGTATGTATAGGAGCTTTAGCACATGCGGTGATCGTTTTTTCGGTACCATTTTGACTCCGTGTCAAAATTAGCAGTTTCACCTACCGACTCGGGGTCCACTTTAACAAATTCTTAAAATTGTATTTACTACCTGTACAAAAAAAATATATATAATGTTCAAACATTCTTCTCTGAGATACATGTAAACTGGTAACCCCAGGCCTTGACGTCTTAAAAAAAAAAACAGTCTGCAAGTGGCACAAATAATTATGCGTGTGTATTTGACGCCAATACGTTGCATTGTAGCCGTTTTCAAAACCACTCGATTCGGCTTCGGATGGACTTTGTGATTTTCTTGTCCTGTATACTCAAAATCGATACCCAGTGGTGCAAAACATGCACTTTTTCCCTTGCATCGACAATGCATACATGTATGTGTAGTTCCAACCTGTCAATCAAGCCGAACCCGCCGACCAATCACAACAGAGCTAGCAGACGGCGCCCACATAGGTCAAAGTGATGCAATCATTACACAATTACGCGATTTTCTGCCAATACAGTTTGTATGTTGTATGCGCCAGTGACCGGGTGAATTTTGGTTTCAATGTCGGGCGATTCGCTGTTCAAAGGTAAGCGCATTTTTTATGAATATATGTCATCCCTGCATTACTAGCCCTTCGCTCAGTATGTGCTACGGTAACTGTCGACCCTAAAACATAAATACCTTTGAGTTTTCTCCAATGAATCTGTGCTTTCCATGCCGAGTCCCGTTGCTTTGTACGTTGTGTGTCGCCATTTTTTTGCGATGGCTTGTGAGCACATAGCAACAATATCTAAGGGGCGGGGTTAACTGGGCAATCTCGGAACTATGCATTTATTATGGGGCATGAATAACGTGACCAAAACTCCAGCTAAGAGACGGGCCAGCATGGACAGACTAACAATTGTTACGTGCATTAGTGTTTTGTGTGTGCATTTTTTAAAGATCGTTACTACAAGGTTACAGTCTCATGTGATCAGTTTGTACAGCCATGCCGCAAGAAATAGTTCAATTTTACTTTGTATTTTACAATGTATGATGACTATAAATTACAGCTATATTATTGTCCACTCACAATAAGTTATTTTCTTATATCAGTAAGTGTCAACTGCATCACTAATTCATCACTGCATCGCTGATGCATGAAAAATGTGTTCAGAAATTATCACTGAAAATATACCCAGTAACTGAGTCGCTGGCTCCGTTTTTGACAATTTTGTTTTTTTTCTTTTCGCCTAATGACCAAGACAATACATATACCACTACAGTGTAAACATGGTGTAATTTTAAAAATAAATTGGGAAATGATGCGTTCCAGAAACTGTCCCCCAAAAAACCAAACAGACTTCCAGCTGGCCGAAAATGCACTCACTGCATTCTAGAGTTCCCCAAGATCGTCATCCTACCGGTAGTGCCTTCTCCAGGCAATTACAATTACTGCTGGAGACAGTTTGATTGTACAAAGATGAAGCAAAACCTTCACAGCTCACACTTTCGACGCCATTTTGCTTCCCCTGGTGATCGCACATTTGCATACATGTACATGTATGCATGCGACGTATTAACCGAATGACACGTCACATACGCAAGAAGAAGGCACTAGAATGATCTTGGGGAACTCTGGAATGCAGTAAGTGCATTTTCGGCCAGGTTGGAATCTTTTGAGTTGTTTTGGGGGCAGTTTCTGGAACGCATTGTTTCAAAAATGTAGCGGTATGTATTGCCTGGGTCGTCAGGCAAAAAGAACAAAAATTAAATCGTCAAAAAAGGAGCCAACGACCCAGTTACTGGGTCTACACTGAAAAACTACGTTGAAAAAAGAATCCGAAAAAGAAAGAAAAAATGTCCCCCCCACTTTTGGAAATGTTTAAATACTTCATTGTACTCTCCGGCAAATGTACTGCAGTGAATGTTGTGCCCACCCCTTAGTTTGGGTTCGGTCACATTTTTCATTCCCCAGGGAGGGTATTTTGACCCATTGAAATCAAAATGCTTATGCATCTGTTATTAGTGGGTGGGGCTTCCGTCACCTAAATTTTGCCCCATTGTTAGGGATGGTTTTGTTCCAAGCGAGAAGTGCTAATCCCCACCATTTACATACATGTACCATGCATAGGTGGAAGGGGGAATAGACAGGTGCATCAGTGTGCAGTAGCTTTATTTATCAATAATGTTTTATTGTATTTTTGATTTCACAATTTGATTCTGTATTTTGGGGGAAGGGCGTGGCTTTTGCAGTTGAATTAAAGTACATGTACAGCGCAGAAATGCATACTGTGATGAGGGGAAATCACTACATGTACACATTCCCTATGTGAAACCCCCCTTATGCATATGGCTAATTCACGATCAGGTGTACCATTTAGCAGCAAAAATTTGTGAAAATTAACTTGCTTAAATCGGTTTATCGCACATATCAGCCGATTGCTACATGTCTTAAGTATGTTTTCGCACAGACTAAATTCCTTCCAAAATAAATGTCAGTTTTGTATTTCATGCTGTAGCGAGTGGAGGTACGGACACTACAGTTTCTGCTTGTAGGCCTATACATGGTGTATCCACTGTGAGGCACTATGTTATGTACACACCTATAACAGTAGCCATGTGAACACCAACAACATTAATGCTAAGCAAAATTACCATTATGTACATGTATACATGTATATGTAAGGTAAGCATTAATTTTTATGTACTATATGTAGTGTCCGTACCCCCTGTTTTAGGTATGTGTTGTAACAATCCTGTACAATAATTCTGGGAGGTTAATATATTTACACATTTAACACTCTTACAGTAGTTTGTGATATAAAGAAATGTTTTCCTGCAGTAAATCCTACAAAATATGCATTGTACACAACGATGTGATTTGTATAACATGAGGGTACGGACACTACAGAGGGGTACGGACACTACATTTGATAGAATATTGTGCTGTATTTTTTAATAACAATAAATTATTGGTCAAGAAAATTATTGGTCAATTTCTAGACTATTTTAGAGATATAGACTATTTAGAGATAGGTATAACTTCCTAATTGTGTACAAATAGGTTCCAGAATTATTTTAATTGACAAATGTAAATTGTCCAGAAAATCCAACTTGAAATTTCAACAAAACTCCGTAACACCTGTATGAATTCTAAAAGTATCCTGAACAGGTGACCTGCAAAAGTTGAACAACAAGTCAGGTTACCTATTCATACAGAAAATTAGAGGGTGTTTTGTCTTTTAACTTGCATATCATGCCCTAGAAAATGTATAGAAATAAAAGTGGGTGTTCGTAACAATGAAAATTACAATTTGTTAATGCTTCAAATCCTTGTATTTTTGTCAAAAATGCACCGATTTCCATAATTCTTTTGTTATTTTGCTCAGCAACTGGTACTGCTTTATACAAGAAATAAACAGTACATTGTACAGTACCCCCTTCCATTTTAATACAAATAGCTGGTAACAACTGACACGTTAAAATGGTACACCTGATTGTGAAATGGCCGATAGTGGTATTGCAAAGCTTATCGTTTGCAAGGCTAAACGCATGGCAAAGTCAACAAATTGATGATACAAATGTAGATCCATGCTGCGTGTGCACATGCTTTCCGGGTGGTGCACCCCAATCATATTCGCCCACACGACACCTCACCCAAACCTTTGTGGTACGTGTAATTGCCAATTTCAAAAAACCAAATACCTTGGGCAAAAAGTAAAACTAAAGAGATTGTCCTCGCTCACTGAAACAACGTGGTCATGTTTTTCGAAAGAATTTAGTTTTCTGCAATTGTTTTACCCGTTAGTCCTCAAAGCGCCCAAAACTGCACAGCAGCTTTCTCCTCAAAGCGTCCAAAACCACACTGTATTTCTTCCATGTTCAACTTAGTGAAATTCATGTTTCTGCAAACACACCCTCAATTGATAGGCATGTACTCATAGCTTGACTCATCCCCTTTCAAATATTTTGTTCAGTAAAGGCCTTTTACCAGGGCACTTTAACCCCAAGATAACCCGGGTAACAGAAAAATTTAACCCCAAGATTACCCGGGTTAAGGGTTCGTTTCGCACGGCAAATCTCGGGGTTACGAATTACCCGGGTTATCTGGCTAAAAATGCCACTTAACCCGGGTAATTTCTAGCCCTGCTCGGGAGGTGAGTTAACCCACCAATCTCGGGGTTAACGGCGACCTTGAGACAATTCTCCGGGTTAACGTTTGTCGTGGGAAACGACAAGAATAGCCTACCCGGGTAGGCTATTTAGCGAGTTAAATTATTGCCGCAATCATGATTGGGTCAAAGGTTGCAAGTGCGCCCGCGCTTGAATACATGTAGCACTGTCAAACTGGTACTCTTCTGAAGGTAGTGTACAACAAAATACGCGTGGGGCCAGTGACAAAGCACACATCGATAAATATTATTAAACATGCGAAATATTAACAGCAAAATTGCCAGCGATGTTTCTGTGTCGTCCGCGCAGCCTGATCGATCAATCGATCGATTTTCCACACGCAATGGTTTCTGGGTATTTGTGCTGATTGGTGTACCCGGTTACGTGTGCATGCAGAAATGCCGTGGGAAAAGGGTCGCTGTTGTACCCGTGTATACGACCCAGGTAAGTGCTTTTCCGGGTTAACGCTTGTCGTGTGAAAAGAAACTCCGGGTTAAATGTAACACGGGTTATTTACCGCTACTCGGGTAGAAAAGTTACCCGGGTCGGAGGTGGGTAGTGGGAAAAGGCCTTAAGGGTGCTGCTATTGGATAACTCTCGTTACTGACCTTGACAATAAACATTACCCAAAAGCTCCGAGGAGTAATAAGACACACTACTTGTTACCACTGAGTGATGATATTGGGTTAAACAGGGATTGCAGTTATTGCTCACACCGGGTAACACCGACTTACACCGGAACGTTCTTTTAGCCATCACGTGTTACACGAGTCTGCCCCGGTGGCAGCCACCACTACCCGAGCTCGCGGGCGGGTCTGTGGTGTAAAGCAAGGTGTAATGACGTCACCTAGTAACCGCGAGTAGTAAAAGATGGCGGACAGTTTGGAATCGTGACGCCAGTACGAAAAAAACACAGATTTATGACACAAAATAGGAGGGAATTGGGCTGTAAATACATTTTGCTGAATCAGTAGATGTCTGTGGGCATTGACAAAGTTTATTTCGGTAGTTTAGGGCTACTATTTTTGCGTAACGATAACGGCGTTTATAAAGACCCACCCGGCAACAACCTTTGACCACGTGTTCCCAGAATTCAAAGCGAGACCCTGTGTCGTTCGTTTTGCATCTTCTGGGGGCTTCCCCCGGTGTAAACCCCCCGTTACCCGGTGTAAGCGTCTCGAACGCCCCTATAGTAGGAATAATTTCACCCATTTCCATAAAAGAGTTGAGAGTTTACCAATAAACAGAAAAGGGCTAAACAATATTACCTTGAGCTTGACAGTGAAGTTAATTGTACCAGCCGAAAGTCTGGTCATTTGATCCTTGTCACTCGTGTGAGCACTCTCGTTCTTGAAGATAAATGTGTTGTTGGGATTTGGACCAGTACCACCCAGTAGTTGTGCAGAAACATCATAAATGTTTTCCTTGAAGGCAGGAGACCACTCAGCCCAACGAAGAGCAATTCGTTGCGACTGAGTACGGTTAAAACTGGCAGTCAACTGGAAAAAAAAAAAGATTGACATGATCTGTAACCCATGTAGACTTGCATTCCGCTAGTAATTTGCTGTCAAATACACACAGCTGAGAAAGCAGGGGTAGAAATTAGCACTTGTCCGCTAGTCCGAGACTAGTGGTTTTTAGTAGTCCAATGGGCTAGTTGCATGGTTAATATATGTACATCGTGCTACCTTATGTTTTATGTTTTTCGTTCAGTACATGTTTTATGTTGATATTAATCATTTTTGCGTTTTGTCTTACGTGAAAATTTTGCACTGTTTTTGTCCTTGGAGCAGTACACGGCCGGCTGTGCATATGCGCCAGGTTTATTTATTCACCACATTCAACAGCGGAGGGACCGCCAATTACAGGAATGGGAGCAAGTGTGGTCGAGTGCCTTGCTCAAGGGCACAGGTGCCACAACCCGTCGCGGCCCGGAATCGAACCTACATTCTAGTACTAGTACAGGAACTTAAGTTTGACGCACTAGACCGCTCGGCCATAACACCCCATGTACCGCGCAGGGCTTTCCCCCATGATGTTCTTTTCAAACTGCAGATGGTGCTGTGTGGTCGCATGCTGAGCCGCGGGCACTTTGTGTGTTCGCTGTGGTGAGCTTGTGATGATTGGTTTCATTTAGTCACGTGTCAATGCATTAGGCCGGTAACTGTAACTGTGCTCTGATTGGGCAATGTGCATGCAGCGCAGCAGCGGCTTGGCTTGTGCTAGCCTGTACAGGCCCATATGATCGATTGGAACTGTTGACATGCGTTAAGAAAATTTTACCAACAACATGAAAAGGCTGAACTCAGTTTGTTTATTTGATTTGATTTCAACATTGTAATAATCAGGCAAAAGTATGGCACTGAAACATGTTAAAGTTCAGGTTCTTGTTTGTGTGTTTTAATGTATCTTTGTAAGGATTAACTCTGTTTATTTTTTTAATTTGATTTCAACATTGTAATAATCAGGCAAAAGATGGCACTCAAACATTTAGGTTCTTTTTTGTGTTTTAATCCATCTTTGTAGACTTGAATATCCATCACATGGTACAGATAGATTAGTAAAAAATTGAGGACGACTAGTGAAACATTGGTGTGAATAGTCATGTGGGCTACCAACAAATTGAAGTTAATTTCGACCCCTGGAAAGCATCAGCTGTTAAATTAAACAGCACTGTACATTTAGGGTTCTAGCCAAACACCCATCAATACACATGCACCCCTTTTGTTAAAAATCTCTCAGAAATCTTGGCAAACTGAGCAAAAATATTCATTTGGTGAAATCTACGCTGGTTATGGGCACACGTACGTCATCCCGAGATCTCAGTGAATTTCCACTCTGCAAAGCGACGTGACAATACCCCGAGGAAATCCACGCAAATCTGTGGAGTGAGCTGGCCGTTGTCTTGAGCCAACTCACGCCCAAGTCATTTTGATGTAATTTAATCAATGCGGTCATGTTATGCCGAAAAGAAACGATTTCTATACTTTCCAGAAATTGTATTGGGTTCCGTTCCGTATGACTGTCCCATTTCTACCAAACTTTCAAACGACGATCTTAATTTACTCCGCAGTTTTTCAAATTAATAACAGGGATGCATGCTGACGAATGTAATGGAACCGATTCCCCAGTATGCTTTAAAAAGCAGCCAATCGCCGATGCGGACAACGGCCAGCATTACCGAGTACATGTATCACATGCATGCACGGTGTTTACAATCTGCGTGCGTTACATTTGAATGCCTGCAATCATGCTGCAATGCACTGCCAAGCGTCCTGATTGGTCCAGCAGAGGCGACAAGATTTATGTCGTTTGTTCCACCGCGAAATGGGGCCTGTTTCAACAGGGCCACTGTACGCAGGAGTTAGGGAGTGCGTTAAAGGGGCACTGTTGCAAGAGGATGCACGTACGTGTACACTATCCTTAAATGAACCCAACTGCCATTTGACTACAACTCTGAATCACATAGTACATGTAGTGATGTCTTTATACAAGTACATGTAGACGATACCGTTTTTGAGCGATTCTGGGAATAAAACTGTTATAAATAAAAAGAGTATCCTAAAAAAAATGTTAAGACATTTCAGCTCTGTCAAATGTACCACGTCGCTACCAATTCAATCTTCACTTTGAGGAATTGGGTTTTCAGCGTCAACTCGTTAACATTTTGGGTCATTGCAAATGAAACAGTGGTCTTTAAGGCTGCACAACAAAATGTATGATAATACTGTATACCCAACTCCAGTTACTTGGATTAACAAAAATATTAACCTTTCTGTCTTGCATGGATGCCGGCAAAGACACGACATACTCCAGGATAAACACGACAGATGTTGAAGGATCATCTACCATATATGGTAAAGTGATCTTACTCTTGGCGAGTAATACTGAACCAGCAGCACTTCCACTGAAATAAGACAACATTTACAATGTAACATGAATATTTTTGTTATAAATACATGTATGAACAATTTTCTGATTTCGATGTCAACAGTCAAAATTATTTCTTGCATTTATTTTAAATGTTTGAAATTGTTTATAGGGTCAAAATAATTAATGGGGTTAACAATATTAATTTTGCTCAAAAGCATTTAGGACGCTCTTAAATATAATATGAAGAGTTATTAAGTATCATACAAAAAATCATTCAAAATTTTGTAATAAGTACCTCAAGCTTTCTGTCTTGCCTTTCAGAAAATAACCAGCAAAATACAACACTGACGCATTAAATTAGTAAAAGTGGCTTGATTTAGTCAATTTAAAGAAGCGTGTTCAGATTTTTCCAGAAAATGGATTTTGTTTTAAGCTAGCAATCATATTTACTACCCCAAGGAAACAGGAAACTTGCAATCTCCAATTTGAATGTGGAAGCAAAAAGGTTGGTGTGGTCACTTTATGGAACGGATAAATTAGTTTACAAAACATTGGTTTTTTTTATTATATCCTTGAAAATTTCACAATGGTAATGAGAAAAATATTACAAATTATTTACATACCCCTGCAAAAGAGGGAGCCAAAAAAAATAATCCGACACATTCCTTTAATACCTTTTTTTTTTACTGTTTATTTTTATTTTTTTTTAAGGCAACTAAGGCAGAAAAGTTTGGGTGCGTTGTACGTGCAACATTTTTAATGGCATTTACATAACTTACACTATGAGCAACTAACAATGGAAATTGGGCACACACCATTGTTAATAACAATGGTTTGTGCCCAATTTCCATTGTTAGTTGCTCATAGTGTTATATTTTAGCAAATGAACTCTCCCGGTATCCTATTCCTGATAGAGGAAGAAATTGTGACTTCTGGAAATAATTCATTCACTGAACTCAAAATAATTCCAGACACTTTGGCACTTGAAATAACTAATGCCCTTAAAATAATTGTGAACGTTGTGAATAATTTTGGGTGCTTCAGCTAATTAATTTTATCCACGAAAAAAAAAATTCAATTTATTTTAAAGGAACACACCGGCTTGTTGGGTTTTTTTGGGCTTGAAATATACCAATACATGAACAAGTAAAGGTCTTTCTGGAATAAACCAAATACATCCTGAAAAGAAACCACAAAATGTTGCCATCTTTGAGCATTTTCCCCAAAAATCAGAGACACGGTCACGTGATTTATCCAAACCAGATTTCTGGTTGGGATAAATCACTTTGTCTTACAAGTTAGTTTTATTTCCAGCCGTATAAAAGATTGTTCCTGTAGTACTGCACCAAATTCAGATTTTTATTCTTCAAAAGAGAGATACCATTATTACCACAAAGAGACTACCATTTTTTATTCAGGTTAAGAAAACAAACTTCTAAATAACTATGAAAAATCGAACGGAAGATTTTGATTCAGTGTGTCTGGGTAACAGGAGCATGTTCCACGGTGACAGCATAGGGGCTAATACAAGCCAAAAGCCCCATGGGCAATTCCATGCAGGTGCGACACGAGGGTCAAAATTTAAAAATATGTTTTCCTTAGAAAATGAAAAAAAAATGTTGCTCTGGACCAAATAGTTTGTAACTTAGAGCACTCTGAAGTTGATACTACATGTACGTTATGCCCCCAACCATAGTTAAGAACACGTAACATATTTCATTTAGCATTATTCATTAATATAATGATATCTAACTTATTTTTGTGCTAAAATAACAGCCGTCAGGGTCATTTTTTACGAAAATAACTTTTATTTAAGTGACAATAGTATTAGATACCAAAATGAGCTGTCAAAATAACGCTCATGATTTATGTAATGTCAGTCACAAAAAAATGATGGTTTTTGCAAGAAAACCATACAGGATGGCAAAAAATTAAAATCTGCCTTTCATAATTTTCTCAGTATGGGATCTGGGTAGCACAATAATGTTGTCAACTGGGCAAATGATTGTTACTTACTCTGCTGAAAAAAAGTGTATTGTCAGTCATGATATTGTACCCATGTAATGTCAGTCACGTTTGTACAAATTGGAGAAAGCAAGTTCGCCAAGCTCAGACCGAAACACATTCTACTCTGCAGTAAGCTTCCCCACAATGTGTGCATGCCTTTGCAAATAGTCATGAGAATTTCGTTTTAGCAGTACATGTAGATATCCTTCATAAAGTATGTACAGATTTTCTAAGCTACTTTCAGGACCTCCCCTCCTACCAGAAGTTGCTGGATCAATAACTGCAACACTTGCAAAGGTGGAGCCATCTTCAATTAAAATGTTCCTATCAAATTAAGAAAGCTTTTAAGTTAGTGGAAAGCAACACATTTACATACGTGTACTGAAAACAAAAAAAGGAAATTTTCCTAAAACACGTAGCACTCGCGTCTTCTTATTTATTTTCTTTAACTGCCTCCCAAGGTCTAAATGACAATGCCATCTTGTAAATTTATTTTTTTCTTTTGCGATTTTATACATTGTATGTATTTTTAATACATTTTATGACATTTAATGCATCTTTCAACCCTTAAACATCTTCAAATTATAATTACTTGTTTAAATATGAGCGTGATCCAATTCCGTCCCTCACGCGTGAGAGACGGAAATTAAGATACAAATGCCTTTCCTCAGTCAACAATGAAAACTAAAGTGAACATGTTTGTTTACCTTCTACTGATGTTAATACACACACCCAGTTTCTCACATGTTGAAATTGACTTTACAGTTTTATGCAGAGGTTGTTTTTATGCGTGAGGGACAGATAATCAATAACATTGACAAAAAAGGCAATTGTTTACATGCATTTTCAACTATTTCTTGAAAATGTCATACCGGTAGCACAGTGTGCCCAGTCAAATTTATTCTGTTAATTTGTGTAATGTGATTGTAAAATATGGACATTTCTTTAACATATCGAGGTATTATTTTGATTAATTTAAGACATTTTGAAATCTTCATCCGGTGTTTACCAGTTTTGGATCACACTCATATGGCATAAACAGTTGATTGACACCTTTCTTGTTAACAAAAAATTTATCGTTTTAGTTTGAAATTGTTGTTGATATTAATACATGTAGGTGTTAACAATCTAATGGGTGATGTGAGTCACGGTAATGTCCGTCACGGAAATCATCTGCATATTCGTTAAAAATACACGATATGTTTTTCCTATCTTGCTACATGCATTGGTTACCATTAGCTACTGTGTCCACATGAATTTAATATGTAGCACTTTTAAGAAGATGTTCGACATTTTTTGATTGCGTCGCTTTTTGTAATGTCAGTCACAGCAGTAAACAACCCCCCTAGTTGAAAAAGCGTCGCATGAAAACTCAATGTTTCAATATCGTATTGTAGTTTCCTCTTTCAGCACAGCCATTTCGAACCCGATTCAACTCGCATGTACCCCGTCCTGGGTACGAGCCGTCCTGGGTACGAGTTGACCAGGTTTGACAAATTGTATGCCAAAAAGTGATCGACTTGGTAGACTAAATTTGCTCATAATAATGCACAAAAAGCGTAAAATGCCATTTTGATATCGCGACAATGGAATTGACCAAAATGTGACGTATGACATTGCATTGATGACTGGAATTACATACACAAATTGGAAAGGTTGAATGAAATTTTCAAATTTTATGCAAAAAAACGGTACAACGGTCGAGTTGATAAACGTACGAGGTGAAAAACGGCCAACTCTTCTAGATGATAGAAAAATTCATATACATACTATTGCGCAGCAAGCTTGAAACTAAGGTTAGTTACACCATAGCACATTGTAAATATTCGCGGCGCGAAAATTTCAGCACATTTCAGTATAAGTTTTAGGGGGACATGTCCGCTGAAATATTAACTAATCACTTTCCGATCAAATGCGCCACCAATCTCAGTTTCAAATGAATTTTCTAAAGGGTATTTATACACTAAAATATCTTAAAATGAGTATTACTTTTTTAGGATATGCAATAGAAATCGGTCCCGAAAAACGTCCACCTTTCCACGGCCGTAATTAATTCTTTTGTCAAAACTGGGTTTTTTTCTCTTCCAATTGCCAATAAAACTCTTCAACGTGCCTTATCAGAAATTGCAGATGATTTGAGCATGGTGTTGTGTAATAAAAACAAATCATTTCGAAACGGATCGATGCAATCGATGGTGGTTTCCCTTTTCACCACAGCTATTTTAGCGCATGTATTTGGGGCATTCTTCGGCCCCTTCAATGAACACCCGCAAACCCTCGAACGACATAGCTGGCATCTTGTTCTACAAACGTGGGATTACGAGCGGGTGCGTGGCGGTTCGAGGGCGCACAAGCGGGCGTGTGGCTTTTCGAGGGCGGACGAACGGGCGCAAGGCGGGTTGAGCGTTTAGCGGTCGCCTCTAAACCCACGAACACACTCGAACACGCTCGAGGAATCATGGAAAACTACCTCTTAAAGCATCACTGTATATCCAACCACCAGGTAACCTCCGCGAAGTGAAAAAGGCAGTTATATTAATTTGCATTTTATTTGATTTTATACCCACTTGTGCGCCCTCCTATTGTGTCCGCCATAGGCCCTACTTCAAAAAGGCTACGGAAAGTTCCCACTGAGTGGAAACCCTGCAGGAAGCGGCGGTTGGTAGATATGTGCTCTGATCCCCTACATGTACATGTATGTACCTTGATTCTGATGTTTTTCTTGTTCCCTTCTGTAGTGCTTCTTGTTTGTCCATGAAGACAGTCTGTAGTTTTCCAACATATCTCCATCCATTATGAACACCAATTTTCAGTCTCCTTTCAGTCAGCACAACATTGGCTTTATCTGACTGTACTTGCTCCTGTACATGATAAAGAACCAAACTTGGGATGAGATCAAAGTCTTAAGGGCCTTATCGGGATTTGAACCCAAGACCTCCTACTCACCGGGCAGAAGCTCTACCAGCTGATGATATTAGGAAACTATGCCTTTATGTGTTTAGTCATAGGAAAACTGTTCCTACATGTACATGTAGATGCTGCCTTAGTTCAACCAGCGCACCCAAGGCTAAATATTATTTCCCTTAGCCCGATCATGTGGACGCTATGACAGCCCAGCCGTCACAGCTGGCCACCCTATAGAGGCTGTTTTGGAGGCTGTCAATAGGCTACACAATGATCTCCACGCGCTCGATCGTAAATTTTCTGATCAATTTTTGGCAATGTCTAATCACATTTCTCATTCTTATTCGTTTGTGAGGAGAAGATCGACATGGGGTACCGTGGCCGAGCGGTTTAGGTCATTGACTTGTAATCATAGGTGAAAATTTGGGACCTCCCCACGGCTACGGTACCTGTGCCCTTGGGCAAGGCACTCAACCACACTTGCTCCATCCTTCGGAAGGGATGTAAAGCCGTTGGTCCAGTGTGTTAGGTAATGGAAACGCACTCTAAAGATCCCAGAGCATTCTTTCGTAAAGAGCAAGGGGGATCATCCCCGGTGTCTCTGGCCTTTTCTATAGTTCTAATTAGAATTCTTCATGGGTTTCCTCACGCTTGCGAGTGACAGTGCAATGAGCACTATTGAGGAATCCTTGGTATGAATACCAGAAAGAAATAATAATAATAATAATAATAATGTTGGAGAAGGAACGCGAAGACCTCCATTGCGTCAAATATGTTGTAATTGGAGATATGTGCACTTAAGATTCTACACCTTGTCGAATTCTCCTAGATTAATTTTGCGACTTTAGACATCTCTCCAAGACAAAATGTAGTGGCTGCAGTATGTACCGTACTCCCCTCACTACATACATTTCTAAGAAAGCTCTATGCCTGGTACAGATCTGCGTTTATTGTGTTATACATACATGTACCATGAATTATGAGTGAAGATGTTTACATGTAATTTCATGTACTCAAGTTGTACATTACTATTTTGATGGGTTTGTCTAGTTTACCATCTAATGTAACATCCAAATCGAGAAATTAAAAGTTGGACTTTTAAGGTAAAAGGGTTTCTTCCATATATTACTTGGGACACTAACTGCAATGATCAAGTTTTGTCAAAACAAAAAAGAAACAAATCTGAAACCTTCGCAAAGTTTGCTGAACTTGATGATCTGAATGAAATGTTAACATCATGTAATAAACGTCCGAAACAGAATGGAGCAGTTATCTTTTGTACCATATAAACTAGATCCTTATGAAAACAATCTGATCCATGTAGATAAGTCCAAGTGGAAGGCATACCACAACGTGTATACGTGTACATGTAGTACAGGTCTACATGTACATAAAACAGATGACAAAAAATGAAGAGTCTAGCCATACATACTTGTTATGTACATGTACTTACCATGGCGAGGCGATCAAAGTTGAGATGTCTGCATAATTCTTCTTCAAACTGATCAACATTCGGATATACGAAGATTGAAGTGTTGTCAATAACAGCCGCAAGGTTTTTTAGAGGTTTCGGTCTGCGGAAATTATCACCACCTGCATCAAAGATCAAAATGAGGATTAATGTGACCTTCGCCTGGAAGTGGGATACATGTACATGTAGGACACCGAGGAATGTTGGGATCACTTTGAAGTTTGTGACATGTTTTCTGATAAATGTTTTTAAATTGAAACATGAAACAAGTGATACTGAAATGGACAAACCGGCTATTTTGGGCTTGAAATAGTCCCATGTACATGCAGTGTTCTCCACTACCGGTTAGCAATAGCGCCCGGACAAAAATTATAAATTTTCCCCTCTAAAACACTGAAAGTACAGCCAAGTTATTCCAAAATTATTGTATTATGTAGTATCGTTCACTTACCACGCAAATCTATCGTATCAATGTCGATAACGGCCATGAGAGTTGCATGCATTTGTTTTAAACAGCGCCCTCAAGTGGTATGTTCACCTCTAGCTCTTCAGGGCGCTGCATGCTCAGTGCAGCGGCGTAGCTAGCTATGGGCATACATGTAGCTTGGAGCGCACGCATGGCTCATTAATTAGTCGTCGCGGGATTGCAAATAGATGTTACTCCATCAAAAATCCTAGTATAATGGCCTGTGTATTTGTGATTCATCCACAAAGTAAATACTGTAAACCTCGACCCAGATTACCGGTACATGTACATGAATAAACCAGAAACCAATAATGTCTCGTGTTCCCCACTGATCAAAATCTTGTCCGGGCGTGCTGATCAAGGCGCTGCTGACCGATCGCGAAGGCCAGACCAGGGGGCTCCCCCGGTAAAATTTAAAAGCGCTCAAAGATGCCATTCCAGGCTCATGTTGGACCTCTAAAAAGAGGGCGAAAAGCCGTATTTCCTGTGTGCAAATGAGGTCTGCCGATCGGATTTTTCACGTCTAGTGTCTTCGATGTTCTAACACGAAGGACAATGAGTAAAAAAATACCGCCGTGCCGGGCCGTGAAGCACAAAAAAGGAGGGCGAAAAGCCTTATTTTCCGTGTACAAATACGATTTTCTGCATCTACTGTAACCCTGGCATTGTACATGTATGGATCAAAAGAAGACAATCTCCCCAAATTCAAATTTGTCTCTTGGATACATATTTGGCCAGTACATGTAGGTACACTTACCCAAACATATTTTAAAGAGTACTCATTAACCTGATGCCTAATTTTGGTGAAATCACAATTTTGCACAAAATCACATCCGAGCGCAAATATCGGCAAATTAGCATTGGCCCAAGATGTTTCTTAATCCATTAATATTGCTGGGATACGTGTACACCAGGCCGGAGCCACAGACAAAGACAATGGTTTTGAAAACGGCAAATTCGTCGTAGATGAACTACAGAGAGCACTGCTCACCGCGCAAAGATTCACATAATCTGTCCGTTGTTCGCATATTTGGAAGGTAAACTTACGATGAACAATTGTCCTTAATTTTCAACAGGGGTGGAATTATTTTACTTTTTTATTTGGAATTTGTCTCTCTAGTAACCGAGGATCAATACAATACCTTTTTATTCTCGTGAAATGCGGAGAAATAAACTCTGATTCCCCCTCGGTTTGCATCTCAGGAAAATTGACGGTACAAATGTAGCGCCCTGTGATATCAGCCTGGCGAGAAGACGTGGCGAACAATGACCAACCCAGTGGGTGACTGTTCGCCGCATGAGGGCGCTGTTCATGACCGTAATCGGCCATAGATTAGGTCGCCGATGCGATAGATATGCACAGTAAGTGAATGATAATGATGCCAGCAGCAAGCAAATCATGTTTTGTGACTTTACACGTACATGTAATTTGGGAATGACGCGGTCGTGCTTGTGAAGTGATTTTTTAGGTGGGAATTTTTCTATTTTTGTCCGGACGGCCAATTCTTTTTGTCTACGGTAGGAGACCTATTTTGTTTGTCTGGGCGGCCGATAAGACGTACATGTACATGTACGTACAGGTACCAGACTTCACAGCGCTTGGCCTACATGTAATAAGCACTACATGTACGTCATAGGTATGCACCGCATAATGAGGAACGCCTGGAATCGAATGTGCTCGGAATTTCCCGAGCAGATTTAGGAAATGTCCCAAGACGATACTGGTGCCAGTAGTGTGTATGGCGCCCTCTCTTGGCGATTGTCGGTGAATGTTGGTTAGCGCGCGGCAGTCAGTGACAAACATCACACAGTATCGTCTTGCACCAAGACTAGCCTTAAGTGTGTAAATAATCTTGAGCATAAAATTAGCAGATTTATTTTTTAGTAAAACTGCTTTCGTTCAAAGTTCCATTTATTTTGCTTTCAGTTTGGGTGGGCCATATGCCATGACTGGCACCTTTGGGTGCCGCTCGTGACACCCTCCAAATGACAAAATACCACCTCGTTTGCATTCACAATGCGTGATTGGCTCCTGTGCACTCCTTGTATGACTACTACAGTAGATGCACTGATATTAAATAGAATTTGGACACCAAGCCTTACAAGTGTACCGGTATGTGATTTCAAGTAAATTACAAAATAGTATGATGTATATGTACCTTCTTTTGAATCCACCACTGCAACACCAGGAACATGATCGCCAGCAGACAACAGGACATTTTCTGGCACGAGATGCATGATTTTGTCCATGTAGCGATGAGTGCAGACTGTATAGCAAACCTGGATGTCCGATATCATCAGCTTATCACTTCCTATATCAACAAACCAACATTAACATCATTACAAACTAAATGTACTGTGGTGGTTTGATGCAAATGAAAAGCTTTTTTAAGAAAAACAGTGCTAGAAATTCAAGATGACGTCAACAGCAAAGGTTTCTATTGTAAATGCCATGCTGCCTTCTACAATGTACATTGTATTTTAGGCACGCCATAGGATGCGTGTGATGCATCTAGTGCAGTAGCATGATTGTAGTTAGTGTTTGCATTCCCTGCTCCAGGGATGCCAGTGGCTCTTACCTTCAGGGCCGGAAAAAAATTATAACTGCATGTGCGCACATGGACTCGCCAGCACAGTATACTGTATACTGTAAAAGCTGAAATATTCGCGGTGGTTTTATTTTCGCGCATTTCGCGCACCAGACAGAGCCCGCGAAAATATTGTTTGCAACAATTGTGGCGATCCCTCAAACAAAACATAATTTCCATCCGCGAAAATAACAACTCGCGAAAATGTCAGTGATGTTAAAATGCGCGAAAATATCTGTACGCGAAAATATTGGCTTTTACAGTAGTATACGTACATTGACAGTGTGCAATGCACGCAATGGATATCAGTATGTACATGTACATGTATGTGTGATGACTGCTGTATGCCCTACCGGAAAAATCAGTCATCATTTGGTCATCTTTAGGTGATTTGGGCATCATGGAGGGATTTGGGCATCATTTAGTCATCACAGGTATCAAAGAGTCATCAAAAGGCATCAGAAAACATTGTTTTGCCATCAAAAGGCATCAAAGTGTCATCCAAAGGCATCATTTGGTCATCAAAGGCCATCCAAAACTGGCACAGTGCCCTCTATTGAGTCTATGTACTTCTGATCAATAGTCTGGTTTTGTGGTACTTAAGCCGTGAATGATTATGGCCGGGATACAGACATACTACGGTACTGTATGTGTGCAAATCATGTACCGTATTTTCCTGCGGATAAGACGCTCGGCGGACAAGACGCAGGACCCTAAAATGACCAAAAAAAATTCAAACGTCAGCAGACAAGGCGCACCCCCGCATAAGGCGCAGGTTTAACCGCACACAGAAGAACACCAGGCGCCACCCGGTGTCGGTACATTGACACAAAGACGTCATTTTGTTGCCTTTTGGAGCGTTTTTCGAAGCATGAATGAAACCGTAACCACATGGGTGTGTAGAGCCATGCAGAAAAAACCCAACGTAAATTGATACCGACCTTCATCCATCCATTCAGCCAACGCTGTCCGTTGTTAATAATATGAAGTCCGTCCCAATCAGCGGCCAGAAACGATGGTCCATGCACTGTCTGAAGAAATTGCAACACGAACCCAGGCCCTCCTAGCCCGAGCATCCGACGTCCCACAACGAGGATCCTTGCTGATACAGACAGGTAACCAGTCTAAGTCCCCCCGAGCCAGTAGATGTTGCGCCCTCTACCGGTGACTAATACCAAAACTAGCGTCGTCTTTGTAATAATCCCGTCCCGGGAAGACGTAACAAAATGTTTCATTATATATATAGTTGTGGAAGTTTTTGTAATGTTTTTTTGTTGTTGAATTATTTCCTATTATTCCAAACCTATAATTTGTTAATCTCGTTCATAAGATTTTGTTTTTAAGGATCAATTTTTATTTTACAAATGAAATAAACGAAACGGACACATGATCCATTTGTTTTTCTCGTTTTGTTTTGTTGGTCCCGTAACACCCATGAAGAATGATCATGAGACAATACTGGCAGTCATCCCAGGTGGGATGACCAAGAAGCTGCAGCCCCTAAGCGTGAACCGCGTCTTCAAGAACCACATCCGGGTAGAGTGGGAGGACTGGATGTCTGAGGGCATTCACACCTACACTGAGACTGGACGGATGAGACGGGCAACCTTCACTGATGTTTGTGGCTGGGTTTTGCGGGCATGGGCTGCCGTAAAACCCTCCACAATCATCAATGGATTCAAGAAGGCCAAGATCATCCCAGGCCCAGACATTGCGGAGGAGGAGGCACCTGATCTTCGGGCGGCAGACCTCGACGACGAGCTGCTAGCTATGTTCAACAGCGACAGCGAGGACGAGGAGTTTGACGGGTTCCCCGACGTCTGAACCAACAATCCAGATCAACAAAAACCAACCGGCTCTTTTCAGAGCCACCACATCATCAAAAAAGAGATCGATATCATGTCGTAATGTCTGAATAAAGTAACAAATAAGAAGCTAAAAAGGTCAACAAAATTTCCCAAATAATAAAAGAGTACCAACAAGTCCAAGTTCCCAAAGCACTTATTAATCACAAATGTAAAAAAATAATTATCCCATCCTTAAATAATACGTTAAGCCTAATCAATACTTCGGATATATTCTCTCCAATAACAACCCTCAAATTCACCACACAATAGAGGTTGGGTTAATGCATTGACTGTCGAATGCATCATCGGAACGAATACTCGGCCACACAGAAAAACGTTTGAACGGCGCCGACGTCTGTTATGGTTGGACCGAAAGCACCGTCATAAGGGGGGGCTAGACGCATTGCGGCATTGCTGGAATGAAAGCACGGTCATGGGGGATCAACACGTTGCGGCATTGTTGGAATGAAAGGACGGTCTGGGGGATTGCGGCATTGTTCGAACGAAATACGGTCTCAGTGTCTGAATAGTTCAGCCTTGTTTAACGTTTGACCGCATTATTGAGTAAGGATTCTTCACACAAATACCGTTGATTTGAACTGGACAAGAAGGTATTTATTATTTCACGCAGTGATCATCAACAAAAAAATCAATCGTCAGCAGACAAGGCGCACCGAAAGATAAGACGCACCGACGTTTTGGGGGTCTAAAAAGTCGGATAAGACGCGTCTTATCCGCAGGAAAATACGGTACATGTACATCTAGGCTGTACATGCATGACATACATGTAGGGCATATCCGGACATCGTTGATCAGTAAGTGAGACAATTTTCCACGTTTGTTTGGAAGCGCTGACTACATGTACATGTACATGTACCGGTACCGGTATTGGACCTACCACAAGTTGGTCTGTGCCAGGACCAAGATTAAAGTTTATCTCTCTAATGCATGCCGCAAAACACCAAAAACAAAGCGTTTAAATGTCTCATCACTTGCTCTAACAGACACACGACATCAGAGACTTTAACAAGTCTTCCAAGAGAACCTATACAAACCACTCCTGGGCATCCTGAAGATCAATGGCACACCTTCAAAACTGCAGTTACTAATATCTGCACAATTAAGAGGTCCTTGGTTTTTAAAAAGGTAGAAACAAGGACTGGTTGGAAGAGAATGACACAAATCTTTGAGCTGTCGGAGCATTTAAGAGAACGGCATTTAAAATGCTGCTGAATAGAGAACAGATCTCGTTACAGACAGGCTCGAAACATCTGCCAGTCCCACTCAAGGGGGAATGGCTGTGTCGAGCCTGGCACTCTGCAGCGCACGGGGCTGGGGGGGGGGGGGGGGATCAGGAACCACCAACCCGGAAGACTGAGGCCTAGGGCCTAGGCCACATGAATGGGCCTGGTATGGGAAAGAATTTAGTACATTTAGTTGATGACCATGGCTCAGACCTAGTCCGCAAAACATACATGTAAGAAGCAGACTGAACAATTTGGTTAATTACCATGCACGGACACCAGGATTTACTTATGATAGTAAACCATGTAAAAATGTTAGTAGGATGATAAAAACACAAAATTACAAGAGGGGAAAATGTCATATAGTCAGGGAATTTTGCTAAAACCTGGGAACTAAATCCTTACCAAATAATTTCTTCGCCAATGTGTTAGTGAAGGTGTCTACTAACACCTCTTAAAAAGTTGAAATTCAATTCCCCTAGGAAACCACGTGACAGCTGCTAAAAGTTTTACCTTAAAAATACAGTACAGACAACAGCCGTTGACAAAGCGCCCATTTGTTTTGAATGGTGTGCGCCTAAGCAGACGACTGTTTTGTGTTTCATACTGGCGCAAATGCGGGCAGCGCTGTGATTGGATTGGACTCTGGTGCTGCTCCTGTGGTTTTCTGTGGTTCTGAATCGAATTCTGAGGTTTTTTTAAATGATGAAAGGTCAGGGTCACGTGACTAAGCTGAGAATCGGGGCCATTTCCAAGATGGCCGCCATTGAAATTTACAGGTGCCAGGCGTAGGCCGTGTCAGTTGTATATAGGTATACCTAGAGTCGGCCGATTTTAAAGATCCTGGTGTTGATACTATGGTTTTACAAGGTGCTGAATCCAATTCCGAGGTTTTTATAACGATGAAAGTTCAGAGTCACGTGATTAGGCTGAGGATCAGGGTCATTTCCAGGAACTTGCCTTTTTACCCAGCGTGCACCACCTGAAAACAGCCCGATTTGCCAGGTAGGCCTATAGACCGTATCGAATAGCCGCCATTTCGTTTTCGTGGGGCACCTTGTTTGTTACTTAAACCGTTCAACAATGCAAGCACAATATGTGCAATCATGCATGTCCTCAAGGAACAAAGAAACTGCCCCACAGAATCGCGGCTATTCGATACGGTCTATAGCGCGAAGGCGGGACTGCAGTAGCATTTATGCAAATATAATAATTTAGTGCAAATCTATCACGCAACTGGTCTATCATTGGTACCGAGTTGCGCTAAACGTCCCCGAAATGTACCACACACACTTTCTTAACAATGTGAACATGATCAGAGGCTAAATATTCTTGCAAAAGTTGAAGTTTTGCCTTCGGAATTGCTTGGTAATTTCTGGAATCGGCAAGCTACCACTCATATAATCTAATATAAATAAAAGGAATCGATTTCTACTAGGAATCAATTCCTCAAACATCTGGAATCGCGATTACGATTCCTAAAGTGGGACAGATTCTACCCGATTCCGGCGCCGAATCGCCCAAGCCCAGTATTATAAGGACGTGGGGTGTTACTGTTATGTCCGAGCGGTCTAGCGCGTCGAACTCAAGTTCCTGTGCCAGTACTAGAATGTGGGTTCGATTCCGGGCCGTGACGAGTTGTGGCACTTGTGCTCTTGAGCAAGGCACTTAATCACAATTGTTCCGTCCTTCGGAAAGGAATGTAAAGCCGTTGGTCCAGTGTGTTACATGTAATGCACTTTAAATATCGCAGAGGATTATTTCGTGAAGAGCAAGGGGAGGGATTCCCCGGTGTCTCTGGCCGTTTCTAATTCAACTTAGAAGTTGATAGTTATTCGAATATATATATTAATAATCTATGTTTATTGATCCCATTCCTGTAATTGGCGGTTCTTCCGCTGTTGGATGTGGTGAATAAATAAATAATAGAGCCTTTCAACCGACAGCCATGCATGCATGTGAGGGGGACCCCGACGTTAAACCACCCATTTTCAGTTTAAAACCACCCATTTTCAAATCAAGTAATTTCATGACGTACATGTAGTGCGTCTCTGTCCCATTGGACGCGGACGCACTTAATGCCGTATTCCACTCGCGCTCGTGGGATAACTAATAAAGAACCGTGTGTTTTGGGTGTGACACCTCGAAAAATAGAGAATGTTGAATTGATATTTTTCTAGAAACATAAGTTATTCGCTTTCACATTACACATCAATGGAAAAAAAAAACCTACATGTACATACCGGTGGCCTGTCTAATCTGTCTGAGAAAGTCTTTCAAAACAGAAGAAAAAAGATTTGACAGGCCACAAGTCCAGAGGGCACGTTGCACGCCGCTGATCACAGACCAAACGCCAAGTCAGACTGGGGCAAGTCTATGGACGAGGCGCAAAACGGCGGTTTTCACAGTGATTTTATTTTTGCTGAAATAAAGTAAATGCTATAAAAATGTGTTTGTACAGAAGAAAACAAATTTGCTGAGAACCACGGACTGTATACATGGTACATACCGGTATATATTTAATGTCATGCTTTTGTTACTGTTTTTTTTCATTACTCGGACACTCTCGATAAAAGAGTTGAATGCACAAGCGGTTGATATAAAAGTTCCCGACAACCTTGAGGTTATCTGGATAAAAGCACGCCCAAATCGTCTCCCTAGAGCAATTTCTGTCTTATTCTACGGGGTGTTACCGTATACTTCAAAACTGCAGTTACTAATATCTGCACAATTAAGAGGTCCTTGGTTTTCAAAAAGGTAGAAACAAGGACTGGTTGGAAGAGAATGACACAAATCTTTGAGCTGTCGGAGCATTTAAGAGAACGGCATTTAAAATGCTGCTGAATAGAGAACAGATCTCGTTACAGACAGGCTCGAAACATCTGCCAGTCCCACTCAAGGGGGAATGGCTGTGTCGAGCCTGGCACTCTGCAGCGCACGGGGCTGGGGGGGGGGGGGGGATCAGGAACCACCAACCCGGAAGACTGAGGCCTAGGGCCTAGGCCACATGAATGGGCCTGGTATGGGAAAGAATTTAGTACATTTAGTTGATGACCATGGCTCAGACCTAGTCCGCAAAACATACATGTAAGAAGCAGACTGAACAATTTGGTTAATTACCATGCACGGACACCAGGATTTACTTATGATAGTAAACCATGTAAAAATGTTAGTAGGATGATAAAAACACAAAATTAC
Source organism: Henricia sp. BOLD:AAB3569 (assembly GCA_037783545.1). NCBI lineage: Eukaryota > Metazoa > Echinodermata > Asteroidea > Spinulosida > Echinasteridae > Henricia > Henricia sp. BOLD:AAB3569. Next base: position 235,280 of record JBBELK010000671.1, read on the forward strand.
AAGAGGGGAAAATGTCATATAGTCAGGGAATTTTGCTAAAACCTGGGAACTAAATCCTTACCAAATAATTTCTTCGCCAATGTGTTAGTGAAGGTGTCTACTAACACCTCTTAAAAAGTTGAAATTCAATTCCCCTAGGAAACCACGTGACAGCTGCTAAAAGTTTTACCTTAAAAATACAGTACAGACAACAGCCGTTGACAAAGCGCCCATTTGTTTTGAATGGTGTGCGCCTAAGCAGACGACTGTTTTGTGTTTCATACTGGCGCAAATGCGGGCAGCGCTGTGATTGGATTGGACTCTGGTGCTGCTCCTGTGGTTTTCTGTGGTTCTGAATCGAATTCTGAGGTTTTTTTAAATGATGAAAGGTCAGGGTCACGTGACTAAGCTGAGAATCGGGGCCATTTCCAAGATGGCCGCCATTGAAATTTACAGGTGCCAGGCGTAGGCCGTGTCAGTTGTATATAGGTATACCTAGAGTCGGCCGATTTTAAAGATCCTGGTGTTGATACTATGGTTTTACAAGGTGCTGAATCCAATTCCGAGGTTTTTATAACGATGAAAGTTCAGAGTCACGTGATTAGGCTGAGGATCAGGGTCATTTCCAGGAACTTGCCTTTTTACCCAGCGTGCACCACCTGAAAACAGCCCGATTTGCCAGGTAGGCCTATAGACCGTATCGAATAGCCGCCATTTCGTTTTCGTGGGGCACCTTGTTTGTTACTTAAACCGTTCAACAATGCAAGCACAATATGTGCAATCATGCATGTCCTCAAGGAACAAAGAAACTGCCCCACAGAATCGCGGCTATTCGATACGGTCTATAGCGCGAAGGCGGGACTGCAGTAGCATTTATGCAAATATAATAATTTAGTGCAAATCTATCACGCAACTGGTCTATCATTGGTACCGAGTTGCGCTAAACGTCCCCGAAATGTACCACACACACTTTCTTAACAATGTGAACATGATCAGAGGCTAAATATTCTTGCAAAAGTTGAAGTTTTGCCTTCGGAATTGCTTGGTAATTTCTGGAATCGGCAAGCTACCACTCATATAATCTAATATAAATAAAAGGAATCGATTTCTACTAGGAATCAATTCCTCAAACATCTGGAATCGCGATTACGATTCCTAAAGTGGGACAGATTCTACCCGATTCCGGCGCCGAATCGCCCAAGCCCAGTATTATAAGGACGTGGGGTGTTACTGTTATGTCCGAGCGGTCTAGCGCGTCGAACTCAAGTTCCTGTGCCAGTACTAGAATGTGGGTTCGATTCCGGGCCGTGACGAGTTGTGGCACTTGTGCTCTTGAGCAAGGCACTTAATCACAATTGTTCCGTCCTTCGGAAAGGAATGTAAAGCCGTTGGTCCAGTGTGTTACATGTAATGCACTTTAAATATCGCAGAGGATTATTTCGTGAAGAGCAAGGGGAGGGATTCCCCGGTGTCTCTGGCCGTTTCTAATTCAACTTAGAAGTTGATAGTTATTCGAATATATATATTAATAATCTATGTTTATTGATCCCATTCCTGTAATTGGCGGTTCTTCCGCTGTTGGATGTGGTGAATAAATAAATAATAGAGCCTTTCAACCGACAGCCATGCATGCATGTGAGGGGGACCCCGACGTTAAACCACCCATTTTCAGTTTAAAACCACCCATTTTCAAATCAAGTAATTTCATGACGTACATGTAGTGCGTCTCTGTCCCATTGGACGCGGACGCACTTAATGCCGTATTCCACTCGCGCTCGTGGGATAACTAATAAAGAACCGTGTGTTTTGGGTGTGACACCTCGAAAAATAGAGAATGTTGAATTGATATTTTTCTAGAAACATAAGTTATTCGCTTTCACATTACACATCAATGGAAAAAAAAAACCTACATGTACATACCGGTGGCCTGTCTAATCTGTCTGAGAAAGTCTTTCAAAACAGAAGAAAAAAGATTTGACAGGCCACAAGTCCAGAGGGCACGTTGCACGCCGCTGATCACAGACCAAACGCCAAGTCAGACTGGGGCAAGTCTATGGACGAGGCGCAAAACGGCGGTTTTCACAGTGATTTTATTTTTGCTGAAATAAAGTAAATGCTATAAAAATGTGTTTGTACAGAAGAAAACAAATTTGCTGAGAACCACGGACTGTATACATGGTACATACCGGTATATATTTAATGTCATGCTTTTGTTACTGTTTTTTTTCATTACTCGGACACTCTCGATAAAAGAGTTGAATGCACAAGCGGTTGATATAAAAGTTCCCGACAACCTTGAGGTTATCTGGATAAAAGCACGCCCAAATCGTCTCCCTAGAGCAATTTCTGTCTTATTCTACGGGGTGTTACCGTATACTTCAAAACTGCAGTTACTAATATCTGCACAATTAAGAGGTCCTTGGTTTTCAAAAAGGTAGAAACAAGGACTGGTTGGAAGAGAATGACACAAATCTTTGAGCTGTCGGAGCATTTAAGAGAACGGCATTTAAAATGCTGCTGAATAGAGAACAGATCTCGTTACAGACAGGCTCGAAACATCTGCCAGTCCCACTCAAGGGGGAATGGCTGTGTCGAGCCTGGCACTCTGCAGCGCACGGGGCTGGGGGGGGGGGGGGGATCAGGAACCACCAACCCGGAAGACTGAGGCCTAGGGCCTAGGCCACATGAATGGGCCTGGTATGGGAAAGAATTTAGTACATTTAGTTGATGACCATGGCTCAGACCTAGTCCGCAAAACATACATGTAAGAAGCAGACTGAACAATTTGGTTAATTACCATGCACGGACACCAGGATTTACTTATGATAGTAAACCATGTAAAAATGTTAGTAGGATGATAAAAACACAAAATTACAAGAGGGGAAAATGTCATATAGTCAGGGAATTTTGCTAAAACCTGGGAACTAAATCCTTACCAAATAATTTCTTCGCCAATGTGTTAGTGAAGGTGTCTACTAACACCTCTTAAAAAGTTGAAATTCAATTCCCCTAGGAAACCACGTGACAGCTGCTAAAAGTTTTACCTTAAAAATACAGTACAGACAACAGCCGTTGACAAAGCGCCCATTTGTTTTGAATGGTGTGCGCCTAAGCAGACGACTGTTTTGTGTTTCATACTGGCGCAAATGCGGGCAGCGCTGTGATTGGATTGGACTCTGGTGCTGCTCCTGTGGTTTTCTGTGGTTCTGAATCGAATTCTGAGGTTTTTTTAAATGATGAAAGGTCAGGGTCACGTGACTAAGCTGAGAATCGGGGCCATTTCCAAGATGGCCGCCATTGAAATTTACAGGTGCCAGGCGTAGGCCGTGTCAGTTGTATATAGGTATACCTAGAGTCGGCCGATTTTAAAGATCCTGGTGTTGATACTATGGTTTTACAAGGTGCTGAATCCAATTCCGAGGTTTTTATAACGATGAAAGTTCAGAGTCACGTGATTAGGCTGAGGATCAGGGTCATTTCCAGGAACTTGCCTTTTTACCCAGCGTGCACCACCTGAAAACAGCCCGATTTGCCAGGTAGGCCTATAGACCGTATCGAATAGCCGCCATTTCGTTTTCGTGGGGCACCTTGTTTGTTACTTAAACCGTTCAACAATGCAAGCACAATATGTGCAATCATGCATGTCCTCAAGGAACAAAGAAACTGCCCCACAGAATCGCGGCTATTCGATACGGTCTATAGCGCGAAGGCGGGACTGCAGTAGCATTTATGCAAATATAATAATTTAGTGCAAATCTATCACGCAACTGGTCTATCATTGGTACCGAGTTGCGCTAAACGTCCCCGAAATGTACCACACACACTTTCTTAACAATGTGAACATGATCAGAGGCTAAATATTCTTGCAAAAGTTGAAGTTTTGCCTTCGGAATTGCTTGGTAATTTCTGGAATCGGCAAGCTACCACTCATATAATCTAATATAAATAAAAGGAATCGATTTCTACTAGGAATCAATTCCTCAAACATCTGGAATCGCGATTACGATTCCTAAAGTGGGACAGATTCTACCCGATTCCGGCGCCGAATCGCCCAAGCCCAGTATTATAAGGACGTGGGGTGTTACTGTTATGTCCGAGCGGTCTAGCGCGTCGAACTCAAGTTCCTGTGCCAGTACTAGAATGTGGGTTCGATTCCGGGCCGTGACGAGTTGTGGCACTTGTGCTCTTGAGCAAGGCACTTAATCACAATTGTTCCGTCCTTCGGAAAGGAATGTAAAGCCGTTGGTCCAGTGTGTTACATGTAATGCACTTTAAATATCGCAGAGGATTATTTCGTGAAGAGCAAGGGGAGGGATTCCCCGGTGTCTCTGGCCGTTTCTAATTCAACTTAGAAGTTGATAGTTATTCGAATATATATATTAATAATCTATGTTTATTGATCCCATTCCTGTAATTGGCGGTTCTTCCGCTGTTGGATGTGGTGAATAAATAAATAATAGAGCCTTTCAACCGACAGCCATGCATGCATGTGAGGGGGACCCCGACGTTAAACCACCCATTTTCAGTTTAAAACCACCCATTTTCAAATCAAGTAATTTCATGACGTACATGTAGTGCGTCTCTGTCCCATTGGACGCGGACGCACTTAATGCCGTATTCCACTCGCGCTCGTGGGATAACTAATAAAGAACCGTGTGTTTTGGGTGTGACACCTCGAAAAATAGAGAATGTTGAATTGATATTTTTCTAGAAACATAAGTTATTCGCTTTCACATTACACATCAATGGAAAAAAAAAACCTACATGTACATACCGGTGGCCTGTCTAATCTGTCTGAGAAAGTCTTTCAAAACAGAAGAAAAAAGATTTGACAGGCCACAAGTCCAGAGGGCACGTTGCACGCCGCTGATCACAGACCAAACGCCAAGTCAGACTGGGGCAAGTCTATGGACGAGGCGCAAAACGGCGGTTTTCACAGTGATTTTATTTTTGCTGAAATAAAGTAAATGCTATAAAAATGTGTTTGTACAGAAGAAAACAAATTTGCTGAGAACCACGGACTGTATACATGGTACATACCGGTATATATTTAATGTCATGCTTTTGTTACTGTTTTTTTTCATTACTCGGACACTCTCGATAAAAGAGTTGAATGCACAAGCGGTTGATATAAAAGTTCCCGACAACCTTGAGGTTATCTGGATAAAAGCACGCCCAAATCGTCTCCCTAGAGCAATTTCTGTCTTATTCTACGGGGTGTTACCGTATATTCGCCACCTAACAATACTCATGCCGATGAATTGGCCGACTACTTGCTTGATAGTGTAGATAAAATCGGCACTAAGTATCCAGAGGCTGGCATAACGATTCTTGGCGACTTCAATCAACTTGACATTTCGCAAATTCTTGTTAGCCACAAATTTGCCCAAGTTGTCAACAAACCAACAAGAAACGCACGTATTCTCGATCTGATTGTAACCAATGTCTCGGATTATTATCAAGAACCATTGATCTGTGCCCCTGTTGGAACTAGTGACCACTGTACAGTCTTGTGGACACTTACATGTATGTAATGCTTTTAGAATATGTAATGCTTTTAGAATATGTAATGCTTTTAGAATATGTAATGCTTTTAGAATATGTAATGCTTTTAGAATATGTAATGCTTTTAGAATATGTAATGCTTTTAGAATATGTAATGCTTTTAGAATATGTAATGCTTTTAGAATATGTAATGCTTTTAGAATATGTAATGCTTTTAGAATATGTGGACATAAAAGGGCTTCACTGTTAAATTTCATCAAATTTGGTACACATTGTACATGTACATATATAATACATTTAAACCTCCCGTTCCTGTAAATGACGACGTCAAGGATATGTGGACATAAATTCAACGTCCATTAAAAGGTACCGGTAATATAGTTTAAAAATTAGGTGGAAGTTTCAGTCCCCCTGTTTAGAGACATCGTAACCTGGACGTCACTCGTAATGCAATGAAGACGACGTCCAACCTGGGCTAACCGTACACCATACATGTACGTAGACATGGGGCGAATTACAATATGCAGTCTTATACATGTAAGACAGGTCTATAGGCTTAGCCGGCTAATGCAGCGTCCACTAAGACCGGTCTACAATTATAGCCCGCTTGCAATATCGTTGTCTTAGAGTTAGACCAGTCTTCAAATTTAAGCCTGCGGCAAGCAGGCTATAATTTTTTGACACCGCACTACATCTCGTAAATTTGCATGAAAAAAGACATTGTGCCCATTAGAGCCTTTTTGTAACTCCCGGGGTCAGTTTCTCTGCAAACACTGCACCACACACGCGTCATCAAGTGGCTTCGTGAGTTTGTTTGGCATGAAATCACACAAGGATAGCCAGCTGCGTCATTTTCCGTTAAAATGTGCGTGTTCTTCGGCTGGTGCAGCCGTACTTCAGTTAGACTCGTTTACTGCAATGGGCTAAACCAGCGACTAAGCCGAGACTGGCTAAGTTGGATAGCCGGCTATAAAAGACCAGTCTTAGACCAGTGGCCAAGTCAATTTTACGGCAATCTGCCCCTGATCCGTACGCAGAGCCCAGTATGTTTTTGCACACCCTCAATTAAACCGAGGATAAAGCATCCTATTGTTAAGAAGTACACAAAGCCAGGTTCGTGGTCTGCAAATGATAATTATTGGTTAAAATGAAGGCTGAAAAGTGCTCCAATTTTTCCTGTACATGTAGCGGAGGAATAATTTTCAGACATGGTTGCCTTTGGAATATGCTTATTTAGGGGTAGTCTTCTTTAGAGCCATTTTTCCGAAAAAAAACAATGGTAAACTTAGTGCAAATTGAAAAGAAAATGAAAGTTCAGGTCTTAAAGGAACACACCGGCTTTGTTGGGCTACATGTATTTTGGGCTCGAAATAGACTCATACATTATTCTGAAGCGCCTTCTAGAGTAAATTAGATATATCCTGAAAAGACGCTGTCAAATTTGGCTGTTTTTGAGCACTTTTGAAAAATTCAAGGTCACGTGACTTTTCGGAACCAAATTCTGGTTACGAAAAGTCACGTGGTCTTGTGAGTTAGTTGTATTCAGCCGTATAAAAGTTTGTTACTGCAGAACTGCACCAAATTCAACTCTGATTTCCCCCCAATATTTATAAGTACTTGACAAAAGAGAGACTATTTATACAGGTATGAAACAAAGTATGAAAATTCAAACATAATTGTTTGTTTCGAGAGTCCGGGGGAACGGGAGCGAGCGCGTGCTACGGCAGGCTACCGTGGAGTGTAGAATATTTGCCCCGCGCAGCATGGCAGCAATTAGCCTAAGTGCACACACACACGGGCGTGTTGCTTCGGTGTACATGTACGTTCGTGAAGAAAAAACATGATGCTAACTCCTCAAAAGAAAACGGAAATTCCTATTCAGTCGTCCGGGCTGTCCAGTGAAATCGTGAGCAGAAAATTGGAGATATCCTGAGTAGGAGAAGAGCGAATTGTTTGTGACAAAGTCGTGAGGCTTGCGCGATTTGCAACGGCTGGTAAAGCGTATAACCCGTCTTTTGACCGTTTTTGTTAATGTTGCACTTCTTTAGTAAATTACGGGATATCAAAAAAGTATTGTCAATGCTGCTACATCACTAAATCATGTAAACAGTAGGCCGGTGTGTACCTTTAAACACTATTTTTCCACCTGGCGCCATGGCCTGAGAGAGGAGTTGCGAAAAGGGAAAATAGTGTTGCGGACGCAAATTTGCAGTACTGTATGTTAGGGCTTCACTGTTACCAAGAGAAAGGGGGAGGTGAGCTGCAAAAAGGGAAAATAGAGGTGAGCTGCAAAAAGGGAAAATAGTGGTGCGGGGCAATTTTGCAGTATGTTATGGCTTCACTGTTATCCCGAGAGAAAAGGAAAGTGGAGCGAACGCAAATTAATTTGCAGTATGTCCGCAGTGTTCTCCACTGGTACATATTTTGTCCGGGTGCACCGATGTCGCTTAGCGGGGGAGTGGGGGCGGAAGACAAGGGGAAAATTTTTGTTATGGCTGAGCATGCAGTGCCCTCAAGAGGTGAACACATTCACCACTTGAGGGCGCGCTGTTCAAAAAAAATGAATGCAACTGTCATGGCCGTTATCGACGCTGATGCGATAGATTTGCGTGGTAAGTGAATTTACACCTAATTTTGGAACGAGTTTGCTGGGTCTCTTTTCGCAGTGTTTTAGAGGGGAAAATTTATTATTTTTGTCCGGGCGGAAAATTTTTGTCTGGGTTCTAACTGTTCCTGGGACGATTTTTTTCGGGCGGCGCACCCGGACAAAACCGGCAGTGGAGAACACTGGTTAGGGCTTCACTGTTGCCACGAGAAAAGGTGGTGCGAAAAGGGAAAATAGTGGTGCGGGCGCAAATTTGCAAGGGTGTACATGTACAATGTATGATACATCCTGAGATCTCAGGGAATTTCCACTCTGCAAAGCGACGTAACAATACCCTGAGGAAATACACGCAAATCTGTGGAGTGAGCCGGCTGTTGTCTTGAGCCAACTCACGCCCGAGTCATTTTGATACATGTACATGTAATTTAATCAATTCGGTCATGTTATGCCGAAAAGAAACGATTTCTATGCTTTCCAAAAATTGTATTGGGTTCCGTTCCTTATGACTGTCCCATTCCTACCAAACTTTCAGACGAATGTAATGGAACGGATTCCCCAGTATCCTTTAAATACATGTAGCAGCCAATCGCCGACACGGACAACGGCCAGCATTACCGAGTACATGTATTACATGCATGCACGGTGTTTGCAATCTGCGCGCGTTACATTTGAATGCCTGCAATCATGCTGCAAGGCACTGCCAAGCGTCCTGATTGGTCCAGCAGAGGCGACAAGATTTCTGTCGCTTGTTCCACCGCGAAATGGGGCCTGTTTCAACAGGGCCACTACGCAGGAGTTAGGGAGTGCGTTAAAGGGGCACTGTTGCAAGAGGATGTGTATGATAGGGCTTAATTCACTAAAGCAAAGAGAACAGGCGGTGCGAAAAAGGAAAATACATGTAGTGGTGTGGACACCAATTTGCAGTAGTCCAGCGTGCAGCCCAATGTGATTTTTGATCGAACCTCCATTTGGCGTCTAAAGTTTATTTCTTTGCAGATTCATGTAGTTCAGTACCGGTAGGTCTAATTTATGAATCCAATTGATGACATCATGTCACTACTGAGCAATTTGCGTAATATTACGAAAACTCCTATTTTTATTTATAACTCAGCAACTGGTAACGATAGCATGATGAGTTTGGTGTCTAGGTATAGGTTTTCATGGTCAAAGATTTAGATAAGCACATTCTGGGGCAAGCCCCCATTGTACATGTATGTATGCCACTTTCAGGGCTTAATTGGTTTGTGGCAAGCGTACCAATTTTTTTTGGGGGGGTGGGGAGGAGGTGCGGGAGAAGCATAGTTATAAACGTATGCATAGACGTATGCGAAACCTCTCTAATATTTAGTACATTTCATTTTGCCGCATGGACAGAGCCCAATGATTGGGCCAATCGCAACCCTACATGTAAATGTGGCCCTACATGTTGTACATTTTTTTGGTAGATTAATTCTCCTGATGCTTTCATATGATCGGGGTAATTCTCGATTCCTAAGCGATACATCTTTAAATTGCACAATTGCACAGAATAAAATGCATACCACCCCATGCATGATCTTGACTTGGTCGACAAACCACCTTACGATATTGTTGCATGGTCTATCACACTGAACATGCTGAAACACTGCAACGCTACTATAGTATGTACCGGTAGTAACCTCCGACTTTTCTAAAGATTTCAACTGTGTTAGTCACCAAATTGTTTTATAAGAAATCCACTCAATTGTAAGACACATAAAAAGTTGCTCTCACCATTGAGGAACAATAATTTAATGAAGAGTGACAATTTGATTGCCATCAGATGCAGGACTAACTGTTATACATGTAAGCTGGTAAAGACATTGGGAAAACTTACATGTAGGCCACTTGCAGATAAACACCAGATTGATTAAAACATTAGTACTTACCTTCAAGGTCGTCTCCAAGGAAGCACAAAGCCCTTGGGGAGCCATGGAAAAGGTTCAATCTCTTGACAGGGGCTGGAGTACTTTGGGATGAATCAGTGAAGTCACCTGAAAAACAACAAGACATATGTGTGGGCTTGTGGGCCAGGTCAAGCGGTAACAGAGGGACACTTTTGTAAATGTACTGTAACTGGTATCCAAGGCCAAGTAAAATGATTCTGGTACTACGTATGTACATGTATGTAAAGGCTACATGTACCTTATTTAGACTGCAAAACTGAGGGAAAAAAATTGGGGGCAGACGACATCCTGGGACACAAAATTAACGTCAAATTTTACAAATTGTTTTCAGACATTCATATCATGCTGTTCCCGACATGTTTCCTTTATCTTTCACATTGTAGTCCATGGGCCACGACACTTGTCGGTACAATTTTGGGGGACAAAGGCTATTCATATTTTTTTGAAAGATGACCACTTTGGGCACATTTTTTGGCATGATGGACATTCTAAAGTGGTAGTTTTATACCATTTTGGTGAAAAAAAACATGGTTTTGGGGACAATAAATCACGTTTTTAAATATTTTCCTATACAAAATTTGCAGGCTTAAATGAAAAATCTAAAAAGTGAATATTGTGAGCAGTGGAAGCGTGGAATTTTTACAAGGTTTGTTTTTCTCAATGGTTGCCATGGCAACAGCCGTTTTTGGGCCAAAAAATTTAATTTTTGGTAATAAAACTTGCATTTTTATACGTGGTTTGTACCGCTTGTTTCATTTTCTTCTCAAAGGTTGCCATGGCAACAGACATTTTGGGGTAAAAAAAAGAAACCCACAATTTTTGGCAAATAAAATGTAAAACTCTGTATCTCCAGATTTATGGAATACTGGTGTACTCCAACGGCAAACGCATTCTAAATCGCGGACGTCCTTGGCAATCGCGGCCCTATTGTTCCTAATGTTAAACGTCCCCCATTTGAATACAGAAACCGACACTATCGTGCGTTCGCGCGCGCACACTGATCGTACCCGACATGTACTATGGGAAACAAGACAAAGATGGACGCAACGTGATGCAGGTCAATCCCTTACAGAAATCTTCCAAGCTGCAAGCTTGCGGCTTGCAGGCAAGCTTGCAGGCAAGCTTGCTTACCTGCTCACCAGCAAGCTTGCTATAATGATAAGTTTGCTGCAAGCTCGCAGCAAGCTTGCCTACATGCTTACCTACCACTCGCTTGCCACCCATTTTCTGTTTTTGTCATCAAACTTGCACTTTTGCATACTAACAATACTCTACATGTACAACCTAACAAGATAAAACTGCATGTTCCTTGCTCTATGAGCAGATGAGCAGCTGAAAGGAATGCATTAATTGCTAAAAAATTTAACTCAGTCCTACAAAATGAATTTAGGCATAAATCAGAGGTGTTAAAAATAGGAAGATCAGTACACATGCAAAACTAAGGACATGATCGATTGATCGAGAGTGCATGGCTATCCTGATACATGTACATATCACAGCATATTTTTTTCTGCTAAATGTAAGCTTATAAATGTCAAATTTGCACTTCCTCACACTGATATTTAGTGATATTTGTAGGTAAAATAATTATCTAAGACTAAATAAATCTATTCTAGCTAGTGTCCTACAATGAACAATGTCATTATGTGAACATGATGGTGAACATGATGATACACAATACAATGGTTTGTCTACACATACATGTACCGGTACATGTACCGGTACATGTACATGTGTAGCTCCATGGTCTACACAAGAAACAAATGGATCCTGCTCTGATCTGTGGCCAAAATATCCATAAAATAAACTCTTAATAATTTCAGTTTTGTTTAATTAGTGCTAGTATTTAATAGTAAAGTAAAAAAAGGCCTGATAAAGCTGATTTCAGATGAGAAATATCACCATGCACATTTGGATTTCCAGCCCTTGCAACACTTTCAAACCAGGCTGCTATTCAAATATACTGTATGCTCACTTGTTTAATGTTGGAGTCAGGGAACCAGAGATAGTGTATATCACGAGATAGTGTATATCACTAGACTGGTTCTCAATCTTTTTAACATAGTGTAGGAGATTAGGCAAATAAATGTAACCTATGGTATTGCATAATTTTTTTCTTTTTTTGGGGCTAAACAAATAAAAGTAAAAAGGTTCAATCATTTTATTATCAACTAGAAGCTTGTTTGTTTTCCAAACAAGTTTGGAGGGCTGTATGGACTACAGAACTTAAGGATTTATATTTTCGTTTCTAAGGCAATTATTTGTTGCAGATCTAGAAATTAATTTATATGAAAAAAAGGTTTACAAAAAAAATTGTTAAAAAATGTTATTGAATTGAGAAAATGCATACATGTATGCAAGCTAGCTGCAAGCTTGTACACATGTACATGTAGCTTGCTGCAAGCTCGCAGGCACACATACTAGCTTGCTGCAAGCTTGCAAACACACATACTAGCTTGCTGCAAGCTTGCAAACACACGTGCAAGCTTGCTGCAAGCTTGCACGTACATGTATGGCCTGCAAGTTTGTTGTACTTGCTGCAAGCTTGCACATATGGCCTGCAAATTTGCTGCAAGCTTGCACATGGCCTGCAAGTTTGCTGCAAGCTTGCTGCAAGCTTGCAGGCACACATGCAAGCTTGAGGCAAGCTTGCAGATACGCATGCAAGCTTGCGGCGAGCTTGCAGCAAGCCTGCAAGCTTGCAGCAAGCTTGCACACAAGACTGCAATCTTGTACAAGCTTGCGGCAAGCTTAATAAGCTTGCAGCAATCTAATTACAAGCTTAATTTGCAGCAAGCTTACATTTCTGTAAGGGACATAGCACCAGTAAACTCAAAATTAATCATACATGTATAATTTTATGTTAAACTCTTCTTATAATTACATGTACATAAAAATGTACGTATGGTAATGTGAAAGGCACCAAAGTATTAGACTATAGCGTTGAATGATTGTTTCCTGTAAACAAACCTTGTATTTTCAATACTTTCAGGTCAAAATTACAGAAAATGTTTGGTTATACGGAAATCACTAACTTAAGCACGGAATCATTTTGATCAACCCATTACTCCTGAAAGAGGTTATTTACCCCCATACAAAATTGAAGTTTGCATTTGCCCCAAAAGGACCTGGACTTACATGTAAATATAAGACAGGAAGTTACAAAATTGGTGACGTGGGGGTGCACAATCCTTGTTTTTAATGAACTAATTTTCACAATCTATTTAATCTCATTTTAGTACAATACTGTTTTGCGGAGCTTGTCTCCAAAAAACTCAGGAGGGAGGTAGAATTGTGTTGATAATTGCTAAATTGCGAACAGGTTGGACTTCCCGCACAATTGGGCTCGACTTTGTCTTGTCACAGGTTCTCTGTGGACCAATCACGTAATTGGGGAAATGTGCCTTCCGGGCCAGGGCGCGGGAAATCGCCATTCTTTCTCGGATAGCAGTCGTTTGATCCGAATTATCTACGTTTATTTTGGAGCTTTATCACACCATGCCGCGGGGGCGAAAACGGAAAACTCATGCGTGTCGGATTGGAATTGCAGCGTATCGGGCTGATACGCACATTTGTGTTTGGAAAGAACCCTGCCGCAAGCCGTCGCGTTACATACGTACGTTAGTCTGGTCAGATTTCCATTCTCGCTTTTTCATTTCTCACTAACATTTACAAAACTAATCTGGAAGTGCAAGAATAAGGACAAGATGTTGAAAAAAATGTGTCGCAAATTCCATCGCTAAATCAAGTCAAAAACTGCGATGCACTTTGAAAAGTGGCATCGCATTTTGCTATGCGATACAGGGGAAATTGTTCACTGTACAGGTTTTTTTTCTCAATGCGATGGTCGGCAGCCGTTCTGTTCGGCATCAGTCTATTCATATTTTAAAACTTCTTTACATCATTTTGTTTTTAATTTTGTGAAGCGCATTGGGGATCATTTATCTGTAATGTGCTAGTATACGTTGGTGTTATTATTATTATTACAAAGAGTGTGCTCTCTTGCACAGTACAATTACAGGCAAGACAATAGTTACCTTGATGAAACAACCTCAGTATACCCCATCCACACGATGTCAACTTCACTTGACCATTGCTTGCTGTAGTAACCTGTATAACCTCCATCACCAAGACAATATTTGGATCCGCCAGGGATGTGTGAAAGTAAACAGGCTTGAAATAAAGACAACAAATAATTAAATTAGACCACATTCCAAGCCTGCTATAGAGTGGTTTTACAATATTACAGGTCACTAAACTTCCCCATGTTTGTCCTCCAGATGAAGGGAAAACACAGGAGCCACGTGCAAAAAATGCACTTTGCACAAACGCTACTTCCCAGACAGCAAGCATACGTCGCACCGACGTCGGCAAAGGTCGGCATAGGTCGGCGAACGTCGCCCGTCGGTGTACGACGTCGGTACGACGTCGGTACGACGTCGGTACGACGTCGGTACGACGTCGGTACGACGTCGGTACGACGTCGGTACGACGTCGGTACGACGTCAGATATGGGCCGGCGATTTCCGTATTTACTATACGTCGGCATTAGGTTAGACATTTGGTCAACATGACGTCACTTTAACGTCAATATTTGACGTAAATAAGGTGTCATATATAACGTCGGTAAGACGTCATATAAAGGTTATCACATTACGTCAGTACGGCGTCGACATACTGCGTCGAATTAACGTGGGTTTAGGCACAACAATTTACGTCATGTTTGCGTCGCTATTATGACGGCAATATGAATATGTGGGCACACGACGTGTTAAAGACGTCTTTTTTTTCAGTCATTTTAGACTCCTGCGTCATAAAGTGGTCGTGACCAGATTTACCGTGTAAAAAGGCTAATTTGCTTCAGTTTTGGCAGTTGTTTTGATTTTTGTAAATGGGTTGTTGCTTGATAATAGGCAAATTGGCAATTGTCAGGGATGAACAAACTCAAAGTGGCGAGTGATTAGTATTAAGTTTGGTATTCGGTATGTATGTAGGTGTGTGCCAACCATGGGTTACATGGTGCAGGTTTTTGTGGAGCATAAATAGAAGTCACGCATAAAGATAATGTATGAGTAAGAAGTGTATGTAATGAGTAAGTAGTGTATGATTAGTGTATGAGTAATGTATGGGGCGTCAGGAAAAGACGTCTTTTGGCTTTGCATACGACCCCACAAAGACGTTAATAAGACTTCAATAAGACGTCAATAATTTACGTCTGCCGTTGAGCCAGCATTGAATTGACGTGGAAATAAGGTTGGGAATTGAGCGATATCACGTTTGTCCAACGTTAACGCCAACTTATAAACAACGTTGTGCCAACGTTATTCGTAAGTGCAACTTTACGTTGGAACAACGTCACTTTCTAACGTTGGTCCAACGTTTCTTCATCAATTACTGACGTTGATCCAACGTTGGGCTAACGTAAGTTTGCTGTCTGGGTTCGCACAAACGCTACTTCGCCCAAGCGGCAAGCGGCATCACACGAACGCAAGTAAAACTACGCTATGCATTAAAGTGTTTCGGCGAATTGCCATTTAGGTGAGGTGGTTGGAGCGAGGTGGTTGAGGGCGAGGTGGTCGAGAGCGAATTTATTTTTGCTATGGAGATGCGTATTTCGTGCCACAAATTTGGCGCACGCGCGCTTTGCTGACGAGCCTGTGTCTTTAATTGTAATCCTCGTTGCGAAATGATTTGAAGCAACACCGGCTAGCTTGGTGGTCGAGTGGTTAAGACGCCTGCAGTGTTCTTCACTACCTGTTTTGTCAAAATCAAATGTACCATTAGCGCCCGGAAAAAAATTTGCCACCCGAACAAAAAAAATTGGCTGCCCGGACAAAAATAATCTTTTCCTCTAAAACACTTCAGAAATACGGCCGAGTCATTAAAAAATTACTTATGAAAGTCACGAAACATGTTTCGCCGACAGCTGGTTTCACTAACCACGCATATTTACATGTACATGTATGGCACGGCGACAATTGCATGCATCTGTTTTGAACAGCGCCCTCATGCGGCTAACAGCACTGCTATACAATGGATAACACTGGTCTGCCTTGTTTGCAGGTCGTGGGTTCGAGGACCCATTTGTTTGTGTACAGTGTATATCATTTAAAAAAAAAAAATGTTTTAATGGTTTGCTATTAGTCACTATCATAGCGATAACTGTCCTGTCCGTCATTTGTGATGTTGTAACAGACACAATGTACGGAAAATGTTCCCTTTGTAGTTTGTGTGTCCATGAAATTTAGGATACTCGGTGGTAAAAGGAATGGATGTATGTATACAAAAATGAACAAAGTGCTGATTGGTCTCAATTTCGACGTTTTTTTGGTTTATTGTTCATATAGTTCCTTTCAACCAGTAGCCATGCCATGGTAGAGGTTTTCTTCATAAAACGATCTAGCAATAGAACTACATGTACATGTATTAACCATCTTAGTACAGGAGAATAAGAGTCGGATAACTTTTCTCCCATGTACGTTCCCTCGTTGATGTACGTACGTGTGTACTGCACATGTAAAAAATAGTAAGCCTACATGTACAAATGTACATAAAAGCCATGACATACCGCATTATAGTGAAGTCTTGGACTCTGTGTTTTTCCTCTTTTGATGGTGCATCGTGGACCAACCCATGTGCGGCCAAAATACACCTTGTAGGTTACGTCATAGAGATGTAGTCTGACCTCATATTCAACGTTGATGTCTTCTGCATACTGTGCCTACAAAATGATAAACAGGAACCAGGTATGATGAACTCATAAACATGTAAAACATGCAGTAGTACCGGTACAAGCTCATTCCATCTCTAACCAAATTATACAGTGTGTATTTTGCTTGTTGAACATGTACCCGGTAACCCCGTTGCTCATGGAAACCTGTAAAGTGCTTTATGAATGGCAAAAACCTTTAAAGAGGAAGAATCCCCCTTGACGAAAATCCAGCATTTAGGCTTTTTTCGATAGTCCAAATATCCCTCTTGCCGACGTGGATTTTTATTATTTTTTAATTGTCGGTTTTAAGTGGATAAATTGCAAGCAAAAGTGCGCTTTTCGAAAATGAGATTTTTGCGATTTCTGAAATGCTCATTAGGTATTAATGATATGCGCGTGACCCCGTGACGCAATCCTGAGAAAGAGAAGTCAACACGATTGTTAGCTCCATACGTTTACACGCAAAAAAATTGGAAAACCGTCTCTGTTAGATGGTGTTTTTTGAAGAATTTTGTTGGTCCAAAAAGCCAGAGATATGCCCAGTAGCTGCGTGGTTGTATGTTTTACCAGACACTATGAAAAAAAAAGAGCAGAAAGATTTTCTTTTCTATTACCAAGAGAGAGAAAAATGAGTCGCTCATTCTATAACTTGTACGGCCGATGTTCAAACACGTGGGAACTACGCCCGCAGGGGACCGTACCATGCTGTACATACATGTATCACAGACCGCTGTGAATGCCGTTCGTTCCGTGACAAAACCACCTGTCGCAATGCACCAGTATTTACTTCAAAAGAGCTTCATTGTGAGCCACAATTTCATCGTTTTTTCACAAAACAGGTAATATAGTAGATTGTTGTCATATTACATGAAGTGTTTTTCACGTTTGTATTTTGAATTACAAGGACAAAACAGGCATGATAAACATTCACTTCGTGTATTTTCCATTCAATACTGCACAGACCGTTTTGTATGTTTCTCAGGATGACGTCAAAACCCTGTTGATTATTATTATTATTATTATTATTATTTCTTTCTGGTATTCATACCAAGGATTCCTCAATAGTGCTCATTGCACTGTCACTCGTAAGCGTGAGGAAACCCATGAAGAATTAGAATTTGAAATGGCCAGAGACACCGGGGAATCCCCTTGCTCTTCACGAAAGAATGCTCTGGGATCTTTAGAGTGCCTTACCATTACCTAACACACTGGACCAACGGCTTTACATCCCTTCCGAAGGATGGAGCAAGTGTGGTTGAGGGCCTTGCCCAAGGGCACAGGTACCGCAGCCGGATTCGCACCCATAATTGCGAGTCAATGGCCCTAACCACTCGGCCACGGTACCCCACAAAACAAGTGACCTCGAGCGTTTCAGAATTTTGGGTGAAGAGGGTCGGAAGTGCTTTACGTTTTAAGCAAAAGCCTGTCGATTTTTTGTGAAAAACAAGTTGTGATGGTGTTGTAGACACATACACCTCCATGATAAACAGAAAAACAAAAAAAAATGGGGAAGGGGGATTCTACATGTAGCTGTTTAAGCTGGGTTGACAACCTCTACTGTAGCAATATACCTCAAATATTCATCAGGCAGCCACGGTATTTCCATGGTGCATTCCAGCAACTTGGCCGTGTGATATAGTTTTACTATTTCTCCGCGTCTTCGCACGTGCGCATGACATGCAAAAAACCAGGTATGTACATGTACATACACCATGTACACTGAACAAAATTATAAATGCCCCATGTGACACTTTGAAACTTTTATTGTTGTGGGTGGAATCACTGCATCACTGAGCATTTGCTCACTGGCAGAGATGGACACAAATGTTGTTTACAAAACAAGACAAATAACCATTTTGTACAATTATAAGACAATATCAGCTCATTTAGGGTCGCACATTTCATGTTACATAAATAATTAACATGGGGCGTTTATATTTTTGCTCAGTGTATATGGGGCAAAAAGTGTGACATTAGTGTCAAAATTTCAAAAGCGGTATTTTTTCTTTTTCTTTTCCAATTTTAGTTAGCCTATATATGTTGATGGTTAAGAAACAAAGAGGCAATTCCTATACATCAGCACCACAAATACCATACCGGTACCAGTTCAAAATATGCATGTCACTTCCAAAAATACCGCTGCTACATGGATGCCAAATCACATTTCCTCACTATTTCCTTTCATTACAGTTTATTATTTCATCAATGTTTTTATTGATTAATTTCCCACCTGATGCATTGAAGACATCAACAGCATAAAGTTGTTCATGTGTTGAACATAAATTTAGGTGTTGATTATTGGTGAATACAAGTCCTGGCTCATTGTTTTAAAACACCAATTTTGATCGGTTACATATTGTGGGAGGATCCCCACACATAATAATTTCACTGTTGAATGTGTACATGCTACAAGTTTATTCCTGTGGTGCCTGTTCACATGTACCGATGCTACATGGACACCATGTCCTGTAGCATTGGGATTATTAGTGTACCGGTATACTGGGGTACCAGTATACTGGGGTACCGTGGCCGAGTGGTTTGGGCCATTGACTCGCAATCATGGGTGAAAACTTGGGGTTGCGGGTTCGAATCCGGCTGCGGTACCTGTGCCCTTGGGCAAGGCACTCAACCACACTTGCTCCATCCTTCGGAAGGGATGTAAAGTCCAGTGTGTTAGGTGATGGTAACGCACTCTAAAGATCCCAGAGCATTCTTTCGTGAAGAGCAAGGGGATATACCCCGGTGTCTCTGGCCATTTCTAATTATAATTCTTCATGGGTTTCCTCACGCTTACAAGTGACAGTGCAATAAGCACTATTGAGGAATCCTTGGTATGAATACCAGAAAGAAATAATAATAATAATAAAACCCCATCATGTTTTGAGTTTCAATATTCTTGAATATTTCAAGATTACAATTAATTGCAATATGTTTACAAGCTTTGCCATTTATTTAGTCCATTTATCTCATGCCAATTTCATACTGATGCTACATGGACACTACATGTATGTCCTGTAGCGCTGGGAAGACCATGATGCACTGAGCCTCTTTAAAAGGTCATTATGCGCCAGTAAAGGACAGGGATTGTTCCGACACGTAGAATACCAATCTTGCCAACATAAAGCGACGTTTATTTGTATCACAGTAGCCTTGTCCAAGGCATGAAATTGTGTGAATCCGTGAATTTGCCTGTATGCTACATGTATGCATCGAAAGTGCGCCATCGCGCGGTGAATTGTAGCCAACGGCAAAATAGTCTGGTTACCAAAATATCTTGGTCTGAACGCAGATATAAAGAAACACATAACGAATCGAATACAGAAAGAACAAGCTAGCTACCGGTATGATACAGCCTCGCCCGAGAAGTCAGGATTCAGACCAAGATATTTTGGTAACCAGACTATTTTGCAGTTGGCTACAATTCACCGCGCGGTGGCGCACTTTCGCTGCATAGCATACAGGCAAATTCTTCACGGATTCACACAATTTCATACATAGCCTTGGACAAGGCTAGTATCACAGTAACGACACACCTTGGGTAAATATGACAGGATTAACAACAATGGCGAAGGGCCACAAGAGCCCGGATGAAGAACTAATGGGCGCTAGAGGGCGCACTAACAATCACTGGCGATGAGCAAGAAATTGTTTAAATTGTCAATATTCTTGAATATATCAAGATTAAATTAATAACATTAGGTTTACAAGAATTTCTATTTATTCAGGGAATTTATATTACGGTATGCCAATTTCCTACTGATGCTACATGGATACCGTGTCCCGTAGCATCAGTACTACCTTTTAATAATAATAAATAATAATGAATATTTGTAATGCGCCGGTATCCATCAGAAAGATGAAATGTTTTGAGAAGAAGAAATGTTTTGTGTGACCAATATTCTTGAATGAAGTGAATGATAAGTGCAAGTATTTTACTGATGTACATTTATATTATTTTATTGGTTGGACATCTGCCACACTCCAATAATGTTATTATTCCTACCGATGTCACACATGGACGCTATTTTTTTAACGGTAAATTCTGATCACACACACAGTACACAGAACTGCAAGTCCACACCAAAAGAGATACACCTGTAGACATGACTTTCAAAAAGATGTATTGTCCATGCATGCGCTTTCGGTGTGGCACCTAAAATAAAAAGGTTTGAATTTACATTTTTCTAGAAACGTACGTTATTTGCATTCAAATGAGACACCAATAAAAAAAGAAAAAGATTTCATTCAACTGGGGGCCTGTGTCATATCAAGTGTTTCTTCCGTCTCAAAGTTTACAGACAATGTTTGGTCTGTAATGGTAAATAATGCAAAGCTTATATACAGTGCGCCCTCTCTTTTCTCTTTTCTCCTTTCTTTCTGTAAAAAAAAGAAAAGAGATTAGACAGGGCACTAGTCCAGAGGGCACGCTGTACACTGCACATTACAGACCAAAAACAGTTAGTCAGAATTGGTAGACTTGTAGGTAGGGTGCATTAAAACAGCTGTATAAAAATTGCAATTTTCACAGGGTTGATGATATACGGTATTTATAAAATACAAAGTACGATTATTTTTTCCCGTTAAAATAAGGTAAATTGTTTTAAAATTTGTTCAGAAAAAAATTTTGAATTTGCTGAGAACAGCCAATATAACTTTAAACTGTCAAGGGGTAAATGTTTGTCTTCCTCAGAGGGGGAAAAATACCAAGCTAATAAACGTTCTCTTAAAAGCAAACTTTGTTTTTTATCTCACTATTATGAATCCAACCTCACAACAATTTTTCAACTGATTCCGACTGCTTTCACTCATTATGTACATGTATGCATGAGTTATAGTCAACAGTGTTTTGGCCCATGAGTACAGAAGGGCCAATGAGCACACATGAACACTATACGGTACATACCTTTTCCACAAATATCGGAGGAAGTCCATCAACAGAGAGAAGAGTAATACAGAATGGCACCCAATCATCTCTGCGTTTTTGTGAGATTAGACGTTGATCATGAGGCAGAATAAAACAAGTCTTCGCAAACAATGAACGTAGTTCATTTACATTTCGCTTTGTTTCAGATACATGTACTGGTACATGTACTTCGTGCATGAATGTTGAGATACTGTTGGAAAGTGCCATAACGTGGCCAAACGGTTTGGAAACTGTTGGTTGCAGTGCAAGCTTCTCGTTACCGAGAGACTACATCTACATTCAAATAAGATGGCACACGTACATGTAGCATCCGTGACATTCCCAATGATTTCACCCTATGGTACCGGTACATTGGTGCAAAACCTGTACATTTCTACAGTAAAGCACATACAGTAACCAATAACAGTTAATCTTTGCCACTCTACATGTACGGTACCGGTACATACAGCAATTACTGCTGAAAGGCATTATTGTTACCATGGCAACATACTGTTGCTCTAATGACTATTCTGTGCATGCAAGATACCAAATGCACATTGATGGTTACTAATAATATGTAGGTCAAGGATCACTTCTGAATGGCTGCACATCTCACTAGTGTGACCTATTTCTGCACCAATGAGAAAATTAATATTAAACTACATGTACCGGTACTATATTTGTAAGTTATAAATTAACGCATGGTACTGCTTCACTAGACTGGTTCCCGTCCACATATTCCACATAGGAGAATATAAGGACAAGTAAATTAAAGGGCGCTTCATCCGTCTTAGCGCATGCGCATTGTGTGTTTTACATACATTTTATGTATATTTAAAAATTGGCAAAGCCCTTTGCTTTATAGGCAATGTACTTTAGGCAATGTTATAGACACGCACGGCCAGGTTACAAATTTCAATACAAAATTTACACACTTACAAAAAACAAAAAAACAATAACCATGTGACCACGGGCAGATTTCTGCCCGTCATGGCCATGATGGCCGCCCTTTACCGATCCTTATATTTTCGCAATAAGCGATAGGATTGGGAACCAATCTACTGCTTCACATATGTCCATTTTATTTTTTTTAATTTTTTTTTTCAAACATACATGTACAACATTACATGACAACAATCAAAAGGAACGACAATACGTTTTTGCAAATAACAAGTACATGTGAACCAAAGGAAGGAACAAATATCACATACAAAACCATAATACAATTAAAATACATTTCAGCATTTTAACTTACACATGTACCGGTAGCAACAAGAGATAATACCGTTAAATTTGTTCAATACACATAAAGCACTATTTTTTGTATAATTTCTTTGAAAAGATTCCATACTTAGTCGTTTTTTTTCCATAAATAAAAACGATTTAAGGTTGTCCCTAAACTGGCTAATTATATCTGATCTGTTAGTTTGACCTTCAAAGACAATCTTACATACTTTTAAATAATTAAAAATACTGGGGACTATCTTTAATTGATATCGTAATGATTAAGTTATTATTTTTAGGGAATGTGGACAAGTGTCCATGATGGGTTTGGAAAAGCAACCTGGCTCCACCGGGATTCGAACCGCGGACATTCTGCTTAACGTGCAGACGCCCTACGAATCGAGCTATGCAGCCAACTGGTGGTCTCGACTCACAGTATTGCAGTTGTTTCTCACCGATTGGGATTGGCTATCACGTGAGCTTAACAAGCCCTACAGAGAAAGAACCACCCCTCCCAGAGATCAAATTAAGATACGCCCAAACCCCTGCCCAGCTTGCCCAAATTATAAGTAATGATTAAGTGATTATTTTTAGGGATTATGACCAAGGGACCGCCGCACACTGTGGGCCAGAATGATTGGAAAGTGTGCCAAAATTAAATACCGGTACATGTATTTGTCTGTTTTAGAGGAAAGTGGAGTTCTGAGGGTTTTGAAATGCGTAGAATACAATGGTGAAAATTTTAAATCTTTGTGACGTCACTATTATAATGATAAACTTACCAAAAACAAACTACATGTACGGAGGTTTGTTTTACAAACATATAGTTCATGCAATAAAAAGACATCTTTTTTGCACGAACTACATGTATACATTTTTAAAACAAATGTCCATATTTGGCCTTAGTATTTCTTAATTTAGGAAATGCTCTATATCAGTGCTCGAAATAAGCGGTATCGCATCGCAGTTTGCGATGCAAAAACTGCAGTTTGCGAACCATAAACTTTTATTGCCTAGCAAAACTGCGAATCAACTTTTTAGCACAAGTTTAGTCCAGAATTGCTTCCACCACCAGCATACATCATGTACAGTACATGCTACAAAACTAAATGCATCAAAATATATGCACAAAAGGTTGCCCTTCCCTCACATTTCAAGTTAAAAATATCAAAAGGCTGTATTTAAAACAAACGATGGGCTTACATTCGATCCCCGCACAGACCCGGGCGCACCGGAACGTGCCTAGTCTAGTTTCCGGACCATAATATTCCCGGCTTTAGTTGGGCGGTAACCAGTCCAACACATGCCGATCACCGTTTTGTTAACTTGAACGTCATTGGCCAGAATTTACTAGCAGCAGGTCATATTATTTTTATCAGCCAATCAGCATGCGTTTTACAACACGAGTTGGCCTCTTACTCTGAACGGGGAATTCCCTGCACGTGAAATCCCCTGCACGTACGTACATGTACATGTAGCTGGGTTGTCGATCGTAATTTTTGTGATCGTTTTTTTCGTGCATCGCAGCGACTGTGTTTTGCTTGATTGTCATTTTTATGGAAAATATCATCAACTACTGTACCATGGATAATGTGCAAAAATGTATTTGAGAAATGAGAATATTTCGTGTGGAATGGTCACCAACTACCGGCAATGACCGGCCGGCGGCGGCCGTGTCGCGTCAAGCCTGCCGGGCGGGCTCTGTCTGCCAATCGCACCGTAATTCTAGTAGGAAATAAGTGCTCCTCAATTTCCAGAATTGCTATTCAAATGAAACCAATGATTAGCAAAATTGCTCCAGCCTGAAAACAAATTATTTTGAGCCTTGTATATCATGTATTTTTTTTTTAATTTCACTGACGCAATCGATAATACATGTATGATGTCCAGGAATGTTTTCCTGATAAGACGGAGGAAACGAATAGAAGCCTTAAAGGGACCATAACCGGTCAAACATACATGTGTACACACATCCAAGTTTATCAAATGGGCGATTCACAAAAAACAAATAAACTTCAAGGGTAGCAAATTGTAGCAGTCCAATTTGGTTTTAAAATATTTTTGAGGGTCTTGGCTTCTGGGAAAAAATATGACTTGAGGCGGGAATCGGCCGGAATATTTATTTCCGGAGTTAATGAATAAAGCACACTACTTTTTAAAACTATTTTTCTGTGTTTGTCCGTGTTTTTTTGGATGAAATACAAAATTGTCTTTAAATGTGAAATGTTCTCTAACATGTCTAATTTCAAGCCAAATTTCATAACTTTACATTTTGCACAGCGGTCGTAATGGCCGTTTAAAATATTATAGAATAACGTGATTGTTCCCGTGATTTGCCTGTTCTCGTCGGGTTTAAGACGGTATTACTCGAAGTTAAAAATGTTATGGAGATTACTTAAAATAGTCCCACACAATCTTAAGAAATGTAAACATTTTAATTTTTAGAAAAATCACCATTTGCCTATTTTGGCACAGTTGCAATTGCCACCTGGCCCAGTGTGCGCCGGGGTGAATTAATTTGATACAAATGTGGACAAATGTCCATGATGAGTTTGGGAAATCTGGATGCAGTGAAAGCACCTTGGCTCCACCGGGATATCCCAAGATTCTATCTACTACAGTAAAATCTCGTTAAGTCGAAACTCAAGGGAGTGTACGAAAACTTCGAGGTATCCAGAGTTCGAGTTAAACGGAGGTCCCGATTTGTTCCTTCCATTTGAGTTCCAATGCTCGAAATATGTGCACCGTATCGCTAGCCTATTACTAGCCATCAATGTGTATGGCTTGGACTCGATATTTAGCCCTTTTTGAGTCTTTTTCAAGCTAGAAAATCAGCAGGTTTCACATGATTTCTTGTATTTATTGAAGGTGTATTTTCTGTGATTGTATTTTGTACAAAAATTAAAGCTTAAAAGATCCAACGTACCAAGTGTTTTGTGTCTTCTTTTGGGATTCTCGGCGAGTGTAGGCATAACGTACACGTGCACGACACGCAGTTTACGTGTCGGTGCTTTCCTGTGTCAATAGAGGGCGCACTATTGTCCACTGGCACTGCTTGCAAGGCAAGCGGCAACTTTCATGTTTTAGTCGGCCCGGCGGTATCAATCGGGCACAAACGAAACCACGCATGGCGTGCCGCTTGCGGAATCGATCATTGCATCAATGGCAGTGGGTATGCTGTTCGTGGCTGTTGAATGCTACCACACGCGCGAAATGTGCCAAACCACGCACGGACATCAATTGGCCCCGGTACCATTCAGGCATTCCAGGAAGGCCCGATTCATTGCGGTTACGAGTTCGATTGCGTGCATGTTTGCATTTCTTGACTTGCTCGATGAAAAGAGAAGTATTTTGACAGTTGTGACACATGAAGAGCTTTTCACACTTCTTTGTGATCGTGTCAGAAGCGGTTTCTTTTGGGACTAGCTGAAAAACATTTCGAGCTAAACGGAGTTACTCGTGTTAGAAGTTCGAGTTACGGGAGTATTTGTGTGCACAAAATTCTATTATTATGTCGGGAATGTGCGATCACTTCGAGGTAAACAGAGTTTCGAGTTATCCGGTTTCGACTTAACGCGATTTTACTGTACTATCATTTAAGTAGAAATATTTGTCTCCGTTAAATTTTCTCAGCAGTCTTTCAATAAAAATCCAAGCGTTTAAAGTAAAGCTACAATAAATGAACAGGTGTTCATGTGATTCTTGCTCCGTTTTACAAAGAGGACATACTATAGAATATCACTGATTTTACCAATTTTATGGAGAACATCTTCAGTAGGCAGAATCTGACATTTTAATTTGCACCAGAAATGCTTATCATCAGGATCCAAGCATGAGAGAGTTTTTCCAAATATTATTCCAAACACTAGATTAAAGACATTCTGCCAAACATTTTGAGATATTGGCATACCGGTACTAGTGTCATGACTGTACAAAACTTTTGCGAGATAAGCTCTTTATAAATTTCTTTAAAACTAGCAGCAGCTATACATGTATGAATAAAAGAACTATCTTATATCCATAAACAACCAATTTCTCAAATGATTAGGGGGACCGTATCTCGTTTCTTCCATTAAAGAAAATTTGATATGATTTTGGATCCGTCCAACCATTCTTCCAGCATTGATTTTTCTAACATTACATACGTACACATGTACAAACATGAGCAATTTCTTGAAACATTATTAAACTGTTAAACTACTGTACATGTACATGTGGTACCTTCTTATCCTTAACACAATGGAAACCATTCGACTTAAGAATGGAACTTTCTATGGTTGAATTGTCAGTAGTGATAACAACTTTTTCCACAATGGTACTTAATTCTCCGCACTCCAATAAAGAACTAAAATTCAATTTTAGGTTACCTCCTGTTTTTGTGGAAAGCAGTAATTAAGTCCACATAAAAATCAGTAGTAGTAATAAGAGGTTTCTTAACATTTGCAAAAATATACCACTTTAAAGATACAATGTAGTACATGATTGGTAAACTGTTACAAATAGTTTTATCCCCCTGTGTGATTGAAGATAGGCATAATTAAAACCAACCTGAGCAAAAACCAGCTCCGTACTTTGTCTAACTTTTGAGAAAACAGTCAAAAAAGGATTTGCAGTCATTTCACCCCAAAAACAATTCGCCCTGAACCACGGCCTTTGTACGAAGTGGTTTTGGGGCGAAGTACCGGTAGCATTTGGGCGAATGTAGTGTTTGGACGAAGTGATTTCGGGCGAAATGGCACTTGGGCGAAGTTGCTTGGGGGCGAAATGGCACTTGGGCGAAATGGTTTTAGGGCGAATTGGATTTTCGTCTCATAAGACGAAAAATAATTGTTTTACTCATAATGCTGTAACCAAACAGATGAACCGAACGGGATTTAACCGAACTTGGCACTTCCGAACCGAACCGAAAATTTCACTCAGTTCGGCTGTTCTGGAGTGTTTCACTTTGAATTTCACATTAACTGTAAATTTGAAAGAGAGTTGGCCTCCTGAATGTCAAAATCCAACTTAAATTGACTGATTATAAATGCTTGCAAAAGCGCTTCGTGTTTAACTGGCGAACGTCATATGCACTGTACAAAGCAACTCTTGTGCCAAATCAGATCCGACATTTTGAGCCCGGTGCCGGCGCCCACCGTACCGACATTGCATGACTCCATACAGACATGACTACATGATAGATATCTACACAGACGTCACTCGATCGGTGCCGATCAAATATTGTATTGGCTCCATCGCTGCAACGTGCCAGAGCATAGAGTTACGGTACAGCACGCGGTGCAGATGCGTACTGCGCGGTACATGTACCGCGCAGTACGCATCTGCACCGCGTGCTGATAATTATCGATTGATTGGAACGATTTGATTGGAACGATAATGCTTCTTGTATTTTTTCTTGAGCTTTTGTGCGGTTGGAACACCTTCCATTGCAAATGATGTTCGGTTGTAACAACACAATGGTCCAAGTGCACAAGTGCAAGCAAGCGCAGAAGCTTTTAACCTGCTTTGCTCGCTAACCCGGGACAGCCAGTGTCGTCGTTTCCCACTTCATGACACCAGTGGGAATGAATTTAGTTTGTTTGGCCAGAAGAGATAGACAGCTGTGAGATCAAGAAGACGGGTGTTTTGACAGCTATTGATTGCTTTCCGGTGACGTCACGCCTTCCATCCACCATTTTGGCTGTCATTTTTCATGACGCACGTGGCTCGAGTGATAACCGGCAAAAACAGCAAAAAAAGAAATTTAAGATACATGTAAATGTAAGTTTCAATCGCTTGGGTAGTGACCTATCGGGGGAACCACCCCTCAGAAGAGGAGGCTCATTTTGCCATTTTTCTTTGCGGACCCACTTTTCAACCTTGACCACGCCCCCAAAAATGGTGTAATTGCTTTGTCCTTGATGAAGCAAACCCATGTGCCTAGTGTGTGTGCATAAAGTCAATCCAACCATCCATGTGGGCACCATGGGGAGCCAAAACTGAAAACAAGTTACCACGATAATCAAAAATGAGAGTTTTCGGGGAGCGACATCTCGAAAAGGAAACGTGGTACCGTACTTTTGATAACAGAATCATGCAGATTGGATGCCAATATCAATTTTCAGGTAAAAATTCCCAAGCATTTTTGAGCTACAGGCCTCCTAAAATGGGAAAAACTTCAATGGCACGGCTACGATTGGAAAAAAGTGGGTAGGGTACCGTTAGGCATTTTCTGGAGGTCATATCTCAGCAACGAGTTGGCCTCTAAAATTTTGTACATGTTTATGACATGGTTGAGGTATTTTTAGAAAAAGTTTCCTCCAAATCCGAGTCGGACCCCGACCAATTTTCTGAAATTTTAAGTGATTTCACACGGAATGACCAAGGTCAGTCCTGATGTTTGAATTGTTTATGTTTATACTACATGTGTTTCTTACTAATTTGCATTACAGTAACGATGGAAAAAGTATACACATGATCCTACATGTACATGTACATGTATAATTTACCGGTGTTTTTGTAAATTTGTCAGGTTTTGTTTTGTCATGCCCGACGTAACTTGATTAGTACTGTATACTCAGTGGTTTACTTTTGTTTTGTGATGATAGTGGACAGGCTACATGTAGTCCAGATAAGTAGGGGTCATTCCGTGTCAATTCAACAAGCTTTTGGACCTGACCACCACGGATTAAAATGAAATTTGGTGTGCTGATTGGACTCATTGAGAAACAACGAGAACTGAAATTTTATGTAATTCGGTCAATTAATTTTTGAGATACGGGTCAACGAACTTTGGGCTAATTAGCATGACCTGCTATGTTTGGACAATTATATCTCTAAAAGTAATGGACCTACATCATTTTAAAGCTCATGAAATGGCCTCCATTTTATAACATAACATCGAAATTGTATCTCGTACCACAAAAAAGTTATGTGAATTTATAACCTTTGACCTTGATTTGCAAAAATGCGTATTTGTCAAAATGCGTAATTTTTTTTATTTGTTAGCTTAAGATGTAAGGAACATTTCCAGAAAGATTTGAGATGGGCACTCTTACAGTTTTTGAGTTATGATAATTTTAACATTAAATAACATGTACAACACATACATACTTAACCACCAACATATAGGCTAACTAAAATTGGAAAAGAAAAAGAAAAATACCGCTTTTGAAATTTTGACACCAATGTCACATTTTTTGCCCCAACTTCGTGGAGAGACCCATGTACATCTACATGTATGTACACACACAGTTACATGTTATTTACATGGTATTTACATGGTATTTAAATGTTATTTAATGTTTAAATTATCGTAACTCAAAAACTGTAAGAGTGCCCATCCCAAATCTTTCTGGAAATGTTCCTTACATCTTAAGCTAACAAATAAAAAAAAATTACGCATTTTGACAAATATGCATTTTTGCAAATCAAGGTCAAAGGCTTGAAATTCACATAACTTTATGGTACGAGATACAATTTTGATGTGATTTTATAAAATGAAGGCCATTTCAAGAACTTTAAAATGATGTAAAGTTTATCTCTGTAGGTCCATTACTTCTAGAGATATAATTGTCCAAACATAGCAGGTCATGCTAATTAGTCCAAAGTTCGTTGAACCGTATCTCAAAAATTAATTGACCGAATTACATAAATTTCAGTTCTCGGGGTTTCTCAAGGAGTCCAATCAGCACACCAAATTTCATTTCAATCCGTGATGGTCAGGTCCAAAAGCTCGTTGAATTGACACGGAATGACCCGTATACATGATGTAGCGGTACTGTTCATTTGTTGCCTGAATTTATACTTGCATGTAATTGCCTTTGCATTGGTCAACAGAGTGACCTTGGTTTGTGCTCTGTTATATATCAAGTTGAAATGGACAATAAAACTCGGCAGTTTTTGGCAATCCGAGAAATGACAAAATCCTTATGCATTAGTCTCCCTTCCTTTCTTGAGCCAAAAACTTGATATTTTCTCATTGCTAAAATCATGTTTCCTAACAAAAATTACACTTTCCGGGAGCATTTTCATGTCATCATAGTCATGGAGAATTAGTGGCGAAGCCGGTAGGGCCTATACCCTGGTTTGACAATTGAAAAAAAAAACATTGGGACGATGTCTATTAATTATGTTTTTGTGTCATTCTACATGTATTAAATGTTCCAGATTATTTCCGAAGAATTTCTTGGTCACCGAGCTTTATGCCAAACTTTTCAACACAAAACGGCTACGGTCAACAGGCAATGTTTTTCAGTCAGGTCAGAAAAAAATGTGTACAGCTACATGTAGCTCAGCTTGAAAGATTATTTTCCCAAACCGCCGAGTGAAAAGCTGGCAAATGTGTACAACTGTGAATTCGTGTAGATCTTAAAATTTTGCAGCGTTCTATATACAATTTTCAACTGAGCTTGATCTCTAAATAGCTGTGCGTGTCAAAATCAGGTTTTCTGCGGGGCGGTCACTTTCGCATTACAATTTTTCTGGCTTGCGGCCAGGACTTACCGATTCACTTAACCCCTGGATGCCCTCGATAACTTGAATGTGAAGGCGGTAGGATCTTGAATGTGTTAAAGGAGTTGTGCCCTCTTCTCCATGTTCGCTCCTTTCCACAGCGCATGGTAGTGTGTTGCTGTTCAGGAGACAATTCTTCCTCCAAATTAGGGATCCCATTATCTGCGTACATTTACTACGTAACAAAACAAAATTGTGTTATTATTGCTACTTGTAGATGTCATGCACTTATTTTTTGTAATCCCAGCCTTGGGGACTCGGCTGGGGATGTAAAATTGGCCCAGCATGATACCCTGCCATGTCCCCACTACTGCCCCGGCCGGGTGGGGCACATGTATTTTTTGGACATCCCTGCTCATACCCCGGCCCCAGAATGCAGGGCATTATTGCACTGACAAAAATCTTTTTTATGTGAGGAAAAGCTTCTTAAAAAAAGAACAACATTCTTAGTTAGAAATTCAAGGAGACAATTTAGAAACAAATCTCAATTTTCAAATGTCTAATACATGTGTACTTCAAGAAAAGATTTCTCATTTCAAGATTCTGAATCGTATATCATGTGTATCTTCTCAATTCAAGAAAATTTTCTGATTTTTGGGAACCTTTTGTTACATAAGAAACATTTCTAAAAAGAAAAAAGGACACATGAACAAAATTATAAACATTTACTTTTGTGTCAAACGGAGATAAAAAACACAAATATCTCATTTCACAAAGAAACCTCATGCCAAATTCCAGTAATTTGCAAATTTTAACACCTGTCATCCTGGAATGGTTTTTTGTATACCGGTTCGGTTTGGCAAAAGTTCGGAAATTTCTTCCCGAACATTTGTCCGGTTCGGGTTCGCAAAGTATTGCCGGCGGTGTGGGTTCCAGTTGAAAGTGATCATGCACGTGCAGCTAGCTTTCTTTACAAATTAGGGCCTACATGTACATGTGGGTGTACAGACGTGTTTGTATTTTTTTTAAACTTCAAACCCGCTCTTTTACACAATTTATTTGTCGTAATGAATACATGTAACGGCTTTGGTGGGATGAAATTGACCCGGGAAACTGAACGGAATCCGCGGCTGAAGTACAAGAGGGCGGGCTATCTTGACCGTGATTCGCTATGTTCGGTCATGTGTAACATCTCGCTCTTCTCTTCAGTGTGCTGGGAAAATGTAAAGAAAAATTACGTTGGACTAGTTTTTTTCCTGTTTAGAAGAATCATCGGGGGAAAATGGACCACAGCATTACCGGTACATTCTGGAGATTCCAGGGACTTCCATGGTAATTTGTTCAATGTTTAATTTTGACTCACTGTAAGGTGAAATTTCAGTTTGGAGTACGGCCCCCATCTACATGTACATGTAGGTCGTGCAGGAAAATTCAAAATGGCGAATGGGGTTCAATTGGTAAGGGGCTAAAAAGTCACGACCCAATGTAAACATCAGAAAATCACTTTTAGCCTTCTAAAAGTATACTAGGTAGGCCTTAAACTCCAACAGCTGTTGATTACCATGTTTACTGGCATAGAATTCCACTTTCTTAATCAAATTTCCCCCCAAAAAGCAATCCTATCTGTTCTGCATCTCTAAAAACCGTGAACGATAGTTCTTTTTGTTTTGTTTTTTTACCATAACCGACAATCGGAGATTTTACTTACCAAAAACGCATTTTACACACATCAAATAAAAACCTACACACAATTAAAGCGTGTGTACGTGCTGTGACCAAGCATGTACACGTACATGTACCGGTACTACCAGTATTTTTTCGCGCCACAGTTTTTATCTGTACAGTAATTATGCCATTTCGCACCAAATTACATGTACATGTACCTCCAAACCGCTTTTTCTCAAGGCGACTCGTCAGCTTTGTGCACGAAAAGGCTCATTGTGAATCCACTCTTCTCTGACTGCACTGTGGCATGCTAAAAAAATCCCCCCTCGTCCGAAAATGGTATGTGCTTGGTCGCAGCACTTACCTTACACACACTTCGTGTGTAGATTTCGAATTGACGTGTGTAAAATGCGTTTTGGGTAAGTAAAATCTGTGATTGTTGATAAAAAATTGTCGTTAATTCATCTATCGGAAA
This sequence comes from Henricia sp. BOLD:AAB3569, assembly GCA_037783545.1. Classification (NCBI taxonomy): domain Eukaryota; kingdom Metazoa; phylum Echinodermata; class Asteroidea; order Spinulosida; family Echinasteridae; genus Henricia; species Henricia sp. BOLD:AAB3569. The sequence continues at coordinate 268,706 of JBBELK010000671.1, forward strand.
CAGGTCAACTCGTACACGCACCAACTCGTACACGCACCAACTCGTACTCATCGTTATTTTAACATCGTTATTTTACGTACATGTACATTCACAAACAAAATCAAATTGTTTTCCCCGCAGACTGCAATCATGAACCAATTGAAGAAAATACTTCTTCTCTGGCCTTCTCTGATCAGCTCCACCCTTTTGGTTTAGAGGCAGGAGTATTTTTCATGGAATTCGCACGGAGGAAGGAAACCCATTCCCGGTGGGCATGCGATGCCGAGATCTTCCGCAGTGGTCGGGAAATAAATGTATTATCATCTCGTTTCCAATCTATTCAATAAAAAAATAAATAAATTGCGTTCCCACAATCAAACATTTCCTACGTGTATTGCAAACTCATGATCAGATGATAGTTGTAAGACAATTCACAATCGCCCCAAACATCTTCCGATTGTTAAAAACTTTAATAGTTGGCATTTTCGAAATTAGAATTTTGGGTATTTTTTTCGTATACATTGAACAAAGATTTTAAGGAAATTACCTCCTGGAATCAACACATAATGGAATTTTAAGATATATACTTCCCACTTGCACTTTTGTCGCAAATGTTGCTTTTCTGTAGAAAAATCACGTTTTCTTCCTCAAAAATTGCCTTCAGTTAGTGCACAAGATAACCATTCACGCGCGCGCGCAGCGCCCTCTGTTGTCGCGCTTACGCACAGACCGCTCGCACGTCATTTTGTACATTACTTTATGCAGTAATTTTATCATTTATTTATCTCAGAAATGCAACATTTGCGACGGAAGTGTCAGTGGGAAGTATATCTTAGAATTGAATAAGCTATCGATTCCAACATATAAATTTACCCAAATCCGTGTTCAATGTATATGAAAAAAATACCGAATTTTGAACTTGTAGAAAACTGAATTTTATAACTTGTTTTCCCATTGTATAAGAAAGAAGGAATCATATCATGAAAGCAATTGCATACCGGTAACTTCTCTAGAATTAATTGTATTAAAAAGTAGTTACTATAAAAAAATACTTTTTTGATATTTATTATACGGTACATACATGTCTAAAGTAATTTACCTTTACTGTAAGAAATTGCACAATCATAGTAATCCTTTCAAGAGTATTGTTAAATTATTTAATTTGTTGTGTTTACTATAGGTTTTCTCGGTCAATTTCGGCAAATGAGCAGCCAATTTAACCACTACGCTATTCTATTTCGCGCGAAATCGAATGCTACTGAAAAGGGTCATTTGATTTCGTTTTATGACCAGTCAAATGTACTGTTGCGTCATTTGATTTAACAAAATAATAATTCAATTGAACAATTCAACAAAGCAGCATTCAAATTCGCAGGAGCTTTTTGAGGCGTGTGTTTAGTCATTCAAATTCATTTTTGGGCAGTCATTTCTGGAATTTGTGCAATCTAAAAAAACCTTTGTTAAACTTTTGTTTCCTTAAGAATGTTAAAGGCATAAATACGGTTCACTTATTGGCACTTGAGTCACTTTGCCGATGTACTTCGAAGACGAGCTTTCGCTACAGTTTTACACGCATATTTCTAGAAATGGCAGCTCGTGGTTGCTATGCTAGAGTGGCCCAGGTAGATCGAGAAAGGTAGATTGAGGCCTTCGAGGGAAACGAGCAAGACTACCTTGAGCTTGCGTCAATTTGAACATCAACAAGTCCACAGCAAGATCAATTGTTGCAACATATTTGAGGACTGGAAGGCGAGAGACGCTGGCAAGAGGAGGAGCAACCCACAGCAAGATGGATGACGACATGCGAAACCATCTGCAAGGCATCCTTGATGCTAATCCCGTCTTGACACTTCAACAAATGAAGGCTAGTTTGAGTGAGCATCTGCCAGAGAAGCCCCAGGTTTCTACTGCCACTATAGCCAGGGCCTTGGATGCGATGATGATTACACTGAAACTAGTGGAGGACGTCCCTGATGCAAGAAATTCACCTGAAGTTCTTGATCAACGCGTCCAGTATGGTGAATGGTTCTGGCGCATCTAGTCTTCATTGACCAGACAGGTTACAACGTCTGGACTCGGCGCTCCCAGGGTAGAGCTCCGCGAGGGATGGCTGCAAGACGAGTCGTCGACAGACAACGAGGGAGAAATTGCAATGTCACCTTCGCTGTTTCTAGTGAAGTAGGCTTGGTGCACCACCGAATCGCATTCGAAACTGTGACGCGAGAGAGATTTGAGGAGTTTCTTGCGGACACAATTCAAGAGTGTGATGCAGTTTTCCCAGAAGACGAACCCATTTTACCTCATATACGACAATGCAAGGCCTCACGTGCGAGCCCAACTCCCTGAAGGTGCCAACCCAATGATCCAGCTGAAGCGCCTCCCTCCCTACTCCCCATTTCTGAACAGCACGGAGATGGCACACTCTGCATTCAAGGCAGCAGTTAAACGCATCCTTGGGTTATCTGAGTGGCAACAACGTGTCGGAGACAGACAGGCTGCCCGGCAAGCAGGAATGAACATGCAGCAGTGGAGGTGCGATCTCCTTCAACAAACAGCCATTCAGAGCGTTGATGCCATCACCCAAGTGAAGTGCATGCAGTGGTACAACTATACCCAAACATATATGCCAAGATGTCTGGCACGCCAACAGATTGATGGTTGAGGAAGAAACAACATAAACAATTTTAAAAAAGGAAAAACATAAAGAAACACCCTATTCAAACACAATACAAACTTAGGTCTTGGTCAGTTACCGGTAACCAATAAAGATCCCCCCCCCCAAAAAAAAAAAGAATAAAGAAGAAAAGAAAGAAGAAGAAAAAACCTCAAGGGCCCCATGTAAAGTCTACTGGAAACATAATTTTAAAAAATAGGGTTTGCCTGAATTAAAGTGAAGGTACAAAACAGTTGCCTAGTACAGTTTATCTGTTTATTTCTTTAGTCGTACTTATTTGAATTATCATTTAGCGAAATTGATTGTCTCTTTACGAAATTGAAAAAAATTAAATCAGTAAAATCTCCAGTCAAACCAGCTTTGCTAAATTGAATGCTGATTTAGTGTCACGAAAAAGAATGACGATATGCTAAATTGAACACAGTGCTAAAGGAATTTAAATGCCTCAAAACGAAATTGAATGGCCGAATTCTAAATTTGAAACGCAGTAACAACTGGAGAGGCAAAATAGCTTTAATTCGAACGCACGAAAATTAAATCGGCTGGTCAATTGCAGAAATTGACCGAGAAAACCTATATTAAATTGTTGTTTTGTTTTAATAAATGGATGAATTGAGAGTTCAAGTCATTTAATTCGGTCATACTACATTGTAATTACCGTCAACTGCCGTCAACGGCCATCCCCAGCATTTATCGGCAGTGTCCAGGCCGTCACAGGCTGTTCTCGGCCGCCCCGCCAGAAAAAGAAGGAAATTGTAGCCAAAGAGAAATAAAAAACAGACAAATTTTCTTCAAAGAAGGTGCCCATTTTGGCCGGCCGTACTCGGTGGCCAGTTTGAATACGATGTACGATGTAACAGAAGATACCACTATGCATTTATAGGGGTATTTTTATGCAAATATCATTGTGTTGGGTGTTTTGTATGTAGATGCGCACACAAAAGGTAGCACACCCCTTCTCCATTAATGGTTTGACCCACACAGCCAAAAGCAATATGGCTGCCACTGCGCAGCGCAAAGTAACAGCGGGAAAAAAGTTACATTATTTGGTTTTTTTTTTTTATACATTGAACAAAGATTTTAAGGAAAATACCTCCTGGAATCAACACATAATGTACTTTTAAGATGTATACTTCCCACTTGCACTTTTGTCGCAAATGTTGCTTTTCTGTAGAAAAAAATTACGTTTTCTTCTTCAAAAATTGCCTTCAGTTAGTGCACAAGATAACCATTCACGCGCGCGTGCAGCGCCTTCTGTTGTCGCGCTTACGCACAGACCGCTCGCACGTCATTTTGTACATTACTTTATGCAGTAATTTTATCATTTATTTATCTCAGAAATGCAACATTTGCGACGGAAGTGTCAGTGGGAAGTATATCTTAGAATTGAATTTAAAGCTATAGATTACAATATTTAAATTCACCCAAATCCGTGTTCAATGTATATGAAAAAAATACCAAAACAAATCCCATTATTCTTTCATTTTAAGGCAGATTTTACATCTTAAATGCGGAAATTCTTTGTGTTAGAATTGGCTAATTTCTCATTAAACATGTTAAAAGATGGTGACGCCAGTTGACGGTCGTTGATGCCAGTTGACGGTAATTAGTATGACTCATTTAATTAGGTGTGTTTACTATAAAGAAATTGCCAATTTTTTCAACAGTATTTCGGCAGTAAAACCCAATTCTTGGGGGAAAAAGAAAAACTACCCTCCAGGGCCACAATATCCCAAAAAGATTTCCGCAAAAGAATGATCGGTTCTTTCAAAAGCAGACCGTCCAGGGACGCTCGGTTCTTGTCAATTTTTTTTTTTTTTTTCGAAAAACAAAACGACCCTCTACAGCCACAGAGATTCCGGGCAGTGCCAAGCAACATTTGGCTAAACTATAGAATGCAGGGCCCACTATACTTCAATCTCCACGTCTCCGGAGACGTGGTCACGGTGGTCACGGACTTGCACATTGAGGGCGTTCTACGTTTCAACTTAATTCGATCCCACCCCCGCCCCCCCCCCCCCCCCCCCCCCCACATTCACAACTGTCTCCGCGTCGCCGCTCCTCCAGAGACCCTCTTACCAGGAATAATCTCGGCACGAGAGGGATATTTAAAAAAAGGTAAATAAAGTCTGGAAATAGAGGGCGTTCTACGTTTCAACTTAATTCCATCCCGCACCCCTCCCCCACATTCACAACCGTCTCCGCGTCGCCGCTCCTCCAGAGACCCTCTTACCAGGAATAATCTCGGCACGAGAGGGATATTTAAAAAAAGGTAAATAAAGTCTGGAAATAGAGGGCGTTCTACGTTTCAACTTATTTCGATCCCACCCCCCAACCCCCCACCCAACATTCACAACCGTCTCCGCGTCGCCGCTCCTCCAGAGACCCTCTTACCAGGAATAATCTCGGCACGAGAGGGATATTTAAAAAAAAGGTAAACAAAGTCTGGAAATAGAGGGCGTTCTACTTTTCAACTTAATTCCATAACCCCCCCTCCGCCACATTCACAACCGTCTCCGCGTCGCCGCTCCTCCAGAGACCCTCTTACCAGGAATAATCTCGGCACGAGAGGGATATTTTAAAAAAGGTAAATAAAGTCTGGAAATAGAGGGCGTTCTACGTTTCAACTTATTTCGATCGCCCCCAGCCCCAACATTCACAACCGTCTCCGCGTCGCCGCTCCTCCAGAGACCCTCTTACCAGGAATAATCTCGGCACGAGAGGGATATTTTAAAAAAAGGTAAACAAAGTCTGGAAATAGAGGGCGTTCTACTTTTCAACTTAATTCCATAACCCCCCCTCCGCCACATTCACAACCGTCTCCGCGTCGCCGCTCCTCCAGAGACCCTCTTACCAGGAATAATCTCGGCACGAGAGGGATATTTTAAAAAAGGTAAATAAAGTCTGGAAATAGAGGGCGTTCTACGTTTCAACTTATTTCGATCGCCCCAGCCCCCACATTCACAACCGTCTCCGCGTCGCCGCTCCTCCAGAGACCCTCTTACCAGGAATAATCTCGGCACGAGAGGGATATTTTAAAAAAGGTAAATAAAGTCTGGAAATAGAGGGCGTTCTACGTTTCAACTTATTTCGATCGCCCCAGCCCCCACATTCACAACCGTCTCCGCGTCGCTGCGTCGCCGCTCCTCCAGAGACCCTCTTACCTGGAATAATCTCGGCACGAGGGATATTTTTAAAAAAAAGTAAATAAAGTCTTTAAATAGAGGGCGCTTTTAATTAACGAATTCACGGCAAAGTTGTGCTTTCGACCACAAGAGGGCGCTCCTCTTCCGTCTCCCGTCCCGCATCTTCGAAGTTCTCTCCTCGGTCACTTTGTACTTCGGAGATTTGTTTTATTACAAAGTCACGGCAAAGTGATACTTTCGCAAACCAAAGGGCGCCGTCTCTTCGATCACATCGTCTCCGTTCGTCTTTGAAAAGGTGCTGTCGCGTGGGCCCTGAATTCTATAGTAATACTCCCAACATTTTTCTTGAAAATGAGTTGTAAACTTAAAAATTGTCTTAGAAAACTTTCTACAAAAATGTTTGGAGTCACGATAAGGATTTCGATATTTGCACAACGGAGATGTTTAGCTACATGCGCTTGGCGTACGGGTTGGCCCGCGCACGGCCGGGTTGGCCCGCGCACCAGTTGGTTGCGTACGAGTTGGTACGCGTACGAGTTGACCCATGGTTGACCAAACAAATGCCAGTCGGACAGGTAAAAACACTACCGTGCCTGTCCGATGGACAGGTAAAAATAAACTAAATAAAAGCCCACCTTCCTCGATTCTTGGCTGTAAATCAGTCCTGACCTGCATTTCATCATGATTTCATGCAGTTCGAATCTAGGCCTACCGCAAACTGTTGTTCATGCATAGGATATGTTCATCAATCGCGCGCGCTAGATTGGCTCCCGATCCCTATAGATTGGTTCGCTTATTGTGAAAATATAGGGATCGGTAAGCCTAGACTGGTTCCCGCTCCACATATTCCACATACAACGACTGAATATGACGACCGGCTGCGTAATTTTTTTTCCCAGGATGGGAAAGGCCATTGAGAATATTCTCTGCTTTTGATTGGTGCACTGTAAATGAATATTCATATTTTCTATATAGCGCCCTCAAGAGTTATTAAATAAAAGGGATATAAGAAAGAAAATTTAAGGTTTTGTCGAGTCGTTTGGTAGTCTAGTGGTTAAGACGTGGGACTATTAATCGAGAGATTGTGGGTTCGAATCTCCTCTCTCGTAATTGTTTTCTTCATTAATTGAGGAAAGACTTATAGTCTAACTCTCGAACCACGCAGTTGTGTTATTAGTGACAGCTATCAACAAAACACTTCAGTATGCAATATATGCATGAGGTTAGGCCAATCAGGAGCAATCTTCCCTTAACCATCCTGGGAAAAAAAATTACGCCGACCGGCTACTGTGGTGTTGAGCACTTTAAGCATTACGTCATGCACTTATTTTTAGAAGCACATAACCGTTAATTTTCAAAGCGCGCTGCGCGCTATATGGCATGAGTGTACAACAATTTGAAAGGGGTTATTACATATTTGACCAATACAAATTTAATGTATTAACCTTAAAATATTAAATATGCCCATTTTAATATACATGTATGCATAACGAAATGCTTAAAGTGCTATTTTAAACACGACAGTAGCCGGTCCTCATATTCAGTCGTTGTATGTGGAATATGTGGAGCGGGAACCAGTCTAAGTCCACACTAGTCTAGCTCTAGACGTTGTTATTGTTTTTGTCACGTGCGTTCGTCCCGAAAACCGATCGCCGCGAAACGTACAATAAGTTCAGTTCAGTTCAGGAACATTTATTTCAATATTGTCATTTATCACAATAAATACAAACAATACATATTGCATAATATTGATGTGTTGAACCAAAATAATGTGTACAAAGCAGTAGCAATAGTGTACATGTAATTTGAGCAAGAAAATTAAATACATGGTTTGCATCAATACAGGTGAAGGTACTAGAGTAAATTCTTTTAAAAGCACTCTCTTATGCCTTGACGTCACCTTCACTTCCCCAGGCCTTGCTGCCAAGTCTAGTTGGACAGTCTTAAACGACACCTGGGGAAGTGACCATTGTCCTATACATACAGTAATAAACCATAAGGTTCATAAAAACTCTATTATAACGACCCCTAAATGGTCTCTTAAGAAAGCTAATTGGGATAAATTCCATAATACTTGCAACCAATATATCTCTGAGCCTAATGACATGGATAATATTAATGTAATTTATGATAACTTCATTAACCAACTTGAACAAGCTATGGGATGTGCTATTCCCAAAACTAACCCTAATCATAGGAAAAAACCCACCTCATGGTGGAATGAAGAATGTAAGCAAGCCATAAATGATAAAAAGAATGCCTTAAAAACACTCATAAAAACAAGGCTACCTTCAGACCTTATAACATATAAAAAAAACTTGTGCAATGGCAAAGAGAATAATTAATAATGCTAAACGCAATGATTGGGAAAATTTTTGTAATGAACTGAATCCCAAAACTAATAATAAAGTTATTTGGAACAAAATTAAACGAATTGAAAAATCCGGAAACACTAACAGCATCCCTGTTCTGCTACATGATGGAACGGCGGATGCTGTAACTGACAAAGATAAAGCCGAGGCTCTTGCTATACATTTTGCCAAAGTAAGCAGTACTGGTAATTACACTCCCTCATTTGTTACCATAAAAACTAAAGCAGAAGAGGAACTTGAAATTAACTCCAATAACGACAATGTTATAAATGAATCATTTAATATAGACGAACTTAACAATGCTATTGACTCGTCAAAGTGCACTTCACCAGGCAAGGATGGAATTAACAATCTTGTTCTTAAACATCTCCCAATAAAAATTCGCCAATTTCTTCTTGTCATCTTCAACTTGATTTGGCAGACATCTCAATGCCCTAAACAGTGGAAAGAGGCAATTCTAATTCCACTTCCCAAGTCTGGTAAAGACAAAACTAAATTATCCTCTTATAGACCTATTGCTCTCACATCCACACTTTGTAAATTAATGGAGAGAATGGTTAACAATCGACTTACTTGGTTTCTTGAAAAGAATAACATACTCTCACAACATCAGAGTGGTTTCAGGAAAGGTCGTAGTACTAAAGACCATATCCTTAATCTAGAATCATCCATAAATAGAGCTCGTGCCAACAAGGAAAGCACCCTTGCCATTTTTCTCGACATTGAAAAAGCCTATGACATGGTCTGGCGTAAGGGTATTATTATTAAGTTGCAATAAATGGGTATATACGGTAGAATAACCAAATGGATTGATAACTTCCTTACCGACAGAAAAATTCAAGTCAAAATTAATAACAATTTTTCTGAGGAACAAGTTGTCGAAAATGGTGTTCAACAGGGAAGTGTCATAAGTCCTATTCTGTTTAATATTGCTATCAATGATCTCTCCCAGCATATTACAAATGCTAACGTCTCACAATTTGCAGATGATATTGCCACCTGGAAATCAAACAGAAACATAAATTATCTTAAAAAACAAATCCAGAAAAGTCTGGATGCTGTTAATACATGGTGTTCAAAATGGGGATTCAAGCTGTCTGTTCCCAAAACAGTTGCTGTTCTATTCACAAACAAAAGAAACCCAAAGATCATCTCCCTTCGACACCAAAACAACATCATCCAGACTGCTCCATCTGCTAAATTTCTGGGAGTTATCTTTGATAGCAAACTTACATGGAAGGAACATATCGAAAATACTATTAGTAAATGTAAGAGAAAACTTAATATTCTCAGATGTATTTGTGGTAATTCTTGGGGTGCAGACTGCAAAACCCTCTACCAATTCTACACTGCCCTAATCAGACCTGTTTTAGAATATGGTTGTGAAGCTTTTGACTCCGCTTCAACAACAATTAAAGAGAAACTGGACAGCATGCATGTATCAAGCCTTAAAATTATGTACTGGGGCAATTCAAGGCTCGCCTCTATATATACAGACTGCAGACTGAGAGTGGTGATCCTCCCTTATAGTCTGGGAGCCCAGGCCGATTTGTTCATTATCACGAGTACAAAAGGTCTGAAGTGTGGAATCAATAGGTGGGCAAGTGTGACCTCCGAATGGCATTTCTTAAGTTGCAGATCCTGTACCTAAGGGAGGGGGGAGGCCCCCTTTTGACCCCAAAATCACTTTTATTAGCATAGTCGAGTACATCAATCAAACCTTCACCAAACTATCCTCTGATGAACCCTAATTAATGATTGGCATTTCTTAAGTTGCAACTTCTTAAGTTGCAACTTCTTAAGTTGCAACTTAAGAAAGCCCTTAATTAGCAGTAATTGGCGGTTTAATTATCATATCGAGTACATCAACCAAACCAACGCTAATATATTCTCTGGGGTGTCCTGAATAATGAATGACCTTTCTTAAGCGTCAACTCCTGTACCGAATCCCCTTAAGAAGAGGTCAAAGATCAAGCATTAGCAGTACACACAATCAAACAGTCGTCGGCAAAAGGCCCATTTGTTTTGTACTGCTAGCGCTCTGAGCAGACGGCTGTTTTGTGTTTCATCCGCAATTCAACCTCCCCTCGTTTTTTGTGGACTTAAGTGAAGTTCTCTGGCACTGGGATGGTTGAAATAATTCTGCAGAGTACACTGGCCAAAGTAAGACGTTTTTAGTTCAGCTTCTGTAGCGAATTCACTCCAGAAAATGTAAGTATACGAGGTGAGACTATGTAGGCCTACAACGCAAGCAGTCAAAACAAATTTCCGCCATGGATTCCGGATTATAGACTTGCTTCCACGGGACGTTACTAGTTCCTAAATTGTAAAGTTATTGAAAAGTTATAGTTAAGTGTATTTAAAAGTGACCGTCCAAGTATTCCACACAGCGGCGAAGCCACATGGCGGTGGTGGTGGGGGAGGGGTGGGGATGTGGGGGGATGTGGGGGGAGTGCTCCTAAGTGCCCCCACGAACAAATGCAGATGCATGTAGTGCCCTAAAAAAGGCAAGGAAACAGAGGGAAAGAACGAAAAAAAAACCTGCCCATGGGCTCCCCACTAAAAGGCAATGCCCACTTCTTGCCCCCACCCCCAGTGAACAAATACTGGCTATACGCCAATGATCCCACCGTTAAAAGTTGCAGATTTGTTAAGTGTAAGCCTATCCGGGAGTAGCTGACCGACAACGTTCTTGACCAGATCACTTTTTTGACCCGCCCATCCCCCTTCCCCTAATTACCTCATGGGTGATAAGATTTTAATACAATTTTGTGTCATATTTTTTCGTTACCATTCTGAAATTTCGCGCTCTCAATCCGTATAACGTCAAAAAAGACAGATGTTGTGTAAATTATTATCTGGTTCCATGAAGTTCCGCAATGATTACAACAAATTAACTTTTTTGCTACCACATCCAAATTAGACATTGGACTTTTTTTATTTATTCCCACGGATATAGTATTTTGGGGAGAATAGTATGTTGGGTCGGTCCACACTGCGTATAGAACGGATCTGCACGGTACGCGTAGTATATCAGGTGACGCATGGTCAATTTCAAGTCCATGATTAAAGAAAAGCCGAATCCTTTTTCTGTTAGCATTTTTGACGCATGTTCTGCATAGCTAAAAAATATTGCCGTGTTCGTGACGTGAAACATACACACACGTCCCTTATAGGGTGGATTCACACAGAGCCCTTTCGCACGTAAATTTAACACGCGTCGTGCGCTTTGAGAAATAGCGGTTTTGATGAAATTTGGAGTGAAATAGGACACTGAAAACCACCGTAGAATCAACTTGGACGGAAAGCATTTTTGGGGGATTATATGGTTTTCAGTGCGTCGTTTTCACTCCAAATCTCCTCACCCCCAACACGGACGCTTTTTGTCAAAGGGACGCGCGTCGCATTTACGCGCGAAAAGGCTAATAGGGAGGTCTAGATGAACGCGAAGTGCTTTGTCGAGCACTTCGTCGTTACTTTGAGGACATCTTAAAACAGACTAAAACAAAAATCCAGAAATGTGTGACTTTTGTGGCAAGATAACTCCTTTGCCGTGACAAAAATTCGAACCTTGATTTTGAGACCTCCTAAAGATGACGCGTGCATCTAATTCTCCCTGATAGTGTGAATCCACCCTTTATTGTATGCATGAGTGTATAGTATACCCACTCCCGCCACACCCACAATTGTGAATTCCCCATATTGTCTCTCAAATATTCAAGGAATTTTAAAGAATTCCTTTCAGGTTTTAGGGGGTGGGGTTGCCGCGTTAACAAAAGGAAAGAGCATGTTGAGGTATGGGAGGAGGGGGGGGGGGGGGGGGGGGGGGGGGGGGGGGGGGGGGCGGGGGGTCCCTTTATCACATCGTGCTGGGTATACTTTCCCTGATTTTTTCCCTAAAAGCGACGCTCGTAAAATCTACGCGCGAAAAGGCTCCGTGTGAATCCAGCCATTAGCGCAGGGAAAAAGTTCACTTTTTTAGTGTGGACCTAGTAACCTTGGCAACAAACAGTGACGCGCGACATTACTTTAGTACTGTCGGGAGTACTGTTTGGACCCAATTACCCTGACAACTGACGTAACATTAGTGGTCCATAGTTTCAAAAAATGGCCCATCACACAGCAGAACTTAATCACCCTCAAGGGGCGGTCGGGTTGGTGCAAGTATGGTTTTCCCTGCCTTTCGGCTTTCCAGACGTGAACACAGTTTGCATTTTTAATCCCAAATTAAGGGACCAAGAAACATAATGACATCACCATTTTTGTATATACATGTACGTGGATTCCTCTCGTTTGGTACCCCGATACTCCCCAGTCCCCAATAATTGCATAATCAATTTTCTAATCAAAATGACAACTGTCTTTAGCAGGGGCGGATCCAGGAATTTTTCCAGGAGGGGTTTTTTCCACCAGGGAGGGGTTTTGCCCATCAGATGTTTATGTCTGCTTGTTTCGGACAGACGGACACGCAAAAATGCATTACATTATATTTTTTGGTGTCGGAGCAGGGGGGGTTTTGACCCCCAAAAGCCCCCCCCCCCCCCCCCCCCCCCCCCCCCCCCCCCCCCCCCCCCCCCCCCCCCCTCTCTGGATCCGCGCCTGTTTAGATAGCACTATCGAAACCAAATAGAGCCAAATGCGGTGTCCTGAATAATGAATGACCTATTGAATCCCTTAGAATGGGTAGAAAGGGCCATTGCAACTCAATAATTTTAATATATTGTCATGACTTGCACGGTGGAGACAGCCATTTGGCAACTAAACTTTTTTTCTAATACAGACGTACAATATACTTATATGAACGAAAGTGCGTATTTAGTCAATTTTAAATTTGATTACACGTGCACTAAGCAGAATCTGGTAAATTCATGAAAGCGATGTGTCTACGGAATCCATGGCGGAGACGGAATCTTTGCCTTGACTGGTTGCGTTAATACATAGTCTCACCTGGTACTGACATTTTCTGGAGTGAATTCGCTACAGAAGCTGAACTAAGAACGTCTTTCTTTGGCCAGTGTACTCTGCAGAATTATTTCAACCATCCCAGTGCCGGATAACTTCGCTTAAGTTCCCAAAAAACGAGGGGAAATTAAATTGCGGATGAAACACAAAACAGCCGTTTGCTCAGAGCGCTAGCTGTACAAAACAAATGGGCCTTTTTCCGACGGCTGTTGTATGTGCTGCTAATGCTTGACCTTTGACCTCTTCTTCTTAAGGGGATTCGGTACAGGAGTTGACGCTTAAGAAAGGTCATTTATTATTCAGGACACCCCAGAGAATCTATTAGCGTTGGTTTGGTTGATGTACTCGATATGATAATTAAACCGCCAATTACTGCTAATTAAGGGCTTTCTTAAGCATACTAAGTACAGGAGATGCAACTTAAGAAATGCCGATCATTATAATTAGGGTTCATCAGAGGAAAGTTTGGTGAAGGTTTGATTGATGTACTCGACTATGCTAATAAATGTGATTTTGGGGTCAAGAGGGGGCCTTCCCCCTCCCTTAGGTACAGGATCTGCAACTTAAGAAACGCCATTCGGAGGTCACACTTGCCCCACCTATTGATTCCACACTTCAGGCCTTTTGTACTCGTGATGATGAACAAATCGGCCTGGGCTCCCAGACTATTATCTCTCCGCAGACAATATTTATGCAATCTATATGGAACCAAAATAAATGCCCAAAAAAACCACCCCAATGAGTACCTTAAAGGGGACAATTGGCAAAAACAATACTTTAAGGAAAAATGGCAAAAAACTACTCACAAAACACCTTTCGAAGCCAGATTTTCACAATTCACCTTTAACGTATTTCCTCAAAACGACCCTTTTCCTTTCTGGCACTATTTCAAACCTGCAATATCTGAGGAGATTTTCTGTCAAGTTTCTCATTTAATTGACATCAATGATAAGGGCAGTAAAAGTATTGAAATAATTAATACCACTTGGTTTAACTCGTTACATGTTTATACTGATGGCTCATACAACCCCAAAATTGGAAATGTCGGATGTGGGATTTACATCCCTGAATTTAAATACTCAAAATGCATCCGACTAAATAACGGCGTTTCTGTATTTACAGCTGAACTCTTTGCTATACTCCTCGCCCTTGAGTGGATTGAAGACGTTAAACCCCTTAGTACATGTATTTTCAGTGATTGCCTAAGCGCACTTCAGGCAATCAATAAAACAGTCCCTAAACACAAAATAGTTTGTGACATACGTCACATGCTCATTAACATACGTCAACAGGGCAACACTGTCAACTTCGAATGGATTCCCAGTCATTGCGGTATCCCCGGAAATGAAAAAGTTGACAAAATCGCAAAATTGGCCACCCAAAAAAGTGATATTGACTGCTGCATTCCATTGCTAGATAGTGAAATTAAACATATACTCAAGGAACAACTTAAAGAGAGCTGGGCTAAGAAAATCCCCAAACTAAAAACAACAAAGAACATAATTTATCAACCATCATTTCACTTTGTAAGCTGGGGAATGAAACGACCCCTAGAAGTCGCCTTACACAGATTGCGAATTGGTACCTGCAAAGGACTAAATGATTTCCTTTACATAATTGGCAAACATCCCAATGGTCTATGCGAAAACTGTGCATGTTGGGAAGATATTGAACACTTCCTACTGAATTGTTCAAAATACAACAATCAGAGACAAATCCTTCAAAAGTCACTCGGATTGACTAAACCCGAGATGACTCTGGAACGAATTCTGGGACAAAAGCAAAACGGCTACCAAATCCTACAGTATATCCGAAATTGTAATATTAACATTTAAATATAATACATCTCTTGATCTAACGATATTGCATTCCTTTTGGAGGGTGGCGCATAAATGCTCGTTAATTAGCTTGAATTTAGTGTAGGTAGGTTAGTTGGCGGCTGTCCCCCGGAATGATCAAAACTTCAATGATGTCGGGAGAGTTCTTTGAACTCTTGCGGCGGGACAGTCGTAACAGTGTTCATTCGTTTTGAACGTACGTCGGACCGTGGGTTGACTGACTGGTCATCAGTGGCCAATGAAATCGTCAACACCGCAAGCTCCACCCAGCTGGACCGTAGTATACCTAAAGCTTTATTGTTCCATGAAAACATGCATATGCATGTATTTGTAAAAGCCTCCTCTCATGACACATGCAATTTGCGCCTTTGTGTTGTGCGTGCCCACCTGTCTTCGCGTGTTTCACGCCAGGACAAGGGCAATGCATGGTATGTGGCAATCTAATCTGCACCTGCCTTTGAAAATATTGAATTCAGAGTGCCAGTGTGGGAGAAGATACTGTCCCCCAGAAAACTCTGTCCCCTATCCCTTCCCCGGGAAAACATTCTCTAAATGATCTATGCTATTGTTGTCTCCCGGAAAATGTATCCTTGGACGGTATGTGCGGAGGACATAAGGTGGATAGTCAATAAAGCTCGCCGAGGTTGAAGCATACTAGTTCACTAATGTACCAATAATGTACAGAATATTAACTGCCGAATGGTGCAAACTAATGCCCCGGGGTAATCTTAATACGGCAATCCTGTTATAAGGCGCCTTCACGGGCCGGGTGTCAGGGGGTAAAAGGTCACTATTGCTTGTCCTCCAGGGCTGCTTTCGAGCGAGGCACCAGGGATCCCTGGTGCTCCATGGTGCTCGCCCGAAAGCGTGTTGGTGCACCAGATGGTGGCACCAACTGCTCCCGACCTCCGAGTCGTCGGGACAATGGGAGACATGCGCAGATGCGCGTACTCATGCATGAATCGGCAAAAATGACTGGCGCGTCGTAGAATGATTCTGGAAATTTGGGTTGATATTTTGAATGTTCAAGCTTCCACATCGAATGCAAATGTTGTAAAAATTTTCATGATTTATTTTCATCAGATACCTGTGATTAATTTTGTGGAAAACTAAGCTTTTATTAGCGGGGATGTAATTTTTAATGACCGTGGTGCACCAGGGATCCCAATAACACTTTCGAGCGCGATTGTGTGTACGCATGTGTGTGACGTAACGTACCCAACGCCAAGGTGCACCAGGGACGAGCCCTCGAAAGCAGCCCAGATCGGGAGAGAACAACAGAGTCACGTGATTTGCTGCTAGCACGTGCGTTTCACCACGTGATTTTATTATTCTCTCCCAATCTGAAGGACAAGCAACAGTGACCCGTGACCTGTTGACCCCCTGTGAAAGCGCCCTAATTAAATAGCAGGCCTGTTGACTGTCATCCCAAGATTAGAGAGGGCGTAGCGTTATACATGTGGGTACTTTTCCCATTTTAAGTCCAATGTGGCGGCACTAATTTTCCCTAATATAACATATGACAAATTATGCCTCAGAAAGAGTACATTTGTTTAAGAAACATGATTTTAGCTATGAAAATAAAATTCAAGTTTTCTCCTAGGTTTTTATGTTATGCTGCCTCCATGGACTCAGTGCATTGAGTCTCAACTGGCGAAGGTGTATGGTAGTTTTCCCTCCATGCACTGAGTCTATGGAGCATGACAAAACAAATTGCAATTAAAAGAAGACTTTTATATTTTTTTCACATCCAAATTCATGTTTCCTAAACAAATGTACACGTTATGAAGCACTATCATGCCATTAGGGAAAATAAGTGGCGAAAGTGTACGGCCATAGAGTTATATATAGAAAACTAGAGTGTGCACTGGCTATTGAAGTCACGTTTGTGGACTGTGCCGATGTGGGCGTCGCCATGTTTGCTTAACGCTATAAGTGCAAAGTGGGAAAAAACCTTTTGCCCACCGAGCACCCATAGCGTTAAGCCAAAATAGCGGCGTCCATATCGGCACATCGTGTATTGGGAGTGCGCACTTGATTTTTTTTTTTTATAATATAAAAAAACAAACTAAATAACTATTTGTGTACGGCATATATACCGCATGGAATCTCAACAGGCGAAAGTGTATGGTAGTTTTTCCCGAATCCGCAAGTCCAAGTTTTCACCCAAGTGTTGACAGCCAGTAACCCGAACCACTCGCTAGGCTTCATAATATGTCAACACGAGTATAGAGCTTCTGCACCAGCGGCCATGACAGAGGGCAGGTTTTCTTATTTAAATGATGTAACAATTAGAACCACAAAGCACCTACTCATGCATGACTCATGGTAACATTGTGAGTGCCCCTGTCATAGCCGGCGTGTAAAGGCTCTAGCTATTGGGCGCTTTCACATGACCTCAAAAGGTCACGGGTCACTATATAGCTTCTCCTCTAGATCGGGAGGGAACAATAGAGCCACGTGGGGAAACGCACGTGGCTGCTAGCAGAAAAGCACCCGACTCTAGACTATATTGTTCTCTTCCGATCTGGAAAACAAGCAATAACAGTGACCCGTGACCTTTTGATCCCATGTGAAAGCTCCCCATACAAACAACGAGTTACGATCGCACGAGTCCGTTGCGAGTCTTTTGATTCTCGTACGATACTGTACATGGTACGTGTGGGTATTTTTAGCTTCCATACCAGAATTCAAAATCGGACTGAAGTTTCCCTTTTCATAGTGCTAATAGCTGTAGCTTAATGTACCTATCAAATGCCCCCCCCCCCCCCCCCCCATTAGGTGGGGTTTGGTCGCGTTTTTCGTGCCCCAGGGTAGGGGGACTTTGACCATTTAAATACACATTTCTGTGCATAAATAGCAAATCGCGCATTGGGGATTTTTTTGTCACCTAAATTTGGCCCCAGGGTTGGGGATTTTGTCACGCAAAAAGTGACAATCCCCACCTCTTAGGTGGGGTAGTCCAGGGGGAGGGGTGGGAAAACAATTGATAGGTGATAATTTATACTCATATTATTTCTAAACCCAGTACGGAAAATAGTTTGCATGTGAAAGGCAAGACCCACGTGCAATGCAGGCAACCAAGAGTCGTTTGCATGTGAAAACCCAGGACGGAAAGTAATTTGCATTTGAAAGGCAAGACCCACGTACGATGCAGGTAACCAAAAGTCGTTTGCATGTGAAAACCCAGGACGGAAAGTAATTTGCATTTGAAAGGCAAGACCCACGTGCAATGCAGACAACCAAAAGTCGTTTGCATGTGAAAACCCAGGACGGAAAATAGTTTGCATATGAAAGGCAAGACCCACGTGCAATACAGGCAACCAAAAGTCGTTTGCATGTGAAAACCCAGGACGGAAAATAGTTTGCATATGAAAGGCAAGACCCACGTACGATGCAGGTAACCAAAAGTCGTTTGCATGTGAAAACCCAGGACGGAAAGTAATTTGCATTTGAAAGGCAAGACCCACGTGCAATGCAGGCAACCAAAAGTCGTTTGCATGTGAAAACCCAGGACGGAAAGTAATTTGCATTTGAAAGGCAAGACCCACGTGCAATACAGGCAACCAAAAGTCGTTTGCATGTAAAAACCCAGGACGGAAAATAGTTTGCATATGAAAGGCAAGACCCACGTACGATGCAGGCTACCAAAAGTCGTTTGCATGTGAAAACCCAGGACGGAAAGTAATTTGCATTTGAAAGGCAAGACCCACGTGCAATACAGGCAACCAAAAGTCGTTTGCATGTAAAAACCCAGGACGGAAAATAGTTTGCATATGAAAGGCAAGACCCACGTACGATGCAGGCTACCAAAAGTCGTTTGCATGTGAAAACCCAGGACGGAAAGTAATTTGCATTTGAAAGGCAAGACCCACGTGCAATGCAGGCAACCAAAAGTCGTTTGCATGTGAAAACCCAGGACGGAAAGTAATTTGCATTTGAAAGGCAAGACCCACGTGCAATACAAGCAACCAAAAGTCGTTTGCATGTAAAAACCCAGGACGGAAAATAGTTTGCATATGAAAGGCAAGACCCACGTACGATGCAGGCTACCAAAAGTCGTTTGCATGTGAAAACCCAGGACGGAAATTAGTTTGCATATGAAAGGCAAGACCCACGTGCAATACAGGCAACCAAAAGTCGTTTGCATGTGAAAACCCAGGACGGAAAATAGTTTGCATATGAAAGGCAAGACCCACGTACGATGCAGGTAACCAAAAGTCGTTTGCATGTGAAAACCCAGGACGGAAAGTAATTTGCATTTGAAAGGCAAGACCCACGTGCAATGCAGACAACCAAAAGTCGTTTGCATGTGAAAACCCAGGACGGAAAATAGTTTGCATATGAAAGGCAAGACCCACGTGCAATACAGGCAACCAAAAGTCGTTTGCATGTGAAAACCCAGGACGGAAAATAGTTTGCATATGAAAGGCAAGACCCACGTACGATGCAGGTAACCAAAAGTCGTTTGCATGTGAAAACCCAGGACGGAAAGTAATTTGCATTTGAAAGGCAAGACCCACGTGCAATGCAGGCAACCAAAAGTCGTTTGCATGTGAAAACCCAGGACGGAAAGTAATTTGCATTTGAAAGGCAAGACCCACGTGCAATACAGGCAACCAAAAGTCGTTTGCATGTAAAAACCCAGGACGGAAAATAGTTTGCATATGAAAGGCAAGACCCACGTACGATGCAGGCTACCAAAAGTCGTTTGCATGTGAAAACCCAGGACGGAAAGTAATTTGCATTTGAAAGGCAAGACCCACGTGCAATACAGGCAACCAAAAATCGTTTGCATGTAAAAACCCAGGACGGAAAATAGTTTGCATATGAAAGGCAAGACCCACGTACGATGCAGGCTACCAAAAGTCGTTTGCATGTGAAAACCCAGGACGGAAAGTAATTTGCATTTGAAAGGCAAGACCCACGTGCAATGCAGGCAACCAAAAGTCGTTTGCATGTGAAAACCCAGGACGGAAAATAGTTTGCATATGAAAGGCAAGACCCACGTGCAATTCAGGATCGAGGAAACCAAAAGTCGTTTCCCTGTTGAAAACCTAGGACGAAAAGTAGTTTGCATGTAAAAGGCAAGACAAAGTGCATGTATTATTCTTGCAGGTAACTCACTGAAAGCTATCGTTGTTCTCTCTATTGAGAACCCCTGTACCCTCAAATACCCCGGTTAAAAAGGGCGCAGGCGTTGCGAGTACAGATTACCAGAGAGGAAAGGAATCTGATTTTAGCAGGTTATCTAATCCATAGGCCTCATAGACTACGTCATCTTTTGTTGGTTGCCTAGGCAATTGGCTCTAAACTAAATATCACTGAACCCTGCTTTTGCAATGGTACTTTTTTCCGACGGCCATGTTAGTTTAGAGCCAATTGCCATGGCAACCACGTCACACTTGGGCTGTCTATTGGGGCTTGGTGGTGATTCACGTGAGAAACAACTTAGACCCACAAGGTAACATTGCCCAGTTGTACCTCCATCGCAACAATGGACAATTACGGAGAAGGGTACGGGATGCCATAACTCGGGATTTTCTAAGATGAGATCGCAAATTGTCATTATAGATGACAAAATTGAAGGTATTTTTTTTTCGTTTAGATTGGACAAAGTATTTGAGGAAATTACATTCTTGAATCGACAGAAAATTCAATTCCAAGATATGCTTTCCAAAAATCGTCAGCCCCCATGAAATGTCGTCTCTCCCCCACTGGAAATTTAGTTTTGGTTTTGCCTTTCAATTGCAAATTACTTTCCGTCCTGGGTTTTCACATGCAAACGACTTTTGCGAGTGGTTCGGGTTACTGGCTGTCAACACTTGGGTGAAAACTTGGACTTGCGGATTCGGGAAAAACTACCATACACTTTCGCCTGTTGAGATTCCATGCGGTATATATGCCGTACACAAAGAGTTATATATAAAAAAAAAACTAAAGTGCGCACTCCCAATACACGATGTGCCGATATGGACGCCGCTATTTTGGCTTAACGCTATGGGTGCTCGGTGGGCAAAAGGTTTTTTTCCCACTTTGCACTTATAGCGTTAAGCAAACATGGCGACGCCCACATCGGCACAGTCCACAAACGTGACTTCAATAGCCAGTGCACACTCTAGTTTTCTATATATAACTCTATGGCCGTACACTTTCGCCACTTATTTTCCCTAATGGCATGATAGTGCTTCATAACGTGTAAATTCAGCAAAATTCCACTTTCGAGTAATACGGCTTTTTAGTAATGCATATTCTGGTTCTTGGATTTCGTTTTCTTTTCGTAACAAAATTCAATTTTTGTTAGACTAATGTTATTAGCGAAGAGTTTTACTGAAAATTATGTTGGGTTTTTGGCATGAGTAAGGGCAATCTCGGAGGGATAATGGTGCCACGAACTAGTACGCGAAAACAAAAAAAATCACGTGCGTTTTATTCACCGCTTGTAACGCTATGGACTTTTTCACGATTCGTCACTATGCAAAAAATGCAAACCGGCTGTGGTACTTATTCGCCGCGCCTATTCTTTTGCATGTTTTTGTGAAAATCTGAACTGTCGCCTTCAGTTTCGTCATTGATATTATCTCATCTGGATTTCAGACAAGGCCGGTACTTACACAGATGGACACGTGGTTATTTTAGCATTTGATTTATCAATTAATTCCTTCTTAAACGCTGCAAATTCCACAGTGTGTTTGATTTTCCCCCAAGTTAGGAGTGTTTGGTTCACGCAATGTCTGTTGGTTCCCGGCAGGAGGCGTTGCCTTGTAATGCGCAAGGCGCCATCGGTCACCAGCGTAATGTCGGTATTCGTCACTACGCAAAAAACGCTGGGCCAATCATGAGCCTATTCGCCATTCTGAATTTTTTAATAACTATAAAACCACTCAAATTTTTGATTTAAAACCTTCACAAATGAAAATTGGCATCTTTAGAACCCTAAATATAACAAAATCTCAATTTCGGAAAAATCGCTTATTCGCCACTATGCGAAAAATGCGACGTTAAATTTTTAATATGTCATATTAGGGAAAATTAGTGCCGCCACATTGGACTTAAAATGGAAAAAGTACCCACATGTATAACGCTACGCCCTCTCTAATCTTGGGATGACAGTCAACAGGCCTGCTATTTAATTAGGGCGCTTTCACAGGGGGTCAACAGGTCACGGGTCACTGTTGCTTGTCCTTCAGATTGGGAGAGAATAATAGAATCACGTGGTGAAACGCACGTGCTAGCAGCAAATCACGTGACTCTGTTGTTCTCTCCCGATCTGGAGGACAAGCAATAGTGACCTTTTACCCCCTGACACCCCGTGAAGGCGCCTTATAACAGGATTGCCGTATTAAGATTACCCCGGGGCATTTAGTTAGTTTGCACCATTCGGCAGTTAATATTCTGTACATTATTGGTACATTAGTGAACTAGTATGCTTCAACCTCGGCGAGCTTTATTGACTATCCACCTTATGTCCTCCGCACATACCGTCCAAGGAGACATTTTCCGGGAGACAACAATAGCATAGATCATTTAGATAATGTTTTCCCGGGGAAGGGATAGGGGACAGAGTTTTCTGGGGGACAGTATCTTCTCCCACACTGGCACTCTGAATTCAATATTTTCAAAGGCAGGTGCAGATTAGATAGACTGGTTCCCGTCCACATATTCCACACAGGAGAATATAAGGACAAGTAAAGGGCGCTTCATATTGATCTGTAATTGGTCGTCTTTGCGCGTGCGCATTGTGTTTTTTATATTTAAAAATTGACCAAGTCCTTTGCTTTAGGCAATGTACTTTATTTACATAATTGGATATGTTCGACACGCACGGCAATGTCAATTCAAAATCTGCGCACTTACTAAAAATATAAAAATAATAATAACCACGTGACGGGCACAATTCTGCCCGTCATGGCTGCCCTTTACCGATCCTTATATGTTCGCAATAAGCGAACCAATCTATAGGGATCGGGAACCAATCTACAAATTAGATTGCCACATACCACCATGCATTGCCCTTGTCCTGGCGTGAAACACGCGAAGACAGGTGGGCACGCACAACACAAAGGCGCAAATTGCATGTGTCATGAGAGGAGGCTTTTACAAATACATGCATATGCATGTTTCATGGAACAATAAAGCTTTAGGTATACTACGGTCCAGCTGGGTGGAGCTTGCGGTGTTGACGATTTCATTGGCCACTGATGACCAGTCAGTCAACCCACGGTCCGACGTACGTTCAAAACGAATGAACACTACTACCCCCATACTGCGGTTTGGGACTAGGGAACGAGCATGAATGCGTACAACCCTCCTACCCGCCTTCCAAATGGTTTTGCCCAACTTGTCGTGCTTATGGATTCGATCCTTTCTTCATTACTAGCTTTTGTTTGCGCGCGCAGTACATGATACACCATCCCGGTCAGCTCTACCGTACCTTATAATTATCACTGTACATTTCGCATGAATTGTTAATGGCACACAGGGCACTAAGTTTGCCGTACGTGCCAACCTACCCACTACAACAACAACAACAACATTAAATACAATGGACAACATCTAGGTATAAGGTGAAGCGATCAGCTTTTGTACCCTAACCTATGGACAGACAAACATACAGGACCAGGGTACTAGACATAAAAACAGGACACACAAACAAATACCAACAAATACCAGTGTGAGAAAAGTCCAAATAGATATACGTGCTAATTCATTTATAATGCATTAGTATGAGTATGAGTCAAGAAATCGACCCTTTAGGTTTTTGGTGAATACAAAAATAGTGGGTAAAACTTTTATTGAATCATCCAAGTTATTCCAGTATAACAACGTCTAGGGAATCTCATAGTGACAGCGCCGTGCGCGCGCACCTGTTTTGTATAATGTTATGCAGAGCGCACTGTCGCCTGCTTACTATGCAAGTATGCAACGATGTCTAGTTCCCTGTGTCCTCACATCGTGGCATGACTACAACCGCGGGCTGGGAAAATCGTAATGCCCTCGGCAAACCTTACGATTTCGACACGGCAATTTAGAGATTTTGTTGGAAATACAAAGGACATTGCAAATGATAGGTCCTGTTCCACAGATATTCGAGGCTACAGTTTCAACCTATTTGCCAGTTTAAAACCCGCCGGTTCGGGAAAATAATCTTTCTGTTTCAAGCTGTAGGCCTACATTTTTTGGAATGAAAAAAAAAAACGGGTGAAATTAAAACACTGCTTGTTGCCGTAGCTTGATCGTGTGTTGAACAGTTTATTGGCCTAAATCTCGATGGCTCATAAATCTTCGAAAATGGGTTCGGTTGGGACGTGTTTCGTTTTTTTGTCAAATTGGACCTACCTTTCGATATTTTCTACCATCTTTTAAGTTTAATCCTCTACTTTATCCTGTGCTCTTGCATATTTTGCATTGTCTTGGCGAAAAGGTAAGGCAGTAGTATAAATTCGGAGACTAATTTTGGACTGTATAAAATAAGATATTATTTCCATACCAGCGAAGCGGCCCTTGGGCGTGGTCCCAAACAACATGGCCGACAATGACGATGAAAATAACTCGGATTCCGATATGTGATGGGACGAATTGTCCCAACAAAACATCAAACAAGATGAACAAGGGAAAAGCAACAAATCTCAATCTACTCTGGAGCGGCTAATCAGCCAAGCACAAGAGGACAGCACTTTTCCAGCCAACCTTCATCCATATTATCCAAAAAGAGACCGCTCAATCACTCGCAAAGTTCTAATCAAACTGACAACAGTGACTCGGATTCTGGTGCTTCCACAGCTCACCAAACAAAACGTAGAAATGTAAACTCTTATCCTACCATGGTTGTCATAACATCACCGGACATCAAACTAGCTGCTGTCAATCCCGTGAAAATAGCCAAAGCCTTAAATGATATCAACAAAGATTACATAAAGAATGTCACAAAAAACAGCCAAGGAGGCATAACAGTACGCTGTCACACACACGCTCAGGCACAAAAACTGATGGCGGTTACACAGCTGGGCCAGTGGTCAGTTACTGTCTAGCTTTGCCAAATCAGAGATCCAATGTAAAGGTGTCATCACTGGACTCCCAACTGACCTTGGCGATCAGGAGGTTTTGAAAGTTTGTAAAAAGCCTGGTGTCAATGAAGTTCGTCGACTGATGAGAAAGAGGGAAGGTCTGCTTGAGAAAAGTCTCTCGGTGTGCCTCACCTTCAATAAACCCACACTCCCTGACCGGTTATGAGATTTTCAATATCAAGTTGTATATCCCGCCTGTTGTAAGATGTTTTAAGTGTCAGCGTTTAGGCCATGTGTCAAGCCAATGCAGAGGGGTAATGTGTCCGATGTGGTGGCAACCATCGATTTTAGCAATGTGAACGGAAGGAGAATGCCCGCTGCTGTCGTTGTGGAGGAAATCATTCGGCTGCTTATGGTGGTTGCTCTACTATCAGAGAAGAAAAGAAGATTCAAAGCATCCGTGTCACCTACTACATATCGTATGCAGAAGCAGCGAAGGCTATTAAAACCGACATTATCTTTGAACCCAACAGCACCCTCACAGCCGCCAACTTATCAACGCCCGCCAACTTATCATCACCCGCAAGCTCAAGCACATGTAAACCATGGCCAAGTGAACCGACCATCTCAAAATCAACCAACAGAAACCCAACGCTACCAGAACCGTCATAAGCCTCTCCCTCATAAAGCAGATGCCTCCACACAGACTGAAACTCAAAGTACTGGAACTCAAACTAGCCCAACCTCTTCCTACATTCTAGCTGACCACATGCACTCTTGTTGAAATGCTGATGGGAGCTCTACAAATATTTGAGTCCATCAAAAACCAAGCGCAAAGAGAAACTGCCATCAAAACACTTGTTGAACATATTTTCCGTGCAACTCAAATACCAAAAACACAGGATAAACAACAGCCATCTACTTCGAGTACCTCTTCTAAACCAGAGTCAAAACAAACCCAAAAGAAAAAAGAATCCACTAATAAGAAAGACACAAACCACACACCATCTCAAGGCTCAAGTCAGAAACCCAGAAAGGGAAAACAGGACAACTAAACATGTTATTTTTTCTTATCATGATCATCCTTCAATGGAATGCACAATCCCTCAATGCCCGTGGTAGTGAACTTAAAAATGCTTTAAATAACTGGAAAGAAAAACCTGCCATTCTTTGCATTCAGGAGATATGGCTTTGTAATGATAAGAAATTTAACATAAAAGGGTATAACACACATACAGACATGATAGAATCAAAACAGACACTTGTACTAAGAAACATGGTGGTGGTTGCGCCTTCTATGTCAGAAAAGACATTGCTTTTAATATTACTTATACTTCTAAAGGCCCTCTGGAATACCAAGTGGCTGAGGTCTATGATAATAACATTCAACCTTGGTACATAGTTAATGTTTATAACCCCTGTTTGTAATGATAACCTTCTTAATGATATAATTGATAGAATTGATAATAACTGTATTATATGTGGTGACTTCAATAGTCATAATATTCTTTGGGGAAGCACACTGATAAAAATGGTCGCACTATTGAGGATCTGCTCATAAAACATAACCTTGTTTGCATTGTGGTACAATAATTAATCCCTCTAGCTCTGGGGGTAGTATGTCATGTCTAGATATCACTTTGTGCTCTCCTAACTTTGCCACTAAATGTAACTGGAATGCTCTTAATGACCCTTGGAGCAGTGATCATTGTCCTCTCCTTATTCAATTTAATAAAAAATGCTTTCTTAATTCCAATAACCGTACTCCCCAATGGGCCTATAAGAAAGCTGATTGGGATAAATTCCAACATACCTGTAATGATATGATTAAAGAACCCAACAATTCTCAAGACATTGATGCTATGTACGATTCATATCTTACCCAACTTGAGACAGCTGTAAATTATGCAATTCCTAAAACTAAACCCACCAGAGCTAACAAACCTCCAAAATCGTGGTGGAATGACGAGTGCAAGAAGCTATCCTTAATAAGAAAGAAGCTCTTAAAACTCTCAGGAAAACTCTTCATCCAGATGATCTTATCAAGTATAAAAGGGCTAATGCTATAGCCCGAAGAACAATTAAATCTGCCAAGCGTAAAGACTGTAAAAAAATTTGTAGTAAAATAAATCACCGTACCCCACAACAAAAAATCTGGAAAAAATTTAAAGCTATATAAATAACTCTATAGCCTTCACAACTCTATCCCTGTACTGAAAAACGGTCAAGATAGCATCATAAAGATAAAGCCAATTATATTGCTGACAGTTTTAGCAAGGTCAGTAGTAATGCTAACCATGACCCAGCTTTTATTAAATTTAAAAATAAGACTGAATCAGAAATGTCTATAAATATAGTTACAACGATCAGGTCATAAATGAACCTTTCACTATGTCTGAACTCAATAAAGCCATTGATAACAGCAATATACTTCACCGGGCAAAGATGGTATTCGCAATATCATCCTTAAACATCTTCCTACAAAAGCCCGTGAATTCCTACTCCTCATTTGTAACGTAATATGGCCATCACAGTGCCCTGCTGCTTGGAAAGATACCTTTCTCATACCAATCCTTAAACCAAGTAAAAATCCATGTGATCCCCTTTCTTATAGGCCCATTGCATTAACCTCTACTATATGTAAAATTATTGAGAAAATGGTAAAATTCAGATTAATTTGGTATCTTGAAGGTAATAATCTCTTAAGTAATCAACAGAGTGGTTTTCGCAAGGGTCTTAGCACCAAAGACCATATTATCAAACTTGAATCGTATATTAACAAAGGGTTTGCTGATAAGGAAAGCACTCTGTCTGTTTTTATTGACAAAGAAAAAGCTTATGACATGTTATGGCGTTAGGGAATTATCTTGAAACTTCAATCACTTGGAGTTTATGGGAAAATTATAAAATGGATTGATAATTTCCTGAGTAAAAGAAAGACTCAAGTTAAAATTAATGGGGTCCTTTCCGACCCTCATGAACCCGATAATGGTGTTCCACAGGGCAGTGTCGTCAGTCCCACTCTTCTCAACATTGCAGTTAATGAATTACGTATAATAGTAGGAGACCAGCCTGTAGGTCCCGTGACCAAATTCTGGGAACAAAGGTTTGAAAGTGTTTTTGTGTTCCCTGATGAATACCTAACAATTTTTACTTGGGCTGCCCCCTTGAAAATGTCGGGCATTTCCGGGAGGGGTCAACAAAGGTCAAACACGGGTCAAAATTCAAATATATTCCAATCGTGTCGATATGCATATCAAATTACTCGTCTAGTCATGAGGATTCCAAAAATATATAGTTTGTTATACCTCCGACCTTAAATGAGCGCGCTGTGGTCAAAAACGTCGAAAGGTCAACGCACTTTTGACTGGTGGTCAAATTCACCAACACAGTTAACATTATCCGATTATAATGATTTTTGTGTCTAATAATGTTTTCTAACATGGCAAATTCAACTAAGCAACTTTTAAAAGTAAAGGTGGTTGCCATAACCTTGAAATTTCAAAATGGCTGCTAAAAGGTTAACCCTGATAAATTAGCCAAAAACAACAATTTTGTTCCCAAACCCATGGATAAGAAATTATTAAATGTTTGTCACCGAAACGTCACGAACAATTGAAACACTCCATGTTTAAAACAAATAATGATTTTTAATTATGTGTATCCTTTTTCTTTAGAGCACATGTTCGATATAATATTGTACAGTATACCATATAAAGTGTATAGGTAAATGATGATGGGCTGTGAATATCTGCAACAATATAGCTTCAACAACATGTTCCCTCATTGGGTAAAAGTTTATGGATGCAATGAAACTGACATTTTACGCTTGGTGAGTACCTCATTGAGTCTTTCATCCTTTTTTTAATATATGGTCATTTTTACAATCAGTGGTGTAACTTCTGGTATTGACACTTCTTGTCCTGTATCTTTTAAACCAAGTGACAGAAATCTTTGATTTTTTGTAGTGGAACTGTCCTAGACAGGGGCTACCTTGGGTAGCTTAATGATCTCTCTCGCTTTCTTCTTTCAGCTGTGGTGGTCATGAATATACCCCTTGGCTGTCCCATTTTTTACACATCCTTATTCTATGAGCCTGCATTTTTACTTGCATTTAATTCAGACCTTTTGTTTTTGTGGTTAGTATAGGCAAGTGTTCAACCTTTATTTATGTTTTGCTTACCAGGTTCTCTTCCTTCTCTTTTTCATAGACACACTGTTGTAATAAGTCGTTTCGGAGGTGACATTTTCCGTTAACAATCTATAGCCATTTATAGTAAGCTGTTACTGTACATTAATCAAGATGAATTTGTTCATTTGCTGTTGCATAAATAAAGTGAACAATAGGGCTTTCCTATGATTTCAAAACTTCTCCGATTCCTGCCTATTCGAAAATTTTGTGTAGATTTCAAATCTAATGTTAACTTTTCCGTTAACTTTTCCGTCACATCCGAAACAAGGCATGAATGTGTTTATTTTTTACAGGAGTAACAGTGTTCAAATTTTTAACTTATCAAATGATAATATATTGGCCAACATTTCACCTGAAGGAAAGCTGTAGGGATATGTGCTGTGACTTTTATTTCTGAGGTATTATTAACTTTCCGTTAACATGCGTCACCTCTGAAACACAATGTCACCTCCAAAACAGTGCTGTCATTATATCTTAGGTTACAAACTGGGTAAAAATGTTTACATCTTAAATTTTTATGTACGTTTCATTCTCTACCTACGTAGAATACGACTGCACAATGGGAATAGACAGAATGTGCAAGATAATTGAAAAAAAAAACTATTTCACTGAAAAAAGTGTTTCGGAGGTGACACACCTTTGTTAACAACATGTATCATTATGTTTCAAAGCTTAAAGGCCTTCACATATTAGCAAACAGTTTTGTTTCTGTCTTTGGAAGTGATGTGACAAAGTCTTACTTGGGTAATCCATTGGATTGTTAAGTTTTACTCCATTTATTTGTTTAATTTGGTTTATCAAAATAATTTTTCACCCTTTCACATGACACATCTTGTTACTTGACACACACAAAGGTTAAAATACACCTTTTTTTTTAATAAAGCAAAGATAAGGTACTTGAACTCACCTAAAGTCTCTGTACTTTAAAGCTAACTTATTGTTGTACAGATTGAACATAATTAAACAAATTTGTTTGTTTAATTCCCCACTGTTTCGGAGGTGACGGTATTTGTTTACATGGCATTTCAAAAGTTTGATTAATTTTTCTCACTTGATTTTTTATAACAAAAATTGTCACCAACATACATGTAGCTATCAAAAGCACAGTTAAGTCAATTAAACTCATAGGAATTGCAGTGAACATGGGAACCCTCCATTAATTAATGTTAGCATCGTTGCATGATAAATTATACATGTACACTAAACAAGATAATTTCAGTGTAGCCATTGTTTTGTACTGTACATGTACATGTAGTTGTAGGCCACACCAGCAAGCTCACATGATGGAAAGTTTTGACCTACATGTATTGTAACTTTCTACCCGGGTAGCTGCAAATAACCCGGGTTAAATTTAACCCAGAGTTTTGTTTCACACGTCAAATTTTAACACGGAGAAACACTTACCCGGGTCGTCTCTTACACGGGTCACTAGCGGCCCTTTTCCCACTGAAGTCATGCACATCAAGAAACGTATATTTCTGACATGATTACTGATTTAACAGTCAGCTTCGATCAGTCGTCGGCAATCAAAACTGATGAAAAATGATTGTTGTTTGGACTCGTCTTACGAATCACTCGACAATAAACAAATTCAGTTATGAAGTACTGGCGACACGCGTTTGCGATTTATTACGAAAGAACACAACTCCACTTTGGGTTGATTTGTTGTCAAACTTGCGTGACTGAAGTACAGTCCGACAGTTGTGTGTGAAAACTCTATTTACTGACCATGCATTATATTTATGTGACAGTTAAAACGAACCCCCACCCATTATCTTGTTCGGACTATTTTTTTGTATTGAATTCTTCCGCCACTTTTATTATTATTTAAATTACACAACAATACACCCACTGCGGCGTGGCAGAACGCCCGCCGCACACCACGTCCTGCACTCGAGGAGTTAACATGTCTTTTTCTTCTCCTCTTCGTTTTCCAGGTAAATGGAAGTTATTCAGTTGTAAATATAATTTCACGTAATTCCTTATTTAATGTTTGTATTTGTCGGTTATTTTCCTATTTGAATCATGCATATTTGGATAAAAATACTTGGGGACATTTTGCTGGTTGAAATTGTTTTGAGTTTCACCTTCAATAATGTACTTTAGATTTAAAATCCAGTTTCAATCGGCTTTTAATCTTGTTCTAGCTGGACGATTTAATAGTATTTTTGTACGTTTTGCGAGATTTGAGCATTTTGAAGTACATTCTATCAGTATTTCGACAAACCAATTTGACTCAATGTGGACCTTCGTCCATTTTGGCGCAAGCCGCTATTTTATTCAATCTTGACTTTGGGGTGTGTTCGAGCTGTTCGGCTGTGTCTTGAGATTGCACACGAGTTGATGGTAGGCGTACTAGGTTTATTAACATTCCATAAACTCGTGTGTGTCTTCGGGACATGGCCGGATAGTTAGGATGCGGTCTAATTTATAACTCAGTCACCCGTTAATAGTTAATTATTTTTGCATTATTAATTATTGTAGTTATATGTAATTTATTTACATGTGTATTTGGCACACCACGTCCTGCACTCGAGGAGTTAACATGTCTTTTTCTTCTCCTCTTCGTTTTCCAAGAATAAACAATTTGACAGCGTCGATTCGATTGTGGTAAATCCGTATCCCTCATTTCCCATTTTTTTGGACACTGACCCCCGGTGTCACATTTGGTGGAAGATCCGGGTAATGAGGAAGTCAGTGACGGCACCACTAGTCTAAAGGCTGACACCCTTGAGAGTCCTGTACTGTACCGAGTAACTTTTGGCCAGTCTGATACCGAAGTCTTGCCATCCAGCCCCGCATATTGCTGCGCCGGAACAGCCGACGGTGGTTCAGCGCTTTTGGTCGGATGTTCCAGCGACCATCCCGCTGATGACTCCGACCCGATCGGCATCCCCTAGACGACGCGCTGATGGGAACCCCCGCTGGCCTTTTCTGACTCGCGACGTACGTTTCGCTGGAGAAAGCTCCTGGACGAGTCCGACTACTGCATGAGAGCTCATCAGGAACGTTCGGTAATGCCACATCCTGGGGACATCCACCAACATCCACCGTGTTTTGCGCGTCGGTGTTGCCGTTACTTTGCAATTTGTGGACTGAACATGTCGAGATCATTGTGGACAACGGACAATTGTAATCAAGACGTCAAGCTACAACGCAAGAACTGGGATTGAGGTACAAAGAATACTTATGTTTGAATACAATCACATTATCATTCTGGTACTTGCATTTTTGTAATGTTAGAAACATGATTGCAGTGAGTGGTTCTCTAGTACAGTAGGTAGCAAACCTTGACTCGGTTCATCAGGTGTGACCAACAATTTATTGATTGACAATTTGTAATGTTGATAGGTCTATTTAAAGTCATTTAGAGAAGAGTGAGAGTCCATTGTTTTAATGTGAAAAGTACACAGTTGTAGCCTATAGGCTGCTGCAAGTTCTTTTATGCTACTCAAGTGCAAGACGAGTATCGCTCACGTGTAAATTTTTGCCTTGACATTATTGACGATTTGATTACACTACAAAGTGTTGCCATTTTCGGAAAACAATCTGCTTTTCACATTTTCGATTTTTTTTTCTCTCTCTTTATTGACCGATTGATTCTTTTTGCATATATTTTTTTTCTTTGTCCAATTTGAAATTGACACTGATCATTGATTAGTGTCGTATTTTACATTGGACTGAGTATAGTACCAATTTAATTGATTGTTGATTTATTTCGTGTGTTTGAATATTATTTCATTTCTGATTTGTGCATAATTCGTTAATCACATTTTGACGTGCACCGGTTAATTGTTTGCATTGACGCCTCTCTCTACTTTTTCCTGGTGTATATTGCGTTGTTTGTACTTGTTCATTTAGTCAGGTTTGCAAAATGGCTGCAAGGAGACAGTCTGCAGAAGACACAATGTATCCTCCCCCTTCAAGTATTCGCTATTCGGCAGACTCGGACAGTGTACAACCTGCTGCTTCCATTGATATGTATAGGGAAGGGCCGCCCACGCCAGTTGCTGAACAGCTCATGGCCGAACTTAATGATATAGAACGACGAATCTCAGAGAGTTGTCACCGTCCATCAGCGCAACCACAACCTAGCTCTGTTGGAAGTGGGCGTGTTAACGCAGGCCGGCCCATTGGAACCAGAGGCCTCAATCATCCAACACCAACATTCCAAGGCTACACACCTCCAAACCCGGGTAACAGACCGAAGTCTCCTTCAGATCATTACCAATTGTTGCCATCCCATCAAGTTAAGAGTGTCCCTATTTACACTGGTCGTGAAAGTTCAAGCCTCTGCATCGAAGACTGGGTGAGAGACGTTAAGTACCTCGTTGATAACACGTCAATGCCACCAGAAATGCAGTTTTCCACAATTGTTAGAAATCTTGGGGGCACAGCCAGAAAGCTGGTTCTAAATCTACCTCCGGAGGAGCAGACACCGCATCATGCCTTTGCTGAACTCAAAGCACAGTTTGGAGATACGTCCGTGGTTGGTGACCCCTTGGCCATATTCTATGAGCGATTGAGATTGACGAACGAACCACCCAGTATATACGCGGTAGAGCTTGAGGCTACATTACGGACAGTAGAAGAGCGTATGAGCAGCCGACTTCCCTCGTCCAATCGTAATCGCATGCTTACACAGCAATTCATGCGTGGAGTTGGAGACGAAAGGATAACTAATCGTCTTGCCCCTATGAGACCACGGGACATGTCATTCAGGGAGTTACAAGTTGAACTCCGACAGATAGAGCGAGAACAACGGGCTGCAACTCTGTTACCACAGAAAGCTGCCTCCAAATCCCAGTCTGTACAATCCACTGCCCAGTCACAACCGCAGTATATGCAGACGCAGCCAAGGAAACAAGCATTGCCTCAACCACGGCAACAACAACCGGAAGTAGTCCCTAAACGGACGCCCCCCGATAACCAGCCAACAAATTTACAAGTTCAGAGTGATGACGTCGTGCTGAGTCTCATCAACAAGGTTGAACAGCTGACAAAGACCGTGGAGTACCTAGCATCTAAATCTCACTTCTCTCCGCCACTAATGAAACCTCAACAGCCACCTGAGAAGAGGGTCTTCATCTGCCACCGCTGCACAGTGGGCCAGGCCGAAACCAAAGTGCGCCAAAAAGGGTGATACCTGACCCTGCTAGTTTTAATTTTTTTAACACTTTTGAGGTTGCTTATACCCCATGGGACCATTTTATGGGGAAATTAAGCAAAATAAATATATATTGACTTGTCATGACCTCTTAAAGGTATGCAAATCTACAGAAATTGGCCATAAAATGAAAATAGTTGCAGAAATCTTCATAAAGCAAAAATAGACACTTTGCATTGAGCTACGGAGCCAAACTTTCACTTGGCTCTAGTTTAGAGTTCATATTTGAAGGAAATGAAATCAGTTTTTATTTTTGTTAAAGTTTTCTATGAATAAATACTGACAATTGTGTCAAAATTGACATGAAATTTACGTTTTCTGTGTTCAGCAATACGGAAACTAAGGATTGCCGTCGATTGCTGCCTAAAGTCTACTCATTTCTAATAGAGCAACTTGTTTGCATTATTTTGGTACCAAATTTAGCTGCGACAACCTGCGATACACGATTTTAGAGCAGTTTTTCTGAAGCGATCACTGTACGTTTTCGCCCCTTTTTAAAACTCTATATTACATGTGGCGCGCTCCACTGAGAAACACGGCACCCGAGCAAGGCTGCGCTCGCCGGAAAAGTCGGTGTTGTGCAATATGATACCCCTATTTATGTCTGATTGCGCAGTTGAAATTTCAATGTACTTGGTGTATCATATGTTGTGATGAGGGATACTACCGCTAGTTGTCTTTAGATGTATCTGTCAGCTATACAGTGCACTATGGCGTCTTTACCAAGAAAGCGATTATTTGAAGTTGTTACTTCTATTCATGATGCATCAAACATTGATGTCGTGGTTGTTTAGAATTATTCACGGATGTGTTTAAAGGGCCTGTGACATGCTAAACAACTTTGTGCCTAAGCTTTGCTTCATAATGACGGATTACTTGTTCAGCAAGACATACCATTGTTCGTTTGGATGTAAAATCAATAAAAGGTAGCCTTTTTCAACTTTGAAGATTTCATTGCAATAAATCACAGACAGAGGGCGCTGTTTTGAGTGCATCACATAAGGAAGACAGAAGGGAAAAGTTAAGAAAAAACATAAGACTTCAAGTTGGACTTGTGGCAAATTGCTGCAGTTTCTACCCCCAGTTTTGTCATGGCTTACAGCAGGCAACATGTAAAACAAACTCAAACAGCCATGGATTACAAAGGTTTCAGGAAAATTGAGAAAAGAGTGGAATCTTTTGTGCACATTTGAATGTGATTTTCCTGTGTTTGCCTCTTGTGACATCGTGACCTTGGTCATGAATATGCATATTCGCATTAGCATAAAAACTACAAACCTTTGTTTTAACCCCCAAAGCAAGCTCCAAATAGGATTTTTATGACTTTAACTAAGTAGAGTGGTTTTAAAGCATATATTTCATTGATAAAAATCCTAAATAAGGGGCCCTTTAATGTTCAGCAATGTGATATTCCAAAGGAGATTCGTCAGTCAGTGACAAAAAGCATTCGGGATTTCCTTTACAATTGAAGAGGAAATGGGCAGAAAGTAGCCGAAACAAACAGAGCTTTGAACGTAAGAACACAGACTGGCTGAAAGGAGAGTTGTGTTTTGACACTAAATTAGATGACGTCATGACATTGCAGTTAAAATTTAGCATATTATTTAATCGTAAAAAAAACACGATGTTAGCAATTTCCCCTGTTTGTTCTCATTTTTTATACTGAAAAGCAATAATTGATCACAATTTTACCGCGATAAACAGTCCATTACATCGTGACCAATCAAAAATCGGTATTTTGCTGACGTCATACTCCGATCTAATTATCACCATTGGATTCTACGGGTCGGAAAAGCTAAGTAGGTGAACCTTCATGCACAAAACTTAATGATTTATATTTTTGGCGCACTTTCATCCCATTCTGGCCCACTGTGCGCTGCGGCCAGGAAGGACATATAGCTAGAGGTTGTATAAATCTTCCGTTAAACTTCCAGGGGCCCCGGTCCGAGGGCAAACCGGAGTCCAAGAACTAAGCCCGCCTGTCATAACAAGTCTCGGTTCTCCTTCAAACATTGAACAGAAGGCTGCACAGTCACATTTTCAGGTTATCGGTCCAAATAATGAAGATACTGTGGAGATCAACGGGATAACTCATCAAGCCTTAATTGACTCGGGTTCTCAAATAACGTCGATTACAGAGGACCTATGGAAAGGACATCCGTCGCTTTGCGATGTTAGTCTATCTTCAATAGATATCAAGATCGAGGGTGCCAACGGTCAAGAGGTCTTGTACCTGGGAATCATCCCAGTCTCCATCACTATTCTTGGAATTACCTATGAAGACGTTCCAGTGTTTGTGGTTCCGACAGATAGCTATCGGCAACACGTTCCTGTTTTGATTGGCACAAACGTGATACGAGCAACCAAGAAAGATCAGCATCTGGCAAGAGGCAACAGTTTCATGGATGGGTTAAAGACACAAAACGTAGCGTGGCACACGGCATTTATTAATACAACCACCATTGATCAAAGTGACCAGTCAGGCAGGATGGGCTACGTCAAATATGTTGGCCGCTTTCCTCGAAAGATAAAACCAGGCGCCGAGGTGGACATTATCTGTCAAGCTCCTCCTAGTCCAACAGGTCGTCCCTACACTGCTTTAGTGGAAGGAATAACGGAAAGCACATCTAGTTTGAGAATTGGCCACCTCTTAACTGATGTTGGTGAGGATAGAATGGTGCCAGTGAGGATGTGTAATATCTCTGTTAAGCCTGTTGTCATCCCTAGAAATTGCCGAATAGCCCAAGTCTCGTCAGTTCTTTGCGTGGAGGAAAACCAATGCTCAGCAAAAGGGATACCATTGTCATTTTCATCAGATGGAGCTTCCAGGTATGCTAATTTGACGAACCCAAAAGTGACTAAGGACCTGACCAACGTCATTCCATCGCTTGATCTCTCTAAGATTTCCTTTGATTACGAGGTTCAGAAGAATAAACTCCTTAAACTTCTTCAGAAGTATAAAAGCGTCTTTTCTACAGATCCTCTAGATTTTGGCCGAACCTCAACCGTGAAACACACTATACCACTGATGGACGAGCATCCTTTCAGGCTTCCTCATCGGAGAATACCACCCCACCAATACCAAGATGTGAAAGAACAACTCGAGAAGATGGAAGAAGCACAAGTCATTCGCCGCAGCTGTAGTCCATACGCCTCGCCCATGGTTGTTGTACATAAAAAAGATGGATCTTTACGAATCTGCATCGACTATCGCCAACTTAACAATAGAACCATTCGAGATGCGTATCCCCTACCTCGAATCGAAGAGGCCTTAGACGCTCTGGGCAAGGCAAAATTCTTTACAACGCTGGATCTCACTTCAGGGTACTGGCAAGTCGAAGTAGAAGAGAAAGACAAGCCAAAAACAGCATTTACCACTCCAATGGGGCTGTACGAGTGCAACCGGATGCCATTCGGTCTTCAGAATGCACCGGCGACGTTCCAGCGGTTAATGCAAACTTGTTTAGAAGACCAGAATTATTCTACTGTGCTGTTATACCTTGATGACATCATCGTCTTCTCTTCGACCTTTGATGAGCATTTACTACGACTTGAGAAGGTGTTTGCCTGCTTGCAACAACACGGCTTAAAGTTGAAGCCTCCTAAGTGCCACCTCCTTCGAAAAGAAGTGACGTACCTTGGCCACATAGTATCTGCAGCAGGAATTGCGACGGATACTGCCAAAATTTCGCAAGTCAGGAACTGGGAGACACCTTGCAACCGCAAGGAGTTACTTCGGTTTCTGGGTTTTACGGGATATTATAGACGATACATCAAGGGCTACTCAAAAATCGTGTCACCACTCTACAAACTTACAGCAGGAGATCCACGGCGACGGAAGAAGGGCAAAAGTAGACAGTCTGTGCCGGTTCCTCCATTCGTATGGATAGACGAATGCCAGAAGTCCTTCGAAGTCTTGAAAGATCTAATGACGTCAGCCCCAATACTTGCGTTTGCCGACTACACTCAGCCTTTTATTCTTCAAACTGATGCGTGTGGTATTGGCCTTGGTGCCGTTCTAAGCCAGATACAAGATGGTCAGGAGAGAGTAGTTGCTTACGCCAGCAGAGGTT
Source organism: Henricia sp. BOLD:AAB3569 (assembly GCA_037783545.1). NCBI lineage: Eukaryota > Metazoa > Echinodermata > Asteroidea > Spinulosida > Echinasteridae > Henricia > Henricia sp. BOLD:AAB3569. Next base: position 307,116 of record JBBELK010000671.1, read on the forward strand.
TGACTCCATCTGAAGGCCGCTACCCAGCTCACAAGCTAGAGTTTCTCGCGTTAAAGTGGGCAATAACTGATAAGTTTCGAGATTACCTGCTGGGCAGCAAATTTACTGTATGGACGGATAGCAATCCTCTCCTTTGTGTTACAACTACAGGGAAGCTTGACGCTACTGGCCAACGTTGGGTCGCTGCTCTTTCACAGTTTCAATTTACAGTCAAGTACAAGCCAGGAAAGACGAACTCTGCAGCAGATGCTCTCTCCAGAAAACCACAAAATGAGTTCCCACATTCTACATCTAACTCCCAACGAGAAACTGTGACTGTACCGTGTGATGTTGTTCAGGCGATCTGTGGGGGGCATCCTCTTTCTTCAATTCCCAATATGGAGGCCCCGTCATCTGTTGTCCATTGTCAGACAATAACTGGTCAACATGCAAAGCTCCCCCGGCAGTTAAGATCCAGACCAATGAGAATGAGCTGCCTGGGCTTTCACGGCAACAACTGGCACTTTCTCAACGGGACGATCCCCAAATCTCTAAAGTGATCTGTCTTCTTGAAAAAGGTCAAAGACCAGACTCTAATCAGCGAAAAGAACACCCTGATTCTATACCCTACTTCAGAGAATATGATAAGTTAAAGCTGAAGGACGACGTTCTATATCGCGCTAGGAAAACAGCAGAGTGAAGTATTTTACATCAGTTGGTCCTTCCGGAATGCTACAGAGAGACGGCCATGACTGGTCTTCATGATGATGTTGGGCACCTTGGCTTCGACAGAACTCTAGAAATGGTACAACGAAGGTTCTTTTGGCCAGGAATGAGTCGAGACGTCAGGGACCACTGCCTTCGATGTAAACGATGTTGTCTCCGTAAAACCTCTCAATCTAAGGTCAGAGCCCCATTAGTCTCCATCACTACCAGTGAACCGCTGGAGCTCATGTGCTTTGACTACCTGAAGCTCGAACGCAGTAAAGGCGGCCATGAAAACATCTTGGTAATCACCGACCACTTTACAAAATACGCACAGGCTTTTCCAACTTTAGACCAGAAGGCTGAAACAGTAGCAAAAGTGTTGTGGGAGAATTTCATCCAACACTACGGATTTCCAGCGCGAATACACGCCGACCAAGGCCGAAACTTTGAAGGGCAAGTCATTCAAAACCTTTGCAAAATATCCGGAATTAAGAAAAGTCGCACTACCCCATACCATCCTCAAGGCAATGGACAGACCGAGCGTTTTAACCACACTTTGCTAAACATGCTTGGAACGCTTGACACCAACCAAAAAAAGAACTGGAAACAGTATGTAGGATCGATGGCTCACGCTTACAATGCAACCTGTCATGATACAACAGGGTATCCACCGTTCCTATTGATGTTTGGTCGTCACCCCAATCTTCCGGTAGATCTTATGTTTGGAATTGCCAGTGCTGATGACGCACCTCCTGACTATGATGATTATGTGCAGGGCTTGAAACAGCGTCTGATATCCTCGTACAAGACGGCAAGTGACTTTGCAAAACAGGCTAAATTGAAACAGAAACGTAATTACGACAGCAAAACTCGTGAAGGCGCACCCCTACAACTAGGCGATCGCGTCCTAGTACAGAACAAGCATATCAAAGGGACCCAGAAGTTGGCAGATAGATGGGAAGACATCCCCTATGTCATCGCTTCGAAACTGGAAAATCTTCCAGTTTACGTGGTTAGATGTATCTCAACAGGCAAAGAAAGGACTCTCCATCGAAACCTGCTTACTCCGTGTATGTTTCTACCAGTGTCTACAAAGGCCGAAATCGAGGTAGATCAAGAGAAAGATAAGCAGACGGAAATTCGCGATCAGGAGAAGACAGAAGTTTACACTTCAAGTGATGACGTGGCCGATGATGGGGAAATTATCTTCCTTCCGGTTCAAATAGAACCAGAATATTCTCCACCAGAAAGCCGGTCATATTCTCCGTCAAACGCCGAATCTGTCACTGCGCCTTTCCATACTCGCTCTGCAGAGTCTCGGTCTGAACCCCAATAGTCTCCATCAGGTTTATCAGTGGATGCCGTTGAGTCTCCTACCTTCACAATCAAAATTCACAATCTGTGTCTTCTGTTTCCACTCCTCTGCCTTTAGTTTCTCGACCTAAACGAATACAAAAACCGGTTGACCGACTCACTTATGAGTTTTTGGGCCAAACAAAGGAGCACCATGTCAGTGGTAAGTCAACATACAGGGAAAAGGTAGAGAGAGGCAAAGCCCTGTTTGCAAAGTGGAAAAGTTCAGAAATGCAAGAAAATCGGATAAGGGCAGCCTTAACAGTATTGTTGTCTAATTGATATTACATTTTTTATGCTAACCTATACTTGTAATCTGTGTATTAATTTTGTAGTTTAGTAGTAGTCTTATATAAGTACAAGTAGAGTAGTCTCGTTTATATTACAATAACAATTGCATGAATAGTTCAGCTATTCTTTGAATTAGTCACTATAATAAGTGTATGTATATTGCGTTAAAACTTTGAGACGAGACATTTTTCGAGACGGATATATTTTTGTATTGCAAATATTTTGATGTATCCCCCCGCCTCCAACACACTTCACCCCCACCCCCCCCCCCCCCCCCCCACCCCCCCCCCCCCCCCCACACACAACCGCCCCCCCCCCCCCCCCCAAAAAAAAAAATATATATATATAAATAAGTGTATGGCTATCGTGTTCAAACTTTCAGAAATAGTCAAAGGATATATTTTTGTATTGTAAATAATTTTTTTAGATATAATCCCAGAAAAATCGAGGACGATTTTTTTCTCGAAAAAGGGAGGATAATGTGACAGTTAAAACGAACCCCCACCCATTATCTTGTTCGGACTATTTTTTTGTATTGAATTATTCCGCCACTTTTATTATTATTTAAATTACACAACAATACACCCACTGCGGCGTGGCAGAACGCGGCGCCCGCCGCACACCACGTCTTGCACTCGAGGAGTTAACATGTCTTTTTCTTCTCCTCTTCGTTTTCCAGGTAAATGGAAGTTATTCAGTTGTAAATATAATTTCACGTAATTCCTTATTTAATGTTTGTATTTGTCGGTTATTTTCCTATTTGAATCATGCATATTTGGATAAAAATACTTCGTGCTTTGGGACATTTTGCTGGTTGAAATTGTTTTGAGTTTCACCTTCAATAATGTACTTTAGATTTAAAATCCAGTTTCAATCGGCTTTTAATATTGTTCTAGCTGGACGATTTAATAGTATTTTTGTACGTTTTGCGAGATTTGAGCATTTTGAAGTACATTCTATCAGTATTTCGACAAACCAATTTGACTCAATGTGGACCTTCGTCCATTTTGGCGCAAGCCGCTATTTTATTCAATCTTGACTTTGGGGTGTGTTCGAGCTGTTCGGCTGTGTCTTGAGATTGTACACGAGTTGATGGTAGGCGTACTAGGTTTATTAACATTCCATAAACTCGTGTGTGTCTTCGGGACATGGCCGGATAGTTAGGATGCGGTCTAATTTATAACTCAGTCACCCGTTAATAGTTAATTATTTTTGCATTATTAATTATTGTAGTTATATGTAATTTATTTACATGTGTATTTGGCACACCACGTCCTGCACTCGAGGAGTTAACATGTCTTTTTCTTCTCCTCTTCGTTTTCCAGGAATAAACAATTTGACAGCGTCGATTCGATTGTGGTAAATCCGTATCCCTCATTTCCCATTTTTTTGGACACTGACCCCCGGTGTCACATTTGGTGGAAGATCCGGGTAATGAGGAAGTCAGTGACGGCACCACTAGTCTAAAGGCTGACACCCTTGAGAGTCCTGTACTGTACCGAGTAACTTTTGGCCAGTCTGATACCGAAGTCTTGCCATCCAGCCCCGCATATTGCTGCGCCGGAACAGCCGACGGTGGTTCAGCGCTTTTGGTCGGATGTTCCAGCGACCATCCCGCTGATGACTCCGACCCGATCGGCATCCCCTAGACGACGCGCTGATGGGAACCCCCGCTGGCCTTTTCTGACTCGCGACGTACGTTTCGCTGGAGAAAGCTCCTGGACGAGTCCGACTACTGCATGAGAGCTCATCAGGAACGTTCGGTAATGCCACATCCTGGGGACATCCACCAACATCCACCGTGTTTTGCGCGTCGGTGTTGCCGTTACTTTGCAATTTGTTGGACTGAACATGTCGAGATCATTGTGGACAACGACCAATTGTAATCAAGACGTCAAGCTACAACGCAAGAACTGGGATTGAGGTACAAAGAATACTTATGTTTGAATACAATCACATTATCATCTGGTACTTGCATTTTAAATTCCTTATTTAATGTTTGTATTTGTCGGTTATTTTCCTATTTGAATCATGCATATTTGGATAAAAATACTTCGTGCTTTGGGACATTTTGCTGGTTGAAATTGTTTTGAGTTTCACCTCAATAATGTACTTTAGTGTAACCAACCGATGTGCAACTTAGTGCATAATCGTTTGGTTACGTACGCAATTTTGTAATAGTCGAGTTTATTAATTGGCGGGTGAATATTGAGTGATTTACCCAAATATATTTTACCAATGTACATGCATATTTGAATATTCAGCGCCGCTTCAGACATTTCCTTTTTGGAAATTGCGATTGAAAGCTTTTAATCAGCCTGCATATTTGGGAATACCTGTGCTTAGTCAAGCGTGGTGCGCGTTGTGGCGCGAAATTTAAACACGGCATTCTTGCGCTTGCCGTCGTAAGGAAGGGTCGATGTAGAGAACAGTTAGAGTTTCGTTTTCTCGTTATCTGAGTTTGGCCATCTACGTTTTCTTCGTTTGAAATTTGCAACGGCCTGTATTTGCTTTGGTTTTGGACTCTTTGCTTGTTAAGCACAGGACTTTCCACCAGCTAGCGCGAATCTTCCGGTGAGTTTTGTTTAGATTTTCGATCCACCTTTACATTGAACTGTTATAATAAACCTTTTTTTTTGTGCCAAAGTAATTTAATAGAGAAATTATAATTTAGGGATTTACTGGATATTTTTCATTATGGAAAGTTTGGAAAGATTATACAAGTGAATGTCACACAAGCTCCTGCACAAACCTATGGAACAAAGATCAGTTTTCTTAGTAAATCTTCACAATTGCCGCCTTCCCTCAGTTTATTCATTATATTCGCATAGTATTGATGTATAATGAGTCATTTTAAGGGGGGGGGGGGGGGGGGGGGGGGAAATAGTGACGTCCGAGTACGGACATCTTTCTGAATGCCAATAATTTGAAATGAAAAATCAGTTGGTCGGGTATATTTATTAGTGTTTCCTGATTTATTTTAGTGCACGGACTATGGTTGTACGTTGTCGGTCTCGCCAGTGTACCTGGAACGTTCTTTAACACCAAACTGAGGGTACGGTGTTAACATAAATGTACATGTATTAGTTGAACAGACGTATTTTACTTATGCAATGCTGTATTGGATCAATGATACTGCTCAAATTCGTCAAACATTGTTTTCAAG
>JBBELK010000672.1:0-54560 GCA_037783545.1 Henricia sp. BOLD:AAB3569
TTGTGACGGGATTAGGGCTCCTACTGGAGTCGTCCACAACACTGCCAGGCAAATTCTGCGACAACTACACAGGAATTTTTCCAACCCAACTTCAAACTTTTGGCTGCTCCCAAACTGCTATATAGATTCCGCACTAGCTGCACATCGCAAAATTGAACAGATTTTTTCGCTGGGAAATGACGGAGAAATTTCGAGAGTTTAGGGAAAACGGAGCTCGGCTGCGTGGTTATTCCCCATAAACCGGTGGCTGTTGGGACACCCTGCGCCGCGCTGGTGTACAATTTCTACGGCCGTTGGACTCTCACCCAGACTTGTGACGGGAATTAGGTCAAAGAAGTGTCCCAAATGCCGGCAAAATTTGGAAATCAAGGAATTTTCCAACCAACTTCACAATTTTTGCATGCTCCAAAACTGTATATATTCCGCACTTGTCATGCAAAATTGACAGATTTTCGCTGGGAAATGACGGAGAAATTTCAGAGTGAGGGAATAACGGAGCTCGGCTGCGTGGTTATTCCCCTTAACCGTGGCTGTTGGGACACCCTGCGCCGCGCTGGTGTACATTTGTACGTGCCGTTGACTCACCCCAGATTGTGACGAGAATAGGTCAAAGTGTGTCCAAATGCCGGCAAATTTGGAAATCAAGGAATTTTCCAACCAACTTCAAATTTTGCATGCTCCAAACTGGTATATATTCCCGCACTTGTCATGCAAAATTGACAGATTTATCGCTGGGAAATGACGGAGAAATTTCAGAGTGTTTGGAGGAAAACGGAGCCTCGGCTGCGTGTTATCCCCTAACCGTGGCTGTGGGACACCCTGCGCCCGCGCTGGTGTACATTTTGTACGGCCGTTGCCTCACCCAGATTGTGACGGGAAATTAGGTCAAAGTGTGTCCCAAATGCCGGCAAATTTGGAAATCAAGGAATTTTCAAAACCAACTTCAAATTTTGCATGCTCCCAAACTGTATATATTCCGCACTTGTCATGCAAAATTTGCAGATTTTTCGCTGGGCAAATGACCTGAGAAAATTTCAGAGTTTAGGGAAAACGGAGCTCGGCTGCGTGGTTATTCCCCTAACCGTGGCTGTTTCGGGACACCCTCGCTCCGCGCAGGTGTACAATTCTGTACGGCCGTTGACTCACCCCACAGATTGTGACGGGAATTAGGCTCAAAGTGTGTCCCCAAATGCCTGGCAAATTTGGAAATCAAGGAATTTTCAACCAACTTCAAATTTTTGCATGCTCCAAACTGTATATATTCCGCACTTGTCATGCAAAATTGACAGATTGTTTCGCTGGGGAAAATAACTGAGAAATTTCAGAGTTTAGGGAAAACGGGAGCTCGGCTGCGTGGTTATTCCCCTAACCGTGGCTGTTGGGACCACCCTGCGCCGCGCTGTGTACATTTGTACGGCCGTTGACTCGCCCCAGATTGAGACGGGAATTAGGTCAAAGTGTGTCCAAATGCCGGCAAATATGGAAATCAAGGAATTTTCCAACCAACTTCAAATTTTTTGCATGCTCCAAAACCTGTATATATTCCTCACTTGTCATGCAAAAATTGACAGATTTTCGCTGGGAAATGACGGAGAAATTTTAGAAGTTTAGGGGAAAACGGAGCTCGGATGCGTGGTTATTCCCCTAACCGTGGCTGTTGGGACACCCCTGCGCATGCGCCCGCGCTGGGTGTACATGTGTACGGCCGTTGGACCTCACCCCAGATTGTGACGGGAATTAGGTCAAAGAGTTTCCCAAATGCCGGGCAAATTTGGAAATCAAGGAATTTTCCAAACCAACTTCAAATTTTGCATGCTGCCAAATCTGTATATATTCCGCACTTGTCATGCAAAATTGACAGATTTTCGCTGGGGAATGACGGAGAAATTCAGAGTTTAGGGGAAAACGGAGCTCGGCTGCGTGGTTTATTCCCCTAACCGTGGCTGTTGGGGACACCCCTGCGCATGCGGCCGCGCTGGTGTACATTTGTACGGGCCCGTTGACCTTCACCCCAGATTGTGACGGGAATTAGGTCAAAGTGTGTCCCAAATGCCGGCAAATTTGGAACATCAAGGAAATTTTCTCCAACCCAACTTCAAATTTTGCATGCTCCAAACTGTATATATTCCGCACTTTGTCATGCAAAATTGACAGATTTTCGCTGGGAAATGACGGAGAAAATTCAGAGTTTAGGAAAACGGAGCTCGGCTGCGTGGTTATTCCCCTAACCGTGGCTGTGTGGGGACACCCCTGCGCCGCGCTGGTGTACATTTGTACGGCCGTTGCCTCACCCCAGATTGTGACGGGAATTAGGTCAAAGTGTGTTCCCAGAATGCCGGCCAAATTTGGAAATCAAGGAATTTTCAAACCAACTTCAAAATTTTGCATTGCTCCAAACTGTATATATTCCGCACTTGTACATGCAAAATTTGCAGATTTTTCGCTGGGAAATGACTGAGAAATTTCAGAGTTTAGGGAAAAACGGGAGCTCGGCTGCGTGGTTATTCCCTAACCGTGGCTGTTGGGACACCCTGCGCCGCGCTGGTGTACATTTGTACGGCCGTTGACCTCACCCCAGATTGTGACGGGGAATCTAGGTCAAAAGTGTGTCCCAAATGCCGGCAAATTTGGAAATCAAGGAATTTTTCCAACCAACTTTCCAATTTTGCCTGCATCCAAAATGTATAATAATTCCGCACTTGTCATGCAAAATTGACAGATTTCGCCCCTTGGGAAATGACGGAGAAATTTCAGTTTAGGGAAAACGGAGCTCGGCCTGCGTGGTTTATTCCCCTAACCGTGGCTGTTGGGGACACCCTGCGCCGCGCTGGTGTACATTTGTACGGCCGTTGACTCGCCCCAGATTGTGACGGGAATTAGGTCAAAGTGTGTCCCAAATGCCGGCCAAAATTTGGAAAATCAAGGAATTTTCCAACCAACTTCAAATTTTGCATGCTCCAAACTTGTATATATTCCCGCACTTTGTCATGCAAAATTGACAGATTTTCGCTGGGAATGACGGAGAAATTTTAGAGTTTTAGGGAAAACGGAGCTCGGATGCGTGGTTATTCCCCTAAACCGTGGCTGTTGGGACACCCTGGCATGCGCCGCGCTGGGTGTACATGGTGTACGGCCGTTGACTCACCCCAGATTGTGACGGGAATTAGGTCCAAAGTGTGTCCCAAATGCCGGCAAATTTGGAAATCAAAGGAATTTTCCAACCAACTTCAAATTTTGCATGCTCCAAACTGTATATATTCCGCACATTGTCATGCAAAATTGACAGATTTTCGCTGGGAAATGACGGAGAAATTTCAGAGTTTAGGGAAAAACGGAGCTCGGCTGCGTGGTTATTCCCTAAACCGTGGCTGTTGGACACCCTGCGCCATGCGCCGCGCTGGTGTAACTTTGTACGGGCCGTTGACTCACCCCACCGATTGTGACGGGAATTAGGTCAAAGTGTGTCCCAAATGCCGGACAAATTTGGAAATTCAAGGAATTTTCCAACCAACTTCAAATTTTGCATGCGTCCAAACTGTATATATTCCGCACTTGTCATGCAAAATTGACAGATTTTTCGCTGGGAAATGACGGAGAAATTTCAGAGTTTAGGGAAAACGGAGCTCGGCTGCGTGGTTATTTCCTAACCGTGGCTGTTGGGACACCCTGCGCATGCGCCGCGCTGGTGTTACATTTGTACGGCCGTTGACTCACCCCAGATTGTGACGGGAATTAGGTCAAAGTGTGTCCCAAATATGCCGAGCAAATTTGGAAAATCAAGGAATTTTCCAACCAACTTGATCAATTTGCATGCTCCAAACTGTATATATTCCGCACTTTGTCATGCAAAACTTGACAGATTTTCGGCTTGGAAATGACGGAGAAATTTCAGAGTTTACGGTGAAAACTGAGCTCGGCTGCGTGGTTATTCCCCTAACGTGGGCTGTTGGGACACCCTGCGCCGGCTGGTGTACATTTGTACGGCCGTTGCCTCACCCCAGATTGTGATGGAATTAGGTCAAAAGTGTGTCCCGAAATGCCGGCAAATTTGGAAAATCAAGGAATTTTTCAAACCAACTTCAAATTTTGCATGCTCAAACTGTAATATATTCCGCACTTGTCAAGCAAAAATTTGCAGATTTTTCGCTGGGAAATGACTGAGAAATTTCAGAGTTTAGGGAAAAACGGAGCTCGGCTGCGTGGTTAGTCCCCTAACCGTGGCTGTTGGGACACCGCTGCGCCGCGCTGGTGTACATTTGTACCGGCCGTTGACTCACCCCAGATTGTGACGGGAATTAGGTCAAAGTGTGTCCCTCAAATGCCGGCAAATTTGGAAATCAAGGAATTTTCCAACCAACTTCAAATTTTGCATTGCTCCAAACTGTATATATTCCGCACTGTGTCATGCAAAATTGACAGATTTTCGCTGGGAAATGACGGAGAAATTTCAGAGTTTTAGGGAAAAACGGAGCTCGGCTGCCGTGGTTATTCCCCTAACCGTGGCTGGTTTGGGACACCCCTGCGCATGCGCCGCGCTGGTGTACATTTGTACGGCCGTTGACTCACCCCCAGATTGTGACGGGAATTAGGTCAAAGTGTGTCCCAAATGCCGGCAAATTTGGAAATCAAGAATTTTCCAAACCAACTTCAAATTTTGCAAGCTCCAAACCTGTATTATATTCCGCACTTGTCAATGCAAAATTGACCAGATTTTCGCTGGGAAATGACGGAGAAATTCAGGAGATTTAGGAAAACCGGAGCTCGGCTGCGTGGTTATTCCCCCTAACCGTGGCTGTTGGCGACACCCTGCGCCGGCGCTGGTGTAACATTTGCTACGGCCCGTTGACTCGCCCCAGATTGTGACGGGAAATTAGGTCAAAGTGTGTCCCAAAAGCCGGGCAAATTGGAAAGTCAGGAATTTTCCAACCAACTTCAAATTTTGCATGCTCCAAACTGTATATATCCGCACTTGTCATGCAAAAATTGACAGATTTTCGCTGGGAAATGACGGAGAAATTTTCAGAGTTTAGGGAAAACGGAGCTCGGCTGCGTGGTTATTCCCCTAACCGTGGCTGTTGGGGACACCCTGCGTGCGCCGCGCCTGGTGTACATTTGTACGGCCGTTGACTCACCCCCAGATTGTGACGGGAATTTAGGTCAAAGTGTGTCCCAAATGCCGGCAAATTTGGAAATCAAAGGAATTTTCCAACCAACTTCAAATTTTGCATGCTCCAAACTGTATAATATTCCGCACTTGTCCCATGCAAAATTGACAGATTTTTCGCTGGGAAATGACGTGAGAAATTTCAGAGTTTAGGGAAAACGGAGCTCGGCTGCGTGGTTATTCCCCTAACCGTGGCTGTTGGGACACCCTGCGCATGCGCGCGCTGGTGTACATTTGTACGGCCGTTGACTCACCCCAGATTGTGACGGGAATTAGGTCCAAAGTGTGTCCCAAAATGCCGGCAAATTTGGAAATCAAGGAATTTTCCAACCAACTTTCAAATTTTGCATGCTCCAAACTGTATATATTCCGCACTTGTCATGCAAAATTGACAGATTTTCGCTGGGAAATGACGGAGGAAATTTCAGAGTTTAGGGAAAACTGGAGCTCGGCTGCGTGGTTATTCCCCTAACCGTGGCTGTTGGGACACCCCGCGCCGCGCTGGTGTACATTTGTACGGCCGTTGACCTCAGCCCCAGATTGTGACGGGAATTAGGTCCAAGTGTGTCCCAAATGCCGGCAAATTTGGAAATCAAGGAATTTTCCCAACCAACTTCAAATTTTGCATGCTCCAAACTGTATATATTCCGCACTTGTCATGCAAAAATTGACAGATTTTCGCTGGGAAATGACGGAGGACATTTCAGAGTTTAGGGAAAACGGAGCTCGGCTGCGTGGTTATTCCCCTAACCGTGGCTGTTGGGACACCCTGCGCCGCGCTGGTGTACATTTGTACGGCCGTTGACTAGCCCCAGATTGTGACGGGAATTAGGTTCAAAGTGTGTCCCAAAATGCCGGCAAAATTTGGAAAATCAAGGAATTTTCCAACCAACTTCAAATTTTGCATGCTCCAAACTGTATATATTCCGCACTTGTCATGCAAAATTGACAGATTTTTCGCTGGGAAATGACGGAGAAATTTCAGAGTTTAGGGAAAACGGAGCTCGGATGCGTGGTTATTCCCCATAACCGTGACTGTTGGGACACCCTGCGCCCGCGCTGGTGTACATTTGTACGGCCGTTGACTCACCCCAGATTGTGACGGGAATTAGGTCAAAGGGTGTCCCAAATGGCCGGCAAATTTGGAAATCAAGGAATTTTCCAACCAACTTCAAATTGTGCATGCTCCAAACTGTATATATCTCCGCACTTGTCATGCAAAATTGACAGATTTTCGCTGGGAAATGACGGAGAAATTTCAGAGTTTAGGGAAAACGGAGCTCGGCTGCGTGGTTATTCCCCTAACCGTGGCTGTTGGGACACCCTGCGCATGCGCCGCGCTGGTGTACATTTGTACGGCCGTTGACTCACCCCCAGATTTTGACGGGAATTAGGTCAAAGTGTGGTCCCAAATGCCGGCAAATTTGGAAATCAAGGAATTTTCCAACCAACTTCAAATTTTTGCATGCTCCAAACTGTATATATTCCGCACTTGTCATGCAAAATTGACAGATTTTCGCTGGGAAATGACGGAGAAATTTCAGAAGTTTAGGGAAAACGGAGCTCGGCTGCGTGGTTATTCCCCTAACCGTGGCTGTTGGGACACCCTGCGCATGCGCTGGTGTACATTTCTACGGGCCGTTGGACTCACCCCAGATGTGTGACGGGAATTAGGGTCAAAGTGTGTCCCAAATGCCGGCAAATTTGAAATCAAGGAATTTTTCCAACCAACTTCAAATTTTGCATGCTCCAAACTGTATATATTCCGCACTTGTCATGCAAAATTTGACAGATTTTTCGCTGGGAAATGACGGAGACATTTCAGAGTTTAGGGAAAACGGAGCTCGGCCTGCGTGGTTATTCCCCTAACCGTGGCTGTTGGGACACCCTTGCGCCCGCGCTGGTGTACATTTGTACGGCCGTTTGACTCACCCCCAGATTGTGACGGGAATTAGGTCAAAGTGTGTCCCAAATGCCGGCCAATTTGGAAATCAAAAGGAATTTTTCCAACCAACTTCAAATTTTGCATGCTCCAAACTGTATATATTTCCGCACTTGTCATGCAAAATTGACAGATTTTCGCTGGGAAATGACGGAGAAATTTCAGAGTTTAGGGAAACGGAGCTCGGCTGCGTGGTTATTCCCCTAACCGTGGCTGTTGGGACACCCTGCGCATGCGCCGCGCTGGTGTACATTTGTACGGCCGTTGACTCACCCCAGATTGTGAGCTCGGGAATTAGGTCAAAGTGTGTCCCCAAATGCCGGCAAATTTTGGAAATCAAGGAATTTTCCAACCAACTTCAAATTTTGCATGCTCCAAACTGTATATATTCCGCACTTGTCATGCAAAATTGACAGATTTTCGCTGGGAAATGACGGAGAAATTTCAGAGTTTAGGGAAAACGGAGCTCGGCTGCGTGGTTATTCCCCTAACCGTGGCTGTTGGGACACCCTGCGAATGCGCCGCGCTGGTGTACATTTGTACGGCTGTTGACTCACCCCAGATTTTGACGGGAATTAGGGTCAAAGTGTGTCCCAAATGCCGGCAAATTGGAAATCAAGGAATTTTCCAACCAACTTCAAATTTTTGCATGCTCCAAACTGTATATATTCCGCACTTGTCATGCAAAATTGACAGATTTTCGCTGGGAAATGACGGAGACATTTCAGAGTTTAGGGAAAAACGGAGCTCGGCTGCGTGGTATTCCCCTAACCGTGGCTGTTGGGACACCCTGCGCATGCGCCGCGCTGGTGTACATTTGTACGGCCGTTGACTCCACCCCAGATTGTGACGGGAATTAGGTCAAAGTGTGTCCCAAATTGCCGGCAAATTTGGAAATCAAGGAATTTTCCAACCAACTTCAAATTTTGCATGCTCCAAACTGTATTATATTCCGCACTTGTCATGCAAAATTGACAGATTTTCGCTGGGAAATGACGGAGAAATTTCAGAGTTTAGGGAAAACGGAGCTCGGGCTGCGTGGTTATTCCCCTAACCGTGGCTGTTGGGACACCCTGCGCATGCGCCGCGCTGGTGTACATTTGTACGGTCCTGTGACTCACCCCCAGATTTTGACGGGAATTAGGTCAAAGTGTGTCCCAAATGCCGGCAAATTTGGAAATCAAGGAATTTTTCCAACCAACTTCAAATTTTGCATGCTCCCAAACTGTATATATTCCGCACCTTGTCCATGCAAAAATTGACAGATTTTCGCTTGGAAATGACGGAGACATTTCAGAGTTTAGGGAAAACGGAGCTCGGCTGCGTGGTTATTCCCCCTAACCGTGGCTGTTGGGACAACCCCTGCGCCGCGCTGGTGTACATTTGTACGGCCGTGACTCACCCCAGATTGTGACGGGAATTAGGTCAAAGTGTGTCCCAAATGCCGGCAAAATTTGGAAATCAAGGAATTTTCTAACACAACTTCAAATTTTGCATGCTCCAAAACTGTATATATTCCGCCACTTGTCATGCAAAATTGACAGATTTTTCGCTGGGAAATGACGGAGAAATTTCAGAGTTTAGGGAAAACGGAGCTCGGCTGCGTGGTTATTCCCCTAACCGTGGCTGTTGGGACACCCTGCCACGCTGGTGTACATTTGTACGGGCCGTTGACTCACCCCAGATTGTGACGGGAATTAGGTCAAAGTGTGTCCCAAATGCCGGGCAAATTTTGGATATCAAGGAATTTTCCAACCAACTTCAAATTTTGCATGCTCCAAACTGTATATATTCCAGCACTTTGTCATGCAAAATTGACAGATTTTCGCTGGGAAATGACGGAGAAATTTCAGAGTGTAGGGAAAACGGAGCCTCGGCTGCGTGGTTATTCCCCTAACCGTGGCTGTTGGGACACCCCTGCGCATGCGCCGCGCTGGTGTACATTTGTACGCCGTTGACTCACCCAGATTGTGAGCGGGAATTAGGTCAAAGTGTGTCCCAAATGCCGGCAAATTTGGAAATCAAGGGAATTTTCCAACCAACTTCAAAATTTTGCATGCTCAAACTGTATATTATTCCGCACTTGTCATGCAAAATTGACAGATTTTCGCTGGGAAATGACGGAGAAATTTCAGAGTTTAGGGAAAACGGAGCTCGCTGCGTGGTTATTCCCCTAACCGTGGCTGTTGGGACACCCATGCGCATGCGCTGATGTAGCATTTCTACGGCCGTTGGACTCACACCCCAGATTGTGGACGGGAATTAGGTTCAAAGTGTGTCCCAAATGCCGGCAAAATTTGGGAAATCAAGGAATTTTCCAACCAACTTCAAATTTGCATGCTCCAACCTGTATATATTCCGCACTTGTCATGCAAAATTGACAGATTTTCGCTGGAAATGACGGAGAAATTTCAGAGTTTAAGGAAAACGGAGCTCGGCTCGCGTGGTTTATTCCCCTAACCGTGGCTGTTGGGGACACCCTGCGCCGCGCTGGTGTACATTTGTACGGCCGTTGACTCACCCCCAGATTGTGACGGGAATTAGGTCAAAGTGTGTTCCCAAATGCCGGCAAATTTGGAAATCAAGAATTTTTCCAACCAACTTTCAAATTTTGCATGCTCCAAACTGTATATATTCCGCACTTGTCATGCAAAAATTGACAGATTTTCGCTGGGAAATGACGGAGAAATTTCAGAGTTTAGGGAAAAACGGAGCTCGCTGCGTGGTTATTCCCCTAACCGTGGCTGTTGGGACACCTGCGCATGCGCCGCGCTGGTGTACATTTGTACGGCCGTTGACTCACCCCAGATTGTGACGGAATAGGTCAAAGTTGTGTCCCAAATGCCGGCACATTTGGAAAATCAAGAATTGTCCAACAACTTCAAATTTTGCATGCTCCAAACTGTATATATTCCGCCACTTTGTCATGCAAATTTGACAGATTTTCGCTGGGGAAATGAACGGGGAGGAAATTTCAGAGTTTAGGGAAAACGGAGCTCGGGCTGCGTGGTTATCCCCTAACCGTGGGCTGTTGGGACACCGTGCGCCGCGCTGGTGTACATTTGTACGGCGTTGACTCACCCCAGATTGTGACGGGAATTAGGTCAAAGTGTGTCCCAAATGCCGGCAATTTGGAAATCAAGGAATTTTCCAACCAACTTCAAATTGTGCATGCTCCAAACTGTATATATTTCCGCACTTGTCATGCAAAATTGGACAGATTTTCGCTGGAAAGACGGAGAAAATTTCAGAGTTTAGGGAAAACAGAGCTCGGCTTGCGTGGTTATTCCCTAACCGTGCTGTTGGGACACCCTGCGCCGCGCTGGTGTACATTTGTACGGCCGTTTGACTCACCCCAGATTGTGACGGGAATTAGTGTCAAAGTGTGTCCCAAATGCCGGCACATTTGGAAAATCAAGGAATTGTCCCAACCAACTTCAAATTTGCATGCTCCAAAACTGTATATATTCCGCACTTGTCATGCCAAAATTGATCAGATTTTCGCTTGGAAATGACGGAGAAATTTCAGAGTTTAGGGAAAACGGAGCTCCGGCTGCGTGGTTATTCCCCCTAACCGTGGCTGTTGGGACACCCTGGCCGCCGCCGCTGGTGTACATTTGTACGGCGTTGACTCACCCCAGATTGTGACGGGAATTAGGTCAAAGTGTGTCCCAAATGCCGGCAAATTTGGAATCAAGGAATTTTCCAACCAACTTCAAATTTTGCATGCTCCAAACTGTATATATTCCTCACTTGTCATGCAAAATTGACAGATTTTTCGCTGGGAAATGACGGAGAAAATTTCAGAGTTTAGGGAAAACGGAGCTCGGCTGCGTGGTTATTCCCCTAACTGTGGCTGTTGGGACACACCCTGCGCCGCGCTGGTGTACATTTGTACGGCCGTTGACTCACCCCAGATGTGACGGGAATTAGGTCAAAGTGTGTCCCAAATGCCGGCAAATTGGAAATCAAGGATTTTCCAACCAAACTTCAAATTTTGCATGCTCCAAACTGTATATATTCCGCACTTTGTCATGCAAAATTGACAGATTTTCGGCTGGGAAATGACGGAGAAATTTCAGAGATTAGGGAAAACAAGCTCGGCTGCGTGGTTATTCCCCTAACCGTGCTGTTTGGACACCCTGCCGCCGCGCTGGTGTACATTTGTACGGCCGTTGAACTCACCCCAGATTGTGACGGGAATTAGGTCAAAGTAGTGTCCCAAATGCCGGCAAATTTGGAAATCAAGGAATTTTCCAACCAACTTCAAATTTTGCATGCTCCAAACTGTATATATTCCTCACTTGTCATGCAAAAACTTGACAGATTTTCGCTGGGAAATGACGAGAAATTTCAGAGTTTAGGGAAGACGGAGCTCGGCTGCGTGGTTATTCCCCTAACCGTGGCTGGTGGGACACCCTGGCGCATGCGCCGCGCTGGTGTACATTTGTAACGGCCGTTGACTCACCCCAGATTGTGACGGAATTAGGTCAAAGTGTGTCCCAAATGCCGGCAAATTGGAAATCAAGGAATTTTCCAACCAACCTTCAAATTTTGCATGCTCCAAACTGTATATATTCCGCACTTGTCATGCAAAATGACAGATTTTTCGCTGGGAAATGACGGAGAAATTTCAGAGTTTAGGGAAAACGGAGCTCGGCTGCGTGGTTATTCCCCTAACCGTGGCTGTTTGGGAACACCCTTGCGCCGCGCTGGTGTACATTTCTACGGCCGTTGACTCACCCCAGATTGTGACGGGAATTAGGTCAAAGTGTGTCCCAAATGCCGGCAAATTTGGAATCAAGGAATTTTCCAACCAACTTCAAATTTTGCATGCTCCAAACACTCGTATATATTCCTCACTTGTCATGCAAAATTGGCAGATTTTCGCTGGGAAATGACGGAGAAATTTTCAGAGTTTAGGGAAGACGGAGCTCGGCTGCGTGGTTATTCCCCTAACCGTGGCTGGTGGGACACCCTGCGCATGCGCCGCGCTGGTGTTACAGTTGTACGGCCGTTGACTCACCCCAGATTGTGACGGGAATTAGGTCAAAGTGTGTCCCAAATGCCGGCCATTTGGAAATCAAGGAATTGTCCAACAACTTCAAATTTTGCATGCTCCAAACTGTATATTATTCCGCACTTGTCATGCAAAATTGACAGATTTTCGCTGGGAAATGGGACGGAGAAATTTCGGAGTTTAGGGAAAACGGAGCTCGGCTGCGTGGTTATTCCCCTAACCGTGGCTGTTGGACACCCCTGCGCATTGCGCTGGTGTACATTTCTACGGCCGTTGACTCACCCCAGATTGTGACGGGAATTAGGTCAAAGTGTGTCCCAAATGCCGGCAAATTTGGAAATCAAGGAATTTTCCAACCAACTTCAAATTTTGCATGCTCCAAACTGTATATATTCCGCACTTGTCATGCAAAATTGACAGATTTTCGCTGGGAAATGACGGAGAAATTCAGAGTTTAGGGAAAACGGAGCTCGGCTGCGTGGTTATTCCCTAACCGTGGCTGTTGGGGACCTACCCTGCGCCGCGCTGGTGTACATTTCTACGGCCGTTGACTCACCCCAGATTGTGACGGGAATTAGGTCAAAAGTGTGTCCCAAATGCCGGCAAATTTGGAAATCAAGGAATTTTCCAACCAACTTCAAATTTTGCATGCTCCAAACTGTATATAATTCCGCCGACTTGTACATGCAAAATTGGAACAGATTTTCGCTGGGAAATGACAGAGAAATTTCAGAGTTTAGGGAAAACGGAGCTCGGCTGCGTGGTTATTCCCCTAACCGTGCTGTTGGGACACCCCTGCGCCGCGCTGGTGTACATTTCTACGGCCGTTGACTCACCCAGATTGTGACCGGAATTAGGTCAAAGTGTGTCCCAAATGCCGGCAAATTTGGAAATCAAGGAATTTCTCCAACCAACTTCAAATTTTGCATGCTCCAAACTGTATATATTCCGCACTTGTCATGCAAATTGACAGATTTTCGCTGGGAAATGACGGAGAAATTTCAGAGTTTAGGGAAAACGGAGCTCGGCTGCGTGGTTTATTCCCCTAACCGTGGCTGTTGGGACCACCCTGCGCCGCGCTGGTGTACATTTGTACGGCCGTTGACTCACCCCCAGATTTGTGACGGGAATTAGGTCAAAGTGTGTCCCAAATGCCCGGCAAATTTGGAAATCAAGGAATTTTCCAACCAACTTCAAATTTTGCATGCTCCAAACTGTATATATTCCTCACTTGTCATGCAAAATTGACAGATTTTCCGCTGGGAAATGACGGAGAAATTTCAGAGTTTAGGAAAAACGGAGCTCGGCTGCGTGTTATTCCCCTAACGTCGGCTGTTGGGACACCCTGCGCCGCGCTGGTGTACATTTCTACGGCCGTTGACTCACCCCAGATTGTGACGGGAAATTAGGTCAACAATGTGTCCCAAATGCCGGCAAATTTGGAAATCAAGGAATTTTCCAACCAACTTCAAAATTTTGCATGCTCCAAACTGTAATATCCGCACTTGTCATGCAAAATTTGACAGATTTTCGCTGGGAAATGACGGACATTTCAGAGTTTAGGGAAAACGGAGCTCGGCTTGCGTGGTTTATTCCCCTAACCGTGGCTGTTGGGACACCCTGCGCCGCGCTGGTGTACATTTGTACGGCCGTTGACTCACCCCAGATTGTGACGGGAATTAGGTCAAAGTGTGTCCCAAATGCGGCCAAATTTGGAAATCCAAGGAATTTTCCAACCAAACTTCAAATTTTGCATGCTCCAAACCTCTATATAATTCCTCACATGTCATGCAAAATTGACAGATTTTCGCTGGAAATGACGGAGAAATTTCAGAGTTTAGGGAAGACGGAGCTCGGCTGCGTGGTTATTACCCTAACCGTGGCTGTTGGACACCCTGCCGCATGCGCCGCGCTGGTGTACATTTTGTACGGCCGTTGACTCACCCCAGATTGTGAACGGGAATTAGGTCAAAGTGTGTCCCCAGGTCAAAGTGTGTCCCAAATGCCGGCACATTTGGAAATCAAGGAATTGTCCAACCAACTTCAAATTTTGCATGCTCCAAACTGTATATATTCCGCACTTGTCATGCAAAATTGACAGATTTTCGCTGGGAAATGACGGATAAATTTCGGAGTTTAGGGAAAACGGAGCTCGGCTGCGTGGTTATTCCCCTAACCGTGGCTGTTGGGACACCCTGCGCATGCGCTGGTGTACATTTCTACGGCCGTTGACTCACCCCAGATTGTGACGGGAATTAGGTCAAAGTGTGTCCCAAATGCCGGCAAATTTGGAAATCAAGGAATTTTCCAACCAACTTCAAATTTTGCATGCTCCAAACTGTATATATTCCGCACTTGTCATGCAAAATTGACAGATTTTCGCTGGGAAATGACGGAGATATTTCAGAGTTTAGGGAAAACGGAGCTCGGCTGCGTGGTTATTCCCCTAACCGTGGCTGTTGGGACACCCTGCGCCGCGCTGGTGTACATTTCTACGGCCGTTGACTCACCCCAGATTGTGACGGGAATTAGGTCAAAGTGTGTCCCAAATGCCGGCAAATTTGGAAATCAAGGAATTTTCCAACCAACTTCAAATTTTGCATGCTCAAAACTGTATATATTCCGCACTTGTCATGCAAAATTGACAGATTTTCGCTGGGAAATGACGGAGAAATTTCAGAGTTTAGGGAAAACGGAGCTCGGCTGCGTGGTTATTCCCCTAACCGTGGCTGTTGGGACACCCTGCGCCGCGCTGGTGTACATTTCTACGGCCGTTGACTCACCCCAGATTGTGACGGGAATTAGGTCAAAGTGTGTCCCAAATGCCGGCAAATTTGGAAATCAAGGAATTTTCCAACCAACTTCAAATTTTGCATGCTCCAAACTGTATATATTCCGCACTTGTCATGCAAAGTTGACAGATTTTCGCTGGGAAATGACGGAGAAATTTCAGAGTTTAGGGAAAACGGAGCTCGGCTGCGTGGTTATTCCCCTAACCGTGGCTGTTGGGACACCCTGCGCCGCGCTGGTGTACATTTGTACGGCCGTTGACTCACCCCAGATTGTGACGGGAATTAGGTCAAAGTGTGTCCCAAATGCCGGCAAATTTGGAAATCAAGGAATTTTCCAACCAACTTCAAATTGTGCATGCTCCAAACTGTATATATTCCGCACTTGTCATGCAAAATTGACAGATTTTCGCTGGGAAATGACCGAGAAATTTCAGAGTTTAGGGAAAACAGAGCTCGGCTGCGTGGTTATTCCCCTAACCGTGGCTGTTGGGACACCCTGCGCCGCGCTGGTGTACATTTGTACGGCCGTTGACTCACCCCAGATTGTGACGGGAATTAGGTCAAAGTGTGTCCCAAATGCCGGCAAATTTGGAAATCAAGGAATTTTCCAACCAACTTCAAATTGTGCATGCTCCAAACTGTATATATTCCTCACTTGTCATGCAAAATTGACAGATTTTCGCTGGGAAATGACGGAGATATTTCAGAGTTTAGGGAAGACGGAGCTCGGCTGCGTGGTTATTCCCCTAACCGTGTCTGTTGGGACACCCTGCGCATGCGCCGCGCTGGTGTACATTTGTACGGCCGTTGACTCACCCCAGATTGTGACGGGAATTAGGTCAAAGTGTGTCCCAAATGCCGGCACATTTGGAAATCAAGGAATTGTCCAACCAATTTCAAATTTTGCATGCTCCAAACTGTATATATTCCGCACTTGTCATGCAAAATTGACAGATTTTCGCTGGGAAATGACGGAGAAATTTCGGAGTTTAGGGAAAACGGAGCTCGGCTGCGTGGTTATTCCCCTAACCGTGGCTGTTGGGACACCCTGCGCATGCGCTGGTGTACATTTCTACGGCCGTTGACTCACCCCAGATTGTGACTGGAATTAGGTCAAAGTGTGTCCCAAATGCCGGCACATTTGGAAATCAAGGAATTGTCCAACCAATTTCAAATTTTGCATGCTCCAAACTGTATATATTCCGCACTTGTCATGCAAAATTGACAGATTTTCGCTGGGAAATGACGGAGAAATTTCGGAGTTTAGGGAAAACGGAGCTCGGCTGCGTGGTTATTCCCCTAACCGTGGCTGTTAGGACACCCTGCGCATGCGCTGGTGTACATTTGTACGGCCGTTGACTCACCCCAGATTGTGACGGGAATTAGGTCAAAGTGTGTCCCAAATGCCGGCAAATTTGGAAATCAAGGAATTTTCCAACCAACTTCAAATTTTGCATGCTCCAAACTCTATATATTCCTCACTTGTCATGCAAAATTGACAGATTTTCGCTGGGAAATGACGGAGAAATTTCAGAGTTTAGGGAAGACGGAGCTCGGCTGCGTGGTTATTCCCCTAACCGTGGCTGTTGGGACACCCTGCGCATGCGCCGCGCTGGTGTACATTTGTACGGCCGTTGACTCACCCCAGATTGTGACGGGAATTAGGTCAAAGTGTGTCCCAAATGCCGGCACATTTGGAAATCAAGGAATTGTCCAACCAACTTCAAATTTTGCATGCTCCAAACTGTATATATTCCGCACTTGTCATGCAAAATTGACAGATTTTCGCTGGGAAATGACGGATAAATTTCGGAGTTTAGGGAAAACGGAGCTCGGCTGCGTGGTTATTCCCCTAACCGTGGCTGTTGGGACACCCTGCGCATGCGCTGGTGTACATTTCTACGGCCGTTGACTCACCCCAGATTGTGACGGGAATTAGGTCAAAGTGTGTCCCAAATGCCGGCAAATTTGGAAATCAAGGAATTTTCCAACCAACTTCAAATTTTGCATGCTCCAAACTGTATATATTCCGCACTTGTCATGCAAAATTGACAGATTTTCGCTGGGAAATGACGGAGAAATTTCAGAGTTTAGGGAAAACGGAGCTCGGCTGCGTGGTTATTCCCCTAACCGTGGCTGTTGGGACACCCTGCGCCGCGCTGGTGTACATTTCTACGGCCGTTGACTCACCCCAGATTGTGACGGGAATTAGGTCAAAGTGTGTCCCAAATGCCGGCAAATTTGGAAATCAAGGAATTTTCCAACCAACTTCAAATTTTGCATGCTCAAAACTGTATATATTCCGCACTTGTCATGCAAAATTGACAGATTTTCGCTGGGAAATGACGGAGAAATTTCAGAGTTTAGGGAAAACGGAGCTCGGCTGCGTGGTTATTCCCCTAACCGTGGCTGTTGGGACACCCTGCGCCGCGCTGGTGTACATTTCTACGGCCGTTGACTCACCCCAGATTGTGACGGGAATTAGGTCAAAGTGTGTCCCAAATGCCGGCAAATTTGGAAATCAAGGAATTTTCCAACCAACTTCAAATTTTGCATGCTCCAAACTGTATATATTCCGCACTTGTCATGCAAAATTGACAGATTTTCGCTGGGAAATGACGGAGAAATTTCAGAGTTTAGGGAAAACGGAGCTCGGCTGCGTGGTTATTCCCCTAACCGTGGCTGTTGGGACACCCTGCGCCGCGCTGGTGTACATTTGTACGGCCGTTGACTCACCCCAGATTGTGACGGGAATTAGGTCAAAGTGTGTCCCAAATGCCGGCAAATTTGGAAATCAAGGAATTTTCCAACCAACTTCAAATTGTGCATGCTCCAAACTGTATATATTCCGCACTTGTCATGCAAAATTGACAGATTTTCGCTGGGAAATGACCGAGAAATTTCAGAGTTTAGGGAAAACAGAGCTCGGCTGCGTGGTTATTCCCCTAACCGTGGCTGTTGGGACACCCTGCGCCGCGCTGGTGTACATTTGTACGGCCGTTGACTCACCCCAGATTGTGACGGGAATTAGGTCAAAGTGTGTCCCAAATGCCGGCAAATTTGGAAATCAAGGAATTTTCCAACCAACTTCAAATTGTGCATGCTCCAAACTGTATATATTCCTCACTTGTCATGCAAAATTGACAGATTTTCGCTGGGAAATGACGGAGATATTTCAGAGTTTAGGGAAGACGGAGCTCGGCTGCGTGGTTATTCCCCTAACCGTGTCTGTTGGGACACCCTGCGCATGCGCCGCGCTGGTGTACATTTGTACGGCCGTTGACTCACCCCAGATTGTGACGGGAATTAGGTCAAAGTGTGTCCCAAATGCCGGCACATTTGGAAATCAAGGAATTGTCCAACCAATTTCAAATTTTGCATGCTCCAAACTGTATATATTCCGCACTTGTCATGCAAAATTGACAGATTTTCGCTGGGAAATGACGGAGAAATTTCGGAGTTTAGGGAAAACGGAGCTCGGCTGCGTGGTTATTCCCCTAACCGTGGCTGTTGGGACACCCTGCGCATGCGCTGGTGTACATTTCTACGGCCGTTGACTCACCCCAGATTGTGACTGGAATTAGGTCAAAGTGTGTCCCAAATGCCGGCACATTTGGAAATCAAGGAATTGTCCAACCAATTTCAAATTTTGCATGCTCCAAACTGTATATATTCCGCACTTGTCATGCAAAATTGACAGATTTTCGCTGGGAAATGACGGAGAAATTTCGGAGTTTAGGGAAAACGGAGCTCGGCTGCGTGGTTATTCCCCTAACCGTGGCTGTTGGGACACCCTGCGCATGCGCTGGTGTACATTTATACGGCCGTTGACTCACCCCAGATTGTGACGGGAATTAGGTCAAAGTGTGTCCCAAATGCCGGCAAATTTGGAAATCAAGGAATTTTCCAACCAACTTCAAATTTTGCATGCTCCAAACTGTATATATTCCGCACTTGTCATGCAAAATTGACAGATTTTCGCTGGGAAATGACGGAGAAATTTCAGAGTTTAGGGAAAACGGAGCTCGGCTGCGTGGTTATTCCCCTAACCGTGGCTGTTGGGACACCCTGCGCCGCGCTGGTGTACATTTCTACGGCCGTTGACTCACCCCAGATTGTGACGGGAATTAGGTCAAAGTGTGTCCCAAATGCCGGCAAATTTGGAAATCAAGGAATTTTCCAACCAACTTCAAATTTTGCATGCTCCAAACTGTATATATTCCGCACTTGTCATGCAAAATTGACAGATTTTCGCTGGGAAATGACGGAGAAATTTCAGAGTTTAGGGAAAACGGAGCTCGGCTGCGTGGATATTACCCTAACCGTGGCTGTTGGGACACCCTGCGCATGCGCTGGTGTACATTTCTACGGCCGTTGACTCACCCCAGATTTTGACGGGAATTAGGTCAAAGTGTGTCCCAAATGCCGGCAAATTTGGAAATTAAGGAATTTTCCAACCAACTTCAAATTTTGCATGCTCCAAACTGTATATATTCCGCACTTGTCATGCAAAATTGACAGATTTTCGCTGGAAATGACGGAGAAATTTCAGAGTTTAGGGAAAACGGAGCTCGGCTGCGTGGTTATTCCCCTAACCGTGGCTGTTGGGACACCCTGCGCCGCGCTGGTGTACATTTGTACGGCCGTTGACTCACCCCAGATTGTGACGGGAATTAGGTCAAAGTGTGTCCCAAATGCCGGCAAATTTGGAAATCAAGGAATTTTCCAACCAACTTCAAATTTTGCATGCTCCAAACTGTATATATTCCTCACTTGTCATGCAAAATTGACAGATTTTCGCTGGGAAATGACAGAGATATTTCAGAGTTTAGGGAAGACGGAGCTCGGCTGCGTGGTTATTCCCCTAACCGTGTCTGTTGGGACACCCTGCGCATGCGCCGCGCTGGTGTACATTTGTACGGCCGTTGACTCACCCCAGATTGTGACGGGAATTAGGTCAAAGTGTGTCCCAAATGCCGGCACATTTGGAAATCAAGGAATTGTCCAACCAATTTCAAATTTTGCATGCTCCAAACTATATATATTCCGCACTTGTCATGCAAAATTGACAGATTTTCGCTGGGAAATGACGGAGAAATTTCGGAGTTTAGGGAAAACGGAGCTCGGCTGCGTGGTTATTCCCCTAACCGTGGCTGTTGGGACACCCTGCGCATGCGCTGGTGTACATTTCTACGGCCGTTGACTCACCCCAGATTGTGACGGGAATTAGGTCAAAGTGTGTCCCAAATGCCGTCAAATTTGGAAATCAAGGAATTTTCCAACCAACTTCAAATTTTGCATGCTCCAAACTGTATATATTCCGCACTTGTCATGCAAAATTGACAGATTTTCGCTGGGAAATGACGGAGAAATTTCAGAGTTTAGAGAAAACGGAGCTCGGCTGCGTGGTTATTCCCCTAACCGTGGCTGTTGGGACACCCTGCGCATGCGCTGGTGTACATTTCTACGGCCGTTGACTCACCCCAGATTGTGACGGGAATTAGGTCAAAGTGTGTCCCAAATGCCGGCACATTTGGAAATCAAGGAATTGTCCAACCAATTTCAAATTTTGCATGCTCCAAACTGTATATATTCCGCACTTGTCATGCAAAATTGACAGATTTTCGCTGGGAAATGACGGAGAAATTTCGGAGTTTAGGGAAAACGGAGCTCGGCTGCGTGGTTATTCCCCTAACCGTGGCTGTTGGGACACCCTGCGCATGCGCTGGTGTACATTTCTACGGCCGTTGACTCACCCCAGATTGTGACGGGAATTAGGTCAAAGTGTGTCCCAAATGCCGGCAAATTTGGAAATCAAGGAATTTTCCAACCAACTTCAAATTTTGCATGCTCCAAACTGTATATATTCCGCACTTGTCATGCAAAATTGACAGATTTTCGCTGGGAAATGACGGAGAAATTTCAGAGTTTAGGGAAAACGGAGCTCGGCTGCGTGGTTATTCCCCTAACCGTGGCTGTTGGGACACCCTGCGCCGCGCTGGTGTACATTTCTACGGCCGTTGACTCACCCCAGATTGTGACGGGAATTAGGTCAAAGTGTGTCCCAAATGCCGGCAAATTTGGAAATCAAGGAATTTTCCAACCAACTTCAAATTTTGCATGCTCCAAACTGTATATATTCCGCACTTGTCATGCAAAATTGACAGATTTTCGCTGGGAAATGACGGAGAAATTTCAGAGTTTAGAGAAAACGGAGCTCGGCTGCGTGGTTATTCCCCTAACCGTGGCTGTTGGGACACCCTGCGCATGCGCTGGTGTACATTTCTACGGCCGTTGACTCACCCCAGATTGTGACGGGAATTAGGTCAAAGTGTGTCCCAAATGCCGGCAAATTTGGAAATCAAGGAATTTTCCAACCAACTTCAAATTTTGCATGCTCCAAACTGTATATATTCCGCACTTGTCATGCAAAATTGACAGATTTTCGCTGGGAAATGACGGAGAAATTTCAGAGTTTAGGGAAAACAGAGCTCGGCTGCGTGGTTATTCCCCTAACCGTGGCTGTTGGGACACCCTGCGCCGCGCTGGTGTACATTTGTACGGCCGTTGACTCACCCCAGATTGTGACGGGAATTAGGTCAAAGTGTGTCCCAAATGCCGGCAAATTTGGAAATCAAGGAATTTTCCAACCAACTTCAAATTGTGCATGCTCCAAACTGTATATATTCCGCACTTGTCATGCAAAATTGACAGATTTTCGCTGGGAAATGACGGAGAAATTTCAGAGTTTAGGGAAGACGGAGCTCGGCTGCGTGGTTATTCCCCTAACCGTGGCTGTTGGGACACCCTGCGCATGCGCCGCGCTGGTGTACATTTGTACGGCCGTTGACTCTCCCCAGATTGTGACGGGAATTAGGTCAAAGTGTGTCCCAAATGCCGGCACATTTGGAAATCAAGGAATTGTCCAACCAACTTCAAATTTTGCATGCTCCAAACTGTATATATTCCGCACTTGTCATGCAAAATTGACAGATTTTCGCTGGGAAATGACGGAGAAATTTCAGAGTTTAGAGAAAACGGAGCTCGGCTGCGTGGTTATTCCCCTAACCGTGGCTGTTGGGACACCCTGCGCATGCGCTGGTGTACATTTCTACGGCCGTTGACTCACCCCAGATTGTGACGGAAATTAGGTCAAAGTGTGTCCCAAATGCCGGCAAATTTGGAAATCAAGGAATTTTCCAACCAACTTCAAATTGTGCATGCTCAAAACTGTATATATCCGCACTTTTCATGCAAAATTGACAGATTTTCGCTGGAAATGACGGATAAATTTCAGAGTTTAGGGAAAACGGAGCTCGGCTGCGTGGTTATTCCCCTAACCGTGGCTGTTGGGACACCCTGCGCATGCGCTGGTGTACATTTCTACGGCCGTTGACTCACCCCAGATTTTGACGGGAATTAGGTCAAAGTGTGTCCCAAATGCCGGCAAATTTGGAAATCAAGGAATTTTCCAACCAACTTCAAATTTTGCATGCTCCAAACTGTATATATTCCGCACTTGTCATGCAAAATTGACAGATTTTCGCTGGGAAATGACGGAGAAATTTCAGAGTTTAGAGAAAACGGAGCTCGGCTGCGTGGTTATTCCCCTAACCGTGGCTGTTGGGACACCCTGCGCCGCGCTGGTGTACATTTGTACGGCCGTTGACTCACCCCAGATTGTGACGGAATTAGGTCAAAGTGTGTCCCAAATGCCGGCAAATTTGGAAATCAAGGAATTTTCCAACCAACTTCAAATTTTGCATGCTCAAAACTGTATATATTCCGCACTTGTCATGCAAAATTGACAGATTTTCGCTGGAAATGACGGATAAATTTCAGAGTTTAGGGAAAACGGAGCTCGGCTGCGTGGTTATTCCCCTAACCGTGGCTGTTGGGACACCCTGCGCATGCGCTGGTGTACATTTCTACGGCCGTTGACTCACCCCAGATTTTGACGGGAATTAGGTCAAAGTGTGTCCCAAATGCCGGCAAATTTGGAAATCAAGGAATTTTCCAACCAACTTCAAATTTTGCATGCTCCAAACTGTATATATTCCGCACTTGTCATGCAAAATTGACAGATTTTCGCTGGGAAATGACGGAGAAATTTCAGAGTTTAGAGAAAACGGAGCTCGGCTGCGTGGTTATTCCCCTAACCGTGGCTGTTGGGACACCCTGCGCCGCGCTGGTGTACATTTGTACGGCCGTTGACTCACCCCAGATTGTGACGGGAATTAGGTCAAAGTGTGTCCCAAATGCCGGCAAATTTGGAAATCAAGGAATTTTCCAACCAACTTCAAATTTTGCATGCTCCAAACTGTATATATTCCGCACTTGTCATGCAAAATTGACAGATTTTCGCTGGGAAATGACGGAGAAATTTCAGAGTTTAGGGAAAACGGAGCTCGGCTGCGTGGTTATTCCCCTAACCGTGGCTGTTGGGACACCCTGCGCCGCGCTGGTGTACATTTGTACGGCCGTTGACTCACCCCAGATTGTGACGGGAATTAGGTCAAAGTGTGTCCCAAATGCCGGCAAATTTGGAAATCAAGGAATTTTCCAACCAACTTCAAATTTTGCATGCTCCAAACTGTATATATTCCGCACTTGTCATGCAAAATTGACAGATTTTCGCTGGGAAATGACGGAGAAATTTCAGAGTTTAGGGAAAACGGAGCTCGGCTGCGTGGTTATTCCCCTAACCGTGGCTGTTGGGACACCCTGCGCATGCGCTGGTGTACATTTCTACGGCCGTTGACTCACCCCAGATTGTGACGGGAATTAGGTCAAAGTGTGTCCCAAATGCCGGCAAATTTGGAAATCAAGGAATTTTTCAACCAACTTCAAATTTTGCATGCTCCGAATTGTATACATTCCGCACTTGTCATGCAAAATTGACAGATTTTCGCTGGGAAATGACGGAGAAATTTCAGAGTTTAGGGAAAACGGAGCTCGGCTGCGTGGTTATTCCCCTAACCGTGGCTGTTGGGACACCCTGCGCCGCGCTGGTGTACATTTGTACGGCCGTTGACTCACCCCAGATTGTGACGGGAATTAGGTCAAAGTGTGTCCCAAATGCCGGCAAATTTGGAAATCAAGGAATTTTCCAACCAACTTCAAATTTTGCATGCTCCAAACTGTATATATTCCGCACTTGTCATGCAAAATTGACAGATTTTCGCTGGGAAATGACGGAGAAATTTCAGAGTTTAGGGAAAACGGAGCTCGGCTGCGTGGTTATTCCCCTAACCGTGGCTGTTGGGACACCCTGCGCATGCGCCGCGCTGGTGTACATTTGTACGGCCGTTGACTCACCCCAGATTGTGACGGGAATTAGGTCAAAGTGTGTCCCAAATGCCGGCAAATTTGGAAATCAAGGAATTTTCAACCAACTTCAAATTTTGCATGCTCCAAACTGTATATATTCCGCACTTGTCATGCAAAATTGACAGATTTTCGCTGGGAAATGACGGAGAAATTTCAGAGTTTAGGGAAAACGGAGCTCGGCTGCGTGGTTATTCCCCTAACCGTGGCTGTTGGGACACCCTGCGCCGCGCTGGTGTACATTTGTACGGCCGTTGACTCACCCCAGATTGTGACGGGAATTAGGTCAAAGTGTGTCCCAAATGCCGGCAAATTTGGAAATCAAGGAATTTTCCAACCAACTTCAAATTTTGCATGCTCCAAACTGTATATATTCCGCACTTGTCATGCAAAATTGACAGATTTTCGCTGGGAAATGACGGAGAAATTTCAGAGTTTAGGGAAAACGGAGCTCGGCTGCGTGGTTATTCCCCTAACCGTGGCTGTTGGGACACCCTGCGCCGCGCTGGTGTACATTTGTACGGCCGTTGACTCACCCCAGATTGTGACGGGAATTAGGTCAAAGTGTGTCCCAAATGCCGGCAAATTTGGAAATCAAGGAATTTTCCAACCAACTTCAAATTTTGCATGCTCCAAACTGTATATATTCCGCACTTGTCATGCAAAATTGACAGATTTTCGCTGGGAAATGACGGAGAAATTTCAGAGTTTAGGGAAAACGGAGCTCGGCTGCGTGGTTATTCCCCTAACCGTGGCTGTTGGGACACCCTGCGCATGCGCTGGTGTACATTTATACGGCCGTTGACTCACCCCAGATTGTGACGGGAATTAGGTCAAAGTGTGTCCCAAATGCCGGCAAATTTGGAAATCAAGGAATTTTCCAACCAACTTCAAATTTTGCATGCTCCAAACTGTATATATTCCGCACTTGTCATGCAAAATTGACAGATTTTCGCTGGGAAATGACGGAGAAATTTCAGAGTTTAGGGAAAACGGAGCTCGGCTGCGTGGTTATTCCCCTAACCGTGGCTGTTGGGACACCCTGCGCATGCGCTGGTGTACATTTCTACGGCCGTTGACTCACCCCAGATTGTGACGGGAATTAGGTCAAAGTGTGTCCCAAATGCCGGCAAATTTGGAAATCAAGGAATTTTTCAACCAACTTCAAATTTTGCATGCTCCAATTGTATATATTCCGCACTTGTCATGCAAAATTGACAGATTTTCGCTGGGAAATGACGGAGAAATTTCAGAGTTTAGGGAAAACGGAGCTCGGCTGCGTGGTTATTCCCCTAACCGTGGCTGTTGGGACACCCTGCGCCGCGCTGGTGTACATTTGTACGGCCGTTGACTCACCCCAGATTGTGACGGGAATTA
The DNA here is from genome assembly GCA_037783545.1 of Henricia sp. BOLD:AAB3569. NCBI lineage: Eukaryota > Metazoa > Echinodermata > Asteroidea > Spinulosida > Echinasteridae > Henricia > Henricia sp. BOLD:AAB3569. The sequence continues at coordinate 25,623 of JBBELK010000672.1, forward strand.
GGTCAAAGTGTGTCCCAAATGCCGGCAAATTTGGAAATCAAGGAATTTTCCAACCAACTTCAAATTTTGCATGCTCCAAACTGTATATATTCCGCACTTGTCATGCAAAATTGACAGATTTTCGCTGGGAAATGACGGAGAAATTTCAGAGTTTAGGGAAAACGGAGCTCGGCTGCGTGGTTATTCCCCTAACCGTGGCTGTTGGGACACCCTGCGCCGCGCTGGTGTACATTTGTACGGCCGTTGACTCACCCCAGATTGTGACGGGAATTAGGTCAAAGTGTGTCCCAAATGCCGGCAAATTTGGAAATCAAGGAATTTTCCAACCAACTTCAAATTTTGCATGCTCCAAACTGTATATATTCCGCACTTGTCATGCAAAATTGACAGATTTTCGCTGGGAAATGACGGAGAAATTTCAGAGTTTAGGGAAAACGGAGCTCGGCTGCGTGGTTATTCCCATAACCGTGGCTGTTGGGACACCCTGCGCATGCGCTGGTGTACATTTGCTACGGCCGTTGACTCACCCCAGATTGTGACGGGAATTAGGTCAAAGTGTGTCCCAAATGCCGGCAAATTTGGAAATCAAGGAATTTTTCAACCAACTTCAAATTTTGCATGCTCCAAATTGTATATATTCCGCACTTGTCATGCAAAATTGACAGATTTTCGCTGGGAAATGACGGAGAAATTTCAGAGTTTAGGGAAAACGGAGCTCGGCTGCGTGGTTATTCCCCTAACCGTGGCTGTTGGGACACCCTGCGCCGCGCTGGTGTACATTTGTACGGCCGTTGACTCACCCCAGATTGTGACGGGAATTAGGTCAAAGTGTGTCCCAAATGCCGGCAAATTTGGAAATCAAGGAATTTTCCAACCAACTTCAAATTTTGCATGCTCCAAACTGTATATATTCCGCACTTGTCATGCAAAATTGACAGATTTTCGCTGGGAAATGACGGAGAAATTTCAGAGTTTAGGGAAAACGGAGCTCGGCTGCGTGGTTATTCCCCTAACCGTGGCTGTTGGGACACCCTGCGCCGCGCTGGTGTACATTTGTACGGCCGTTGACTCACCCCAGATTGTGACGGGAATTAGGTCAAAGTGTGTCCCAAATGCCGGCAAATTTGGAAATCAAGGAATTTTCCAACCAACTTCAAATTTTGCATGCTCCAAACTGTATATATTCCGCACTTGTCATGCAAAATTGACAGATTTTCGCTGGGAAATGACGGAGAAATTTCAGAGTTTAGGGAAAACGGAGCTCGGCTGCGTGGTTATTCCCCTAACCGTGGCTGTTGGGACACCCTGCGCATGCCCGCGCTGGTGTACATTTGTACGGCCGTTGACTCACCCCAGATTGTGACGGGAATTAGGTCAAAGTGTGTCCCAAATGCCGGCAAATTTGGAAATCAAGGAATTTTTCAACCAACTTCAAATTTTGCATGCTCCAAATTGTATATATTCCGCACTTGTCATGCAAAATTGACAGATTTTCGCTGGGAAATGACGGAGAAATTTCAGAGTTTAGGGAAAACGGAGCTCGGCTGCGTGGTTATTCCCCTAACCGTGGCTGTTGGGACACCCTGCGCCGCGCTGGTGTACATTTGTACGGCCGTTGACTCACCCCAGATTGTGACGGGAATTAGGTCAAAGTGTGTCCCAAATGCCGGCAAATTTGGAAATCAAGGAATTTTCCAACCAACTTCAAATTTTGCATGCTCCAAACTGTATATATTCCGCACTTGTCATGCAAAATTGACAGATTTTCGCTGGGAAATGACGGAGAAATTTCAGAGTTTAGGGAAAACGGAGCTCGGCTGCGTGGTTATTCCCCTAACCGTGGCTGTTGGGACACCCTGCGCATGCGCCGCGCTGGTGTACATTTGTACGGCCGTTGACTCACCCCAGATTGTGACGGGAATTAGGTCAAAGTGTGTCCCAAATGCCGGCAAATTTGGAAATCAAGGAATTTTCCAACCAACTTCAAATTTTGCATGCTCCAAACTGTATATATTCCGCACTTGTCATGCAAAATTGACAGATTTTCGCTGGGAAATGACGGAGAAATTTCAGAGTTTAGGGAAAACGGAGCTCGGCTGCGTGGTTATTCCCCTAACCGTGGCTGTTGGGACACCCTGCGCCGCGCTGGTGTACATTTGTACGGCCGTTGACTCACCCCAGATTGTGACGGGAATTAGGTCAAAGTGTGTCCCAAATGCCGGCAAATTTGGAAATCAAGGAATTTTCCAACCAACTTCAAATTTTGCATGCTCCAAACTGTATATATTCCGCACTTGTCATGCAAAATTGACAGATTTTCGCTGGGAAATGACGGAGAAATTTCAGAGTTTAGGGAAAACGGAGCTCGGCTGCGTGGTTATTCCCCTAACCGTGGCTGTTGGGACACCCTGCGCATGCGCTGGTGTACATTTATACGGCCGTTGACTCACCCCAGATTGTGACGGGAATTAGGTCAAAGTGTGTCCCAAATGCCGGCAAATTTGGAAATCAAGGAATTTTCCAACCAACTTAAATTTTGCATGCTCCAAACTGTATATATTCCGCACTTGTCATGCAAAATTGACAGATTTCGCTGGGAAATGACGGAGAAATTTCGGAGTTTAGGGAAAACGGAGCTCGGCTGCGTGGTTATTCCCCTAACCGTGGCTGTTGGGACACCCTGCGCCGCGCTGGTGTACATTTCTACGGCCGTTGACTCACCCCAGATTGTGACGGGAATTAGGTCAAAGTGTGTCCCAAATGCCGGCAAATTTGGAAATCAAGGAATTTTCCAACCAACTTCAAATTTTGCATGCTCCAAACTGTATATATTCCGCACTTGTCATGCAAAATTGACAGATTTTCGCTGGGAAATGACGGAGAAATTGTAGAGTTTAGGGAAAACGGAGCTCGGCTGCGTGGTTATTCCCCTAACCGTGGCTGTTGGGACACCCTGCGCCGCGCTGGTGTACATTTGTACGGCCGTTGACTCACCCCAGATTGTGACGGGAATTAGGTCAAAGTGTGTCCCAAATGCCGGCAAATTTGGAAATCAAGGAATTTTCCAACCAACTTCAAATTTTGCATGCTCCAAACTGTATATATTCCGCACTTGTCATGCAAAATTGACAGATTTTCGCTGGGAAATGACGGAGAAATTTCAGAGTTTAGGGAAAACGGAGCTCGGCTGCGTGGTTATTCCCCTAACCGTGGCTGTTGGGACACCCTGCGCATGCGCTGGTGTTCATTTCTACGGCCGTTGACTCACCCCAGATTGTGACGGGAATTAGGTCAAAGTGTGTCCCAAATGCCGGCAAATTTGGAAATCAAGGAATTTTCAACCAACTTCAAATTTTGCATGCTCCAAATTGTATATATTCCGCACTTGTCATGCAAAATTGACAGATTTTCGCTGGGAAATGACGGAGAAATTTCAGAGTTTAGGGAAAACGGAGCTCGGCTGCGTGGTTATTCCCCTAACCGTGGCTGTTGGGACACCCTGCGCCGCGCTGGTGTACATTTGTACGGCCGTTGACTCACCCCAGATTGTGACGGGAATTAGGTCAAAGTGTGTCCCAAATGCCGGCAAATTTGGAAATCAAGGAATTTTCCAACCAACTTCAAATTTTGCATGCTCCAAACTGTATATATTCCGCACTTGTCATGCAAAATTGACAGATTTTCGCTGGGAAATGACGGAGAAATTTCAGAGTTTAGGGAAAACGGAGCTCGGCTGCGTGGTTATTCCCCTAACCGTGGCTGTTGGGACACCCTGCGCCGCGCTGGTGTACATTTGTACGGCCGTTGACTCACCTCAGATTGTGACGGGAATTAGGTCAAAGTGTGTCCCAAATGCCGGCAAATTTGGAAATCAAGGAATTTTCCAACCAACTTCAAATTTTGCATGCTCCAAACTGTATATATTCCGCACTTGTCATGCAAAATTGACAGATTTTCGCTGGGAAATGACGGAGAAATTTCAGAGTTTAGGGAAAACGGAGCTCGGCTGCGTGGTTATTCCCCTAACCGTGGCTGTTGGGACACCCTGCGCATGCCCGCGCTGGTGTACATTTGTACGGCCGTTGACTCACCCCAGATTGTGACGGGAATTAGGTCAAAGTGTGTCCCAAATGCCGGCAAATTTGGAAATCAAGGAATTTTCCAACCAACTTCAAATTTTGCATGCTCCAAACTGTATATATTCCGCACTTGTCATGCAAAATTGACAGATTTTCGCTGGGAAATGACGGAGAAATTTCAGAGTTTAGGGAAAACGGAGCTCGGCTGCGTGGTTATTCCCCTAACCGTGGCTGTTGGGACACCCTGCGCCACGCTGGTGTACATTTGTACGGCCGTTGACTCACCCCAGATTGTGACGGGAATTAGGTCAAAGTGTGTCCCAAATGCCGGCAAATTTGGAAATCAAGGAATTTTCCAACCAACTTCAAATTTTGCATGCTCCAAACTGTATATATTCCGCACTTGTCATGCAAAATTGACAGATTTTCGCTGGGAAATGACGGAGAAATTTCAGAGTTTAGAGAAAACGGAGCTCGGCTGCGTGGTTATTCCCCTAACCGTGGCTGTTGGGACACCCTGCGCCGCGCTGGTGTACATTTGTACGGCCGTTGACTCACCCCAGATTGTGACGGGAATTAGGTCAAAGTGTGTCCCAAATGCCGGCAAATTTGGAAATCAAGGAATTTTCCAACCAACTTCAAATTTTGCATGCTCCAAACTGTATATATTCCGCACTTGTCATGCAAAATTGACAGATTTTCGCTGGGAAATGACGGAGAAATTTCAGAGTTTAGGGAAAACGGAGCTCGGCTGCGTGGTTATTCCCCTAACCGTGGCTGTTGGGACACCCTGCGCCAGCGCTGGTGTACATTTGTACGGCCGTTGACTCACCCCAGATTGTGACGGGAATTAGGTCAAAGTGCGTCCCAAATGCCGGCAAATTTGGAAATCAAGGAATTTTCCAACCAACTTCAAATTTTGCATGCTCCAAACTGTATATATTCCGCACTTGTCATGCAAAATTGACAGATTTTCGCTGGGAAATGACGGAGAAATTTCAGAGTTTAGGGAAAACGGAGCTCGGCTGCGTGGTTATTCCCCTAACCGTGGCTGTTGGGACACCCTGCGCCGCGCTGGTGTACATTTGTACGGCCGTTGACTCACCCCAGATTGCCGGCAAATTTGGAAATCAAGGAATTTTCCAACCAACTTCAAATTTTGCATGCTCCAAACTGTATATATTCCGCACTTGTCATGCAAAATTGACAGATTTTCGCTGGGAAATGACGGAGAAATTTCAGAGTTTAGGGAAAACGGAGCTCGGCTGCGAGGTTATTCCCCTAACCGTGGCTGTTGGGACACCCTGCGCATGCGCCGCGCTGGTGTACATTTGTACGGCCGTTGACTCACCCCAGATTGTGACGGGAATTAGGTCAAAGTGTGTCCCAAATGCCGGCAAATTTGGAAATCAAGGAATTTTCCAACCAACTTCAAATTTTGCATGCTCCAAACTGTATATATTCCGCACTTGTCATGCAAAATTGACAGATTTTCGCTGGGAAATGACGGAGAAATTTCAGAGTTTAGGGAAAACGGAGCTCGGCTGCGTGGTTATTCCCCTAACCGTGGCTGTTGGGACACCCTGCGCATGCGCTGGTGTACATTTATACGGCCGTTGACTCACCCCAGATTGTGACGGGAATTAGGTCAAAGTGTGTCCCAAATGCCGGCAAATTTGGAAATCAAGGAATTTTCCAACCAACTTCAAATTTTGCATGCTCCAAACTGTATATATTCCGCACTTGTCATGCAAAATTTACAGATTTTCGCTGGGAAATGACGGAGAAATTTCAGAGTTTAGGGAAAACGGAGCTCGGCTGCGTGGTTATTCCCCTAACCGAGGCTGTTGGGACACCCTGCGCCGCGCTGGTGTACATTTGTACGGCCGTTGACTCACCCCAGATTGTGACGGGAATTAGGTCAAAGTGTGTCCCAAATGCTGGCAAATTTGGAAATCAAGGAATTTTCTAACCAACTTCAAATTTTGCATGCTCCAAACTGTATATATTCCGCACTTGTCATGCAAAATTGACAGATTTTCGCTGGGAAATGACGGAGAAATTTCAGAGTTTAGGGAAAACGGAGCTCGGCTGCGTGGTTATTCCCCTAACCGTGGCTGTTGGGACACCCTGCGCATGCGCTGGTGTACATTTATACGGCCGTTGACTCACCCCAGATTGTGACGGGAATTAGGTCAAAGTGTGTCCCAAATGCCGGCAAATTTGGAAATCAAGGAATTTTCCAACCAACTTCAAATTTTGCATGCTCCAAACTGTATAAATTCCGCACTTGTCATGCAAAATTGACAGATTTTCGCTGGGAAATGACGGAGAAATTTCAGAGTTGAGGGAAAACGGAGCTCGGCTGCGTGGTTATTCCCCTAACCGTGGCTGTTGGGACACCCTGCGCCGCGCTGGTGTACATTTGTACGGCCGTTGACTCACCCCAGATTGTGACGGGAATTAGGTCAAAGTGTGTCCCAAATGCCGGCAAATTTGGAAATCAAGGAATTTTCCAACCAACTTCAAATTTTGCATGCTCCAAACTGTATATATTCCGCACTTGTCATGCAAAATTGACAGATTTTCGCTGGGAAATGACGGAGAAATTTCAGAGTTTAGGGAAAACGGAGCTCGGCTGCGTGGTTATTCCCCTAACCGTGGCTGTTGGGACACCCTGCGCATGCGCTGGTGTACATTTATACGGCCGTTGACTCACCCCAGATTGTGACGGGAATTAGGTAAAAGTGTGTCCCAAATGCCGGCAAATTTGGAAATCAAGGAATTTTCCAACCAACTTCAAATTTTGCATGCTCCAAACTGTATATATTCCGCACTTGTCATGCAAAATTGACAGATTTTCGCTGGGAAATGACGGAGAAATTTCAGAGTTTAGGGAAAACGGAGCTCGGCTGCGTGGTTATTCCCCTAACCGTGGCTGTTGGGACACCCTGCGCATGCGCCGCGCTGGTGTACATTTGTACGGCCGTTGACTCACCCCAGATTGTGACGGGAATTAGGTCAAAGTGTGTCCCAAATGCCGGCAAATTTGGAAATCAAGGAATTTTCCAACCAACTTCAAATTTTGCATGCTCCAAACTGTATATATTCCGCACTTGTCATGCAAAATTGACAGATTTTCGCTGGGAAATGACGGAGAAATTTCAGAGTTTAGGGAAAACGGAGCTCGGCTGCGTGGTTATTCCCCTAACCGTGGCTGTTGGGACACCCTGCGCCGCGCTGGTGTACATTTGTACGGCCGTTGACTCACCCCAGATTGTGACGGGAATTAGGTCAAAGTGTGTCCCAAATGCCGGCAAATTTGGAAATCAAGGAATTTTTCAACCAACTTCAAATTTTGCATGCTCCAAATTGTATATATTCCGCACTTGTCATGCAAAATTGACAGATTTTCGCTGGGAAATGACGGAGAAATTTCAGAGTTTAGGGAAAACGGAGCTCGGCTGCGTGGTTATTCCCCTAACCGTGGCTGTTGGGACACCCTGCGCCGCGCTGGTGTACATTTGTACGGCCGTTGACTCACCCCAGATTGTGACGGGAATTAGGTCAAAGTGTGTCCCAAATGCCGGCAAATTTGGAAATCAAGGAATTTTCCAACCAACTTCAAATTTTGCATGCTCCAAACTGTATATATTCCGCACTTGTCATGCAAAATTGACAGATTTTCGCTGGGAAATGACGGATAAATTTCAGAGTTTAGGGAAAACGGAGCTCGGCTGCGTGGTTATTCCCCTAACCGTGGCTGTTGGGACACCCTGCGCCACGCTGGTGTACATTTGTACGGCCGTTGACTCACCCCAGATTGTGACGGGAATTAGGTCAAAGTGCGTCCCAAATGCCGGCAAATTTGGAAATCAAGGAATTTTCCAACCAACTTCAAATTTTGCATGCTCCAAACTGTATATATTCCGCACTTGTCATGCAAAATTGACAGATTTTCGCTGGGAAATGACGGAGAAATGTCAGAGTTTAGGGAAAACGGAGCTCGGCTGCGTGGTTATTCCCCTAACCGTGGCTGTTGGGACACCCTGCGCCGCGCTGGTGTACATTTGTACGGCCGTTGACTCACCCCAGATTGTGACGGGAATTAGGTCAAAGTGTATCCCAAATGCCGGCAAATTTGGAAATCAAGGAATTTTCCAACCAACTTCAAATTTTGCATGCTCCAAACTGTATATATTCCGCACTTGTCATGCAAAATTGACAGATTTTCGCTGGGAAATGACGGAGAAATTTCAGAGTTTAGGGAAAACGGAGCTCGGCTGCGTGGTTATTCCCCTAACCGTGGCTGTTGGGACACCCTGCGCCGCGCTGGTGTACATTTGTACGGCCGTTGACTCACCCCAGATTGTGACGGGAATTAGGTCAAAGTGTGTCCCAAATGCCGGCAAATTTGGAAATCAAGGAATTTTCCAACCAACTTCAAATTTTGCATGCTCCAAACTGTATATATTCCGCACTTGTCATGCAAAATTGACAGATTTTCGCTGGGAAATGACGGTGAAATTTCAGAGTTTAGGGAAAACGGAGCTCGGCTGCGTGGTTATTCCCCTAACCGTGGCTGTTGGGACACCCTGCGCCACGCTGGTGTACATTTGTACGGCCGTTGACTCACCCCAGATTGTGACGGGAATTAGGTCAAAGTGCGTCCCAAATGCCGGCAAATTTGGAAATCAAGGAATTTTCCAACCAACTTCAAATTTTGCATGCTCCAAACTGTATATATTCCGCACTTGTCATGCAAAATTGACAGATTTTCGCTGGGAAATGACGGAGAATTTTCAGAGTTTAGGGAAAACGGAGCTCGGCTGCGTGGTTATTCCCCTAACCGTGGCTGTTGGGACACCCTGCGCATGCGCTGGTGTACATTTATACGGCCGTTGACTCACCCCAGATTGTGACGGGAATTAGGTCAAAGTGTGTCCCAAATGCCGGCAAATTTGGAAATCAAGGAATTTTCCAACCAACTTCAAATTTTGCATGCTCCAAACTGTATATATTCCGCACTTGTCATGCAAAATTGACAGATTTTCGCTGGGAAATGACGGAGAAATTTCGGAGTTTAGGGAAAACGGAGCTCGGCTGCGTGGTTATTCCCCTAACCGTGGCTGTTGGGACATCCTGCGCCGCGCTGGTGTACATTTGTACGGCCGTTGACTCACCCCAGATTGTGACGGGAATTAGGTCAAAGTGTGTCCCAAATGCCGGCAAATTTGGAAATCAAGGAATTTTCCAACCAACTTCAAATTTTGCATGCTCCAAACTGTATATATTCCGCACTTGTCATGCAAAATTGACAGATTTTCGCTGGGAAATGACGGAGAAATTTCAGAGTTTAGGGAAAACAGAGCTCGGCTGCGTGGTTATTCCCCTAACCGTGGCTGTTGGGACACCCTGCGCCGCGCTGGTGTACATTTGTACGGCCGTTGACTCACCCCAGATTGTGACGGGAAATAGGTCAAAGTGTGTCCCAAATGCCGGCAAATTTGGAAATCAAGGAATTTTCCAACCAACTTCAAATTTTGCATGCTCCAAACTGTATATATTCCGCACTTGTCATGCAAAATTGACAGATTTTCGCTGGGAAATAACGGAGAAATTTCAGAGTTTAGGGAAAACGGAGCTCGGCTGCGTGGTTATTCCCCTAACCGTGGCTGTTGGGACACCCTGCGCATGCGCTGGTGTACATTTATACGGCCGTTGACTCACCCCAGATTGTGACGGGAATTAGGTCAAAGTGTGTCCCAAATGCCGGCAAATTTGGAAATCAAGGAATTTTCCAACCAACTTCAAATTTTGCATGCTCCAAACTGTATATATTCCGCACTTGTCATGCAAAATTGACAGATTTTCGCTGGGAAATGACGGAGAAATTTCAGAGTTTAGGGAAAACGGAGCTCGGCTGCGTGGTTATTCCCCTAACCGTGGCTGTTGGGACACCCTGCGCCGCGCTGGTGTACATTTGTACGGCCGTTGACTCACCCCAGATTGTGACGGGAATTAGGTCAAAGTGTGTCCCAAATGCCGGCAAATTTGGAACTCAAGGAATTTTCCAACCAACTTCAAATTTTGCATGCTCCAAACTGTATATATTCCGCACTTGTCATGCAAAATTGACAGATTTTCGCTGGGAAATGACGGAGAAATTTCAGAGTTTAGGGAAAACAGAGCTCGGCTGCGTGGTTATTCCCCTAACCGTGGCTGTTGGGACACCCTGCGCATGCGCTGGTGTACATTTATACGGCCGTTGACTCACCCCAGATTGTGACGGGAATTAGGTCAAAGTGTGTCCCAAATGCCGGCAAATTTGGAACTCAAGGAATTTTCCAACCAACTTCAAATTTTGCATGCTCCAAACTGTATATATTCCGCACTTGTCATGCAAAATTGACAGATTTTCGCTGGGAAATGACGGAGAAATTTCAGAGTTTAGGGAAAACGGAGCTCGGCTGCGTGGTTATTCCCCTAACCGTGGCTGTTGGGACACCCTGCGCATGCGCTGGTGTACATTTATACGGCCGTTGACTCACCCCAGATTGTGACGGGAATTAGGTCAAAGTGTGTCCCAAATGCCGGCAAATTTGGAAATCAAGGAATTTTCCAACCAACTTCAAATTTTGCATGCTCCAAACTGTATATATTCCGCACTTGTCATGCAAAATTGACAGATTTTCGCTGGGAAATGACGGAGAAATTTCAGAGTTTAGGGAAAACGGAGCTCGGCTGCGTGGTTATTCCCCTAACCGTGGCTGTTGGGACACCCTGCGCCGCGCTGGTGTACATTTGTACGGCCGTTGACTCACCCCAGATTGTGACGGGAATTAGGTCAAAGTGTGTCCCAAATGCCGGCAAATTTGGAAATCAAGGAATTTTCCAACCAACTTCAAATTTTGCATGCTCCAAACTGTATATATTCCGCACTTGTCATGCAAAATTGACAGATTTTCGCTGGGAAATGACGGAGAAATTTCAGAGTTTAGGGAAAACAGAGCTCGGCTGCGTGGTTATTCCCCTAACCGTGGCTGTTGGGACACCCTGCGCCGCGCTGGTGTACATTTATACGGCCGTTGACTCACCCCAGATTGTGACGGGAATTAGGTCAAAGTGTGTCCCAAATGCCGGCAAATTTGGAAATCAAGGAATTTTCCAACCAACTTCAAATTTTGCATGCTCCAAACTGTATATATTCCGCACTTGTCATGCAAAATTGACAGATTTTCGCTGGGAAATGACGGAGAAATTTCAGAGTTTAGGGAAAACGGAGCTCGGCTGCGTGGTTATTCCCCTAACCGTGGCTGTTGGGACATCCTGCGCCGCGCTGGTGTACATTTGTACGGCCGTTGACTCACCCCAGATTGTGACGGGAATTAGGTCAAAGTGTGTCCCAAATGCCGGCAAATTTGGAAATCAAGGAATTTTCCAACCAACTTCAAATTTTGCATGCTCCAAACTGTATATATTCCGCACTTGTCATGCAAAATTGACAGATTTTCGCTGGGAAATGACGGAGAAATTTCAGAGTTTAGGGAAAACAGAGCTCGGCTGCGTGGTTATTCCCCTAACCGTGGCTGTTGGGACACCCTGCGCCGCGCTGGTGTACATTTGTACGGCCGTTGACTCACCCCAGATTGTGACGGGAATTAGGTCAAAGTGTGTCCCAAATGCCGGCAAATTTGGAAATCAAGGAATTTTCCAACCAACTTCAAATTTTGCATGCTCCAAACTGTATATATTCCGCACTTGTCATGCAAAATTGACAGATTTTCGCTGGGAAATAACGGAGAAATTTCAGAGTTTAGGGAAAACGGAGCTCGGCTGCGTGGTTATTCCCCTAACCGTGGCTGTTGGGACACCCTGCGCCGCGCTGGTGTACATTTGTACCGCCGTTGACTCACCCCAGATTGTGACGGGAATTAGGTCAAAGTGTGTCCCAAATGCCGGCAAATTTGGAACTCAAGGAATTTTCCAACCAACTTCAAATTTTGCATGCTCCAAACTGTATATATTCCGCACTTGTCATGCAAAATTGACAGATTTTCGCTGGGAAATGACGGAGAAATTTCAGAGTTTAGGGAAAACAGAGCTCGGCTGCGTGGTTATTCCCCTAACCGTGGCTGTTGGGACACCCTGCGCATGCGCTGGTGTACATTTATACGGCCGTTGACTCACCCCAGATTGTGACGGGAATTAGGTCAAAGTGTGTCCCAAATGCCGGAAAATTTGGAAATCAAGGAATTTTCCAACCAACTTCAAATTTTGCATGCTCCAAACTGTATATATTCCGCACTTGTCATGCAAAATTGACAGATTTTCGCTGGGAAATGACGGAGAAATTTCAGAGTTTAGGGAAAACGGAGCTCGGCTGCGTGGTTATTCCCCTAACCGTGGCTGTTGGGACACCCTGCGCATGCGCTGGTGTACATTTATACGGCCGTTGACTCACCCCAGATTGTGACGGGAATTAGGTCAAAGTGTGTCCCAAATGCCGGCAAATTTGGAACTCAAGGAATTTTCCAACCAACTTCAAATTTTGCATGCTCCAAACTGTATATATTCCGCACTTGTCATGCAAAATTGACAGATTTTCGCTGGGAAATGACGGAGAAATTTCAGAGTTTAGGGAAAACGGAGCTCGGCTGCGTGGTTATTCCCCTAACCGTGGCTGTTCGGACACCCTGCGCATGCGCTGGTGTACATTTATACGGCCGTTGACTCACCCCAGATTGTGACGGGAATTAGGTCAAAGTGTGTCCCAAATGCCGGCAAATTTGGAAATCAAGGAATTTTCCAACCAACTTCAAATTTTGCATGCTCCAAACTGTATATATTCCGCACTTGTCATGCAAAATTGACAGATTTTCGCTGGGAAATGACGGAGAAATTTCAGAGTTTAGGGAAAACGGAGCTCGGCTGCGTGGTTATTCCCCTAACCGTGGCTGTTGGGACACCCTGCGCATGCGCCGCGCTGGTGTACATTTGTACGGCCGTTGACTCACCCCAGATTGTGACGGGAATTAGGTCAAAGTGTGTCCCAAATGCCGGCAAATTTGGAAATCAAGGAATTTTCCAACCAACTTCAAATTTTGCATGCTCCAAACTGTATATATTCCGCACTTGTCATGCAAAATTGACAGATTTTCGCTGGGAAATGACGGAGAAATTTCAGAGTTTAGGGAAAACGGAGCTCGGCTGCATGGTTATTCCCCTAACCGTGGCTGTTGGGACACCCTGCGCATGCGCTGGTGTACATTTATACGGCCGTTGACTCACCCCAGATTGTGACGGGAATTAGGTCAAAGTGTGTCCCAAATGCCGGCAAATTTGGAAATCAAGGAATTTTCCAACCAACTTCAAATTTTGCATGCTCCAAACTGTATATATTCCGCACTTGTCATGCAAAATTGACAGATTTTCGCTGGGAAATGACGGAGAAATTTCAGAGTTTAGGGAAAACGGAGCTCGGCTGCGTGGTTATTCCCCTAACCGTGGCTGTTGGGACACCCTGCGCCGCGCTGGTGTACATTTGTACGGCCGTTGACTCACCCCAGATTGTGACGGGAATTAGGTCAAAGTGTGTCCCAAATGCCGGCAAATTTGGAAATCAAGGAATTTTCCAACCAACTTCAAATTTTGCATGCTCCAAACTGTATATATTCCGCACTTGTCATGCAAAATTGACAGATTTTCGCTGGGAAATGACGGAGAAATTTCAGAGTTTAGGGAAAACAGAGCTCGGCTGCGTGGTTATTCCCCTAACCGTGGCTGTTGGGACACCCTGCGCCGCGCTGGTGTACATTTATACGGCCGTTGACTCACCCCAGATTGTGACGGGAATTAGGTCAAAGTGTGTCCCAAATGCCGGCAAATTTGGAAATCAAGGAATTTTCCAACCAACTTCAAATTTTGCATGCTCCAAACTGTATATATTCCGCACTTGTCATGCAAAATTGACAGATTTTCGCTGGGAAATGACGGAGAAATTTCAGAGTTTAGGGAAAACGGAGCTCGGCTGCGTGGTTATTCCCCTAACCGTGGCTGTTGGGACATCCTGCGCCGCGCTGGTGTACATTTGTACGGCCGTTGACTCACCCCAGATTGTGACGGGAATTAGGTCAAAGTGTGTCCCAAATGCCGGCAAATTTGGAAATCAAGGAATTTTCCAACCAACTTCAAATTTTGCATGCTCCAAACTGTATATATTCCGCACTTGTCATGCAAAATTGACAGATTTTCGCTGGGAAATGACGGAGAAATTTCAGAGTTTAGGGAAAACAGAGCTCGGCTGCGTGGTTATTCCCCTAACCGTGGCTGTTGGGACACCCTGCGCCGCGCTGGTGTACATTTGTACGGCCGTTGACTCACCCCAGATTGTGACGGGAATTAGGTCAAAGTGTGTCCCAAATGCCGGCAAATTTGGAAATCAAGGAATTTTCCAACCAACTTCAAATTTTGCATGCTCCAAACTGTATATATTCCGCACTTGTCATGCAAAATTGACAGATTTTCGCTGGGAAATAACGGAGAAATTTCAGAGTTTAGGGAAAACGGAGCTCGGCTGCGTGGTTATTCCCCTAACCGTGGCTGTTGGGACACCCTGCGCCGCGCTGGTGTACATTTGTACGGCCGTTGACTCACCCCAGATTGTGACGGGAATTAGGTCAAAGTGTGTCCCAAATGCCGGCAAATTTGGAACTCAAGGAATTTTCCAACCAACTTCAAATTTTGCATGCTCCAAACTGTATATATTCCGCACTTGTCATGCAAAATTGACAGATTTTCGCTGGGAAATGACGGAGAAATTTCAGAGTTTAGGGAAAACAGAGCTCGGCTGCGTGGTTATTCCCCTAACCGTGGCTGTTGGGACACCCTGCGCATGCGCTGGTGTACATTTATACGGCCGTTGACTCACCCCAGATTGTGACGGGAATTAGGTCAAAGTGTGTCCCAAATGCCGGAAAATTTGGAAATCAAGGAATTTTCCAACCAACTTCAAATTTTGCATGCTCCAAACTGTATATATTCCGCACTTGTCATGCAAAATTGACAGATTTTCGCTGGGAAATGACGGAGAAATTTCAGAGTTTAGGGAAAACGGAGCTCGGCTGCGTGGTTATTCCCCTAACCGTGGCTGTTGGGACACCCTGCGCATGCGCCGCGCTGGTGTACATTTGTACAGCCGTTGACTCACCCCAGATTGTGACGGGAATTAGGTCAAAGTGTGTCCCAAATGCCGGCAAATTTGGAAATCAAGGAATTTTCCAACCAACTTCAAATTTTGCATGCTCCAAACTGTATATATTCCGCACTTGTCATGCAAAATTGACAGATTTTCGCTGGGAAATGACGGAGAAATTTCAGAGTTTAGGGAAAACAGAGCTCGGCTGCGTGGTTATTCCCCTAACCGTGGCTGTTGGGACACCCTGCGCCGCGCTGGTGTACATTTGTACGGCCGTTGACTCACCCCAGATTGTGACGGGAATTAGGTCAAAGTGTGTCCCAAATGCCGGCAAATTTGGAAATCAAGGAATTTTCCAACCAACTTCAAATTTTGCATGCTCCAAACTGTATATATTCCGCACTTGTCATGCAAAATTGACAGATTTTCGCTGGGAAATGACGGAGAAATTTCAGAGTTTAGGGAAAACGGAGCTCGGCTGCGTGGTTATTCCCCTAACCGTGGCTGTTGGGACACCCTGCGCATGCGCCTCGCTGGTGTACATTTGTACGGCCGTTGACTCACCCCAGATTGTGACGGGAATTAGGTCAAAGTGTGTCCCAAATGCCGGCAAATTTGGAAATCAAGGAATTTTCCAACCAACTTCAAATTTTGCATGCTCCAAACTGTATATATTCCGCACTTGTCATGCAAAATTGACAGATTTTCGCTGGGAAATGACGGAGAAATTTCAGAGTTTAGGGAAAACGGAGCTCGGCTGCGTGGTTATTCCCCTAACCGTGGCTGTTGGGACACCCTGCACATGCGCCGCGCTGGTGTACATTTGTACGGCCGTTGACTCACCCCAGATTGTGACGGGAATTAGGTCAAAGTGTGTCCCAAATGCCGGCAAATTTGGAAATCAAGGAATTTTCCAACCAACTTCAAATTTTGCATGCTCCAAACTGTATATATTCCGCACTTGTCATGCAAAATTGACAGATTTTCGCTGGGAAATGACGGAGAAATTTCAGAGTTTAGGGAAAACGGAGCTCGGCTGCGTGGTTATTCCCCTAACCGTGGCTGTTGGGACACCCTGCGCCGCGCTGGTGTACATTTGTACGGCCGTTGACTCAACCCAGATTGTGACGGGAATTAGGTCAAAGTGTGTCCCAAATGCCGGCAAATTTGGAAATCAAGGAATTTTCCAACCAACTTCAAATTGTGCATGCTCCAAACTGTATATATTCCGCACTTGTCATGCAAAATTGACAGATTTTCGCTGGGAAATGACGGAGAAATTTCAGAGTTTAGGGAAAACGGAGCTCGGCTGCGTGGTTATTCCCCTAACCGTGGCTGTTGGGACACCCTGCGCATGCGCCGCGCTGGTGTACATTTGTACGGCCGTTGACTCACCCCAGATTGTGACGAGAATTAGGTCAAAGTGTGTCCCAAATGCCGGCAAATTTGGAAATCAAGGAATTTTTCAACCAACTTCAAATTTTGCATGCTCCAAACTGTATATATTCCGCACTTGTCATGCAAAATTGACAGATTTTCGCTGGGAAATGACGGAGAAATTTCAGAGTTTAGGGAAAACG
This sequence comes from Henricia sp. BOLD:AAB3569, assembly GCA_037783545.1. Lineage (NCBI taxonomy): Eukaryota > Metazoa > Echinodermata > Asteroidea > Spinulosida > Echinasteridae > Henricia > Henricia sp. BOLD:AAB3569. The sequence continues at coordinate 42,479 of JBBELK010000672.1, forward strand.
GAGCTCGGCTGCGTGGTTATTCCCCTAACCGTGGCTGTTGGGACACCCTGCGCCGCGCTGGTGTACATTTGTACGGCCGTTGACTCACCCCAGATTGTGACGGGAATTAGGTCAAAGTGTGTCCCAAATGCCGGCAAATTTGGAAATCAAGGAATTTTCCAACCAACTTCAAATGTTGCATGCTCCAAACTGTATATATTCCGCACTTGTCATGCAAAATTGACAGATTTTCGCTGGGAAATGACGGAGAAATTTCAGAGTTTAGGGAAAACGGAGCTCGGCTGCGTGGTTATTCCCCTAACCGTGGCTGTTGGGACACCCTGCGCCGCGCTGGTGTACATTTGTACGGCCGTTGACTCACCCCAGATTGTGACGGGAATTAGGTCAAAGTGTGTTCCAAATGCCGGCAAATTTGGAAATCAAGGAATTTTCCAACCAACTTCAAATTTTGCATGCTCCAAACTGTATATATTCCGCACTTGTCATGCAAAATTGACAGATTTTCGCTGGGAAATGACGGAGAAATTTCAGAGTTTAGGGAAAACGGAGCTCGGCTGCGTGGTTATTCCCCTAACCGTGGCTGTTGGGACACCCTGCGCATGCGCCTCGCTGGTGTACATTTGTACGGCCGTTGACTCACCCCAGATTGTGACGGGAATTAGGTCAAAGTGTGTCCCAAATGCCGGCAAATTTGGAAATCAAGGAATTTTCCAACCAACTTCAAATTTTGCATGCTCCAAACTGTATATATTCCGCACTTGTCATGCAAAATTGACAGATTTTCGCTGGGAAATGACGGAGAAATTTCAGAGTTTAGGGAAAACGGAGCTCGGCTGCGTGGTTATTCCCCTAACCGTGGCTGTTGGGACACCCTGCGCATGCGCCGCGCTGGTGTACATTTGTACGGCCGTTGACTCACCCCAGATTGTGACGGGAATTAGGTCAAAGTGTGTCCCAAATGCCGGCAAATTTGGAAATCAAGGAATTTTCCAACCAACTTCAAATTTTGCATGCTCCAAACTGTATATATTCCGCACTTGTCATGCAAAATTGACAGATTTTCGCTGGGAAATGACGGAGAAATTTCAGAGTTTAGGGAAAACGGAGCTCGGCTGCGTGGTTATTCCCCTAACCGTGGCTGTTGGGACACCCTGCGCCGCGCTGGTGTACATTTGTACGGCCGTTGACTCACCCCAGATTGTGACGGGAATTAGGTCAAAGTGTGTCCCAAATGCCAGCAAATTTGGAAATCAAGGAATTTTCCAACCAACTTCAAATTTTGCATGCTCCAAACTGTATATATTCCGCACGTGTCATGCAAAATTGACAGATTTTCGCTGGGAAATGACGGAGAAATTTCAGAGTTTAGGGGAAACGGAGCTCGGCTGCGTGGTTATTCCCCTAACCGTGGCTGTTGGGACACCCTGCGCATGCGCCGCGCTGGTGTACATTTGTACGGCCGTTGACTCACCCCAGATTGTGACGGGAATTAGGTCAAAGTGTGTCCCAAATGCCGGCAAATTTGGAAATCAAGGAATTTTCCAACCAACTTCAAATTTTGCATGCTCCAAACTGTATATATTCCGCACTTGTCATGCAAAATTGACAGATTTTCGCTGGGAAATGACGGAGAAATTTCAGAGTTTAGGGAAAACGGAGCTCGGCTGCGTGGTTATTCCCCTAACCGTGGCTGTTGGGACACCCTGCGCATGCGCCGCGCTGGTGTACATTTGTACGGCCGTTGACTCACCCCAGATTGTGACGGGAATTAGGTCAAAGTGTGTCCCAAATGCCGGCAAATTTGGAAATCAAGGAATTTTCCAACCAACTTCAAATTTTGCATGCTCCAAACTGTATATATTCCGCACTTGTCATGCAAAATTGACAGATTTTCGCTGGGAAATGACGGAGAAATTTCAGAGTTTAGGGAAAACGGAGCTCGGCTGCGTGGTTATTCCCCTAACCGTGGCTGTTGGGACACCCTGCGCATGCGCCTCGCTGGTGTACATTTGTACGGCCGTTGACTCACCCCAGATTGTGACGGGAATTAGGTCAAAGTGTGTCCCAAATGCCGGCAAATTTGGAAATCAAGGAATTTTCCAACCAACTTCAAATTTTGCATGCTCCAAACTGTATATATTCCGCACTTGTCATGCAAAATTGACAGATTTTCGCTGGGAAATGACGGAGAAATTTCAGAGTTTAGGGAAAACGGAGCTCGGCTGCGTGGTTATTCCCCTAACCGTGGCTGTTGGGACACCCTGCGCATGCGCCGCGCTGGTGTACATTTGTACGGCCGTTGACTCACCCCAGATTGTGACGGGAATTAGGTCAAAGTGTGTTCCAAATGCCGGCAAATTTGGAAATCAAGGAATTTTCCAACCAACTTCAAATTTTGCATGCTCCAAACTGTATATATTCCGCACTTGTCATGCAAAATTGACAGATTTTCGCTTGGAAATGACGGAGAAATTTCAGAGTTTAGGGAAAACGGAGCTCGGCTGCGTGGTTATTCCCCTAACCGTGGCTGTTGGGACACCCTGCGCATGCGCCTCGCTGGTGTACATTTGTACGGCCGTTGACTCACCCCAGATTGTGACGGGAATTATGTCAAAGTGTGTCCCAAATGCCGGCAAATTTGGAAATCAAGGAATTTTCCAACCAACTTCAAATTTTGCATGCTCCAAACTGTATATATTCCGCACTTGTCATGCAAAATTGACAGATTTTCGCTGGGAAATGACGGAGAAATTTCAGAGTTTAGGGAAAACGGAGCTCGGCTGCGTGGTTATTCCCCTAACCGTGGCTGTTGGGACACCCTGCGCATGCGCCGCGCTGGTGTACATTTGTACGGCCGTTGACTCACCCCAGATTGTGACGGGAATTAGGTCAAAGTGTGTTCCAAATGCCGGCAAATTTGGAAATCAAGGAATTTTCCAACCAACTTCAAATTTTGCATGCTCCAAACTGTATATATTCCGCACTTGTCATGCAAAATTGACAGATTTTCGCTTGGAAATGACGGAGAAATTTCAGAGTTTAGGGAAAACGGAGCTCGGCTGCGTGGTTATTCCCCTAACCGTGGCTGTTGGGACACCCTGCGCCGCGCTGGTGTACATTTGTACGGCCGTTGACTCAACCCAGATTGTGACGGGAATTAGGTCAAAGTGTGTCCCAAATGCCGGCAAATTTGGAAATCAAGGAATTTTCCAACCAACTTCAAATTGTGCATGCTCCAAACTGTATATATTCCGCACGTGTCATGCAGAATTGACAGATTTTCGCTGGGAAATGACGGAGAAATTTCAGAGTTTAGGGAAAACGGAGCTCGGCTGCGTGGTTATTCCCCTAACCGTGGCTGTTGGGACACCCTGCGCATGCGCCGCGCTGGTGTACATTTGTACAGCCGTTGACTCACCCCAGATTGTGACGGGAATTAGGTCAAAGTGTGTCCCAAATGCCGGCAAATTTGGAAATCAAGGAATTTTCCAACCAACTTCAAATTTTGCATGCTCCAAACTGTATATATTCCGCACTTGTCATGCAAAATTGACAGATTTTCGCTGGGAAATGACGGAGAAATTTCAGAGTTTAGGGAAAACGGAGCTCGGCTGCGTGGTTATTCCCCTAACCGTGGCTGTTGGTACACCCTGCGCCGCGCTGGTGTACATTTGTACGGCCGTTGACTCACCCCAGATTGTGACGGGAATTAGGTCAAAGTGTGTCCCAAATGCCGGCAAATTTGGAAATCAAGGAATTTTCCAACCAACTTCAAATTTTGCATGCTCCAAACTGTATATATTCCGCACTTGTCATGCAAAATTGACAGATTTTCGCTGGGAAATGACGGAGAAATTTCAGAGTTTAGGGAAAACGGAGCTCGGCTGCGTGGTTATTCCCCTAACCGTGGCTGTTGGGACACCCTGCGCCGCGCTGGTGTACATTTGTACGGCCGTTGACTCACCCCAGATTGTGACGGGAATTAGGTCAAAGTGTGTCCCAAATGCCGGCAAATTTGGAAATCAAGGAATTTTCCAACCAACTTCAAATTTTGCATGCTCCAAACTGTATATATTCCGCACTTGTCATGCAAAATTGACAGATTTTCGCTGGGAAATGACGGAGAAATTTCAGAGTTTAGGGAAAACGGAGCTCGGCTGCGTGGTTATTCCCCTAACCGTGGCTGTTGGGACACCCTGCGCATGCGCCGCGCTGGTGTACATTTGTACGGCCGTTGACTCACCCCAGATTGTGACGAGAATTAGGTCAAAGTGTGTCCCAAATGCCGGCAAATTTGGAAATCAAGGAATTTTCCAACCAACTTCAAATTTTGCATGCTCCAAACTGTATATATTCCGCACTTGTCATGCAAAATTGACAGATTTTCGCTGGGAAATGACGGAGAAATTTCAGAGTTTAGGGAAAACAGAGCTCGGCTGCGTGGTTATTCCCCTAACCGTGGCTGTTGGGACACCCTGCGCCGCGCTGGTGTACATTTGTACGGCCGTTGACTCACCCCAGATTGTGACGGGAATTAGGTCAAAGTGTGTCCCAAATGCCGGCAAATTTGGAAATCAAGGAATTTTCCAACCAACTTCAAATTTTGCATGCTCCAAACTGTATATATTCCGCACTTGTCATGCAAAATTGACAGATTTTCGCTGGGAAATAACGGAGAAATTTCAGAGTTTAGGGAAAACGGAGCTCGGCTGCGTGGTTATTCCCCTAACCGTGGCTGTTGGGACACCCTGCGCATGCGCTGGTGTACATTTATACGGCCGTTGACTCACCCCAGATTGTGACGGGAATTAGGTCAAAGTGTGTCCCAAATGCCGGCAAATTTGGAAATCAAGGAATTTTCCAACCAACTTCAAATTTTGCATGCTCCAAACTGTATATATTCCGCACTTGTCATGCAAAATTGACAGATTTTCGCTGGGAAATGACGGAGAAATTTCAGAGTTTAGGGAAAACGGAGCTCGGCTGCGTGGTTATTCCCCTAACCGTGGCTGTTGGGACACCCTGCGCCGCGCTGGTGTACATTTGTACGGCCGTTGACTCACCCCAGATTGTGACGGGAATTAGGTCAAAGTGTGTCCCAAATGCCGGCAAATTTGGAAATCAAGGAATTTTCCAACCAACTTCAAATTTTGCATGCTCCAAACTGTATATATTCCGCACTTGTCATGCAAAATTGACAGATTTTCGCTGGGAAATGACGGAGAAATTTCAGAGTTTAGGGAAAACAGAGCTCGGCTGCGTGGTTATTCCCCTAACCGTGGCTGTTGGGACACCCTGCGCCGCGCTGGTGTACATTTGTACGGCCGTTGACTCACCCCAGATTGTGACGGGAATTAGGTCAAAGTGTGTCCCAAATGCCGGCAAAATTGGAAATCAAGGAATTTTCCAACCAACTTCAAATTTTGCATGCTCCAAACTGTATATATTTCGCACTTGTCATGCAAAATTGACAGATTTTCGCTGGGAAATGACGGAGAAATTTCAGAGTTTAGGGAAAACGGAGCTCGGCTGCGTGGTTATTCCCCTAACCGTGGCTGTTGGGACACCCTGCGCATGCGCTGGTGTACATTTATACGGCCGTTGACTCACCCCAGATTGTGACGGGAATTAGGTCAAAGTGTGTTCCAAATGCCGGCAAATTTGGAAATCAAGGAATTTTCCAACCAACTTCAAATTTTGCATGCTCCAAACTGTATATATTCCGCACTTGTCATGCAAAATTGACAGATTTTCGCTGGGAAATGACGGAGAAATTTCAGAGTTTAGGGAAAACGGAGCTCGGCTGCGTGGTTATTCCCCTAACCGTGGCTGTTGGGACACCCTGCGCATGCGCCTCGCTGGTGTACATTTGTACGGCCGTTGACTCACCCCAGATTGTGACGGGAATTAGGTCAAAGTGTGTCCCAAATGCCGGCAAATTTGGAAATCAAGGAATTTTCCAACCAACTTCAAATTTTGCATGCTCCAAACTGTATATATTCCGCACTTGTCATGCAAAATTGACAGATTTTCGCTGGGAAATGACGGAGAAATTTCAGAGTTTAGGGAAAACGGAGCTCGGCTGCGTGGTTATTCCCCTAACCGTGGCTGTTGGGACACCCTGCGCATGCGCCGCGCTGGTGTACATTTGTACGGCCGTTGACTCACCCCAGATTGTGACGGGAATTAGGTCAAAGTGTGTCCCAAATGCCGGCAAATTTGGAAATCAAGGAATTTTCCAACCAACTTCAAATTTTGCATGCTCCAAACTGTATATATTCCGCACTTGTCATGCAAAATTGACAGATTTTCGCTGGGAAATGACGGAGAAATTTCAGAGTTTAGGGAAAACGGAGCTCGGCTGCGTGGTTATTCCCCTAACCGTGGCTGTTGGGACACCCTGCGCCGCGCTGGTGTACATTTGTACGGCCGTTGACTCACCCCAGATTGTGACGGGAATTAGGTCAAAGTGTGTCCCAAATGCCAGCAAATTTGGAAATCAAGGAATTTTCCAACCAACTTCAAATTTTGCATGCTCCAAACTGTATATATTCCGCACGTGTCATGCAAAATTGACAGATTTTCGCTGGGAAATGACGGAGAAATTTCAGAGTTTAGGGGAAACGGAGCTCGGCTGCGTGGTTATTCCCCTAACCGTGGCTGTTGGGACACCCTGCGCATGCGCCGCGCTGGTGTACATTTGTACGGCCGTTGACTCACCCCAGATTGTGACGGGAATTAGGTCAAAGTGTGTCCCAAATGCCGGCAAATTTGGAAATCAAGGAATTTTCCAACCAACTTCAAATTTTGCATGCTCCAAACTGTATATATTCCGCACTTGTCATGCAAAATTGACAGATTTTCGCTGGGAAATGACGGAGAAATTTCAGAGTTTAGGGAAAACGGAGCTCGGCTGCGTGGTTATTCCCCTAACCGTGGCTGTTGGGACACCCTGCGCATGCGCCGCGCTGGTGTACATTTGTACGGCCGTTGACTCACCCCAGATTGTGACGGGAATTAGGTCAAAGTGTGTCCCAAATGCCGGCAAATTTGGAAATCAAGGAATTTTCCAACCAACTTCAAATTTTGCATGCTCCAAACTGTATATATTCCGCACTTGTCATGCAAAATTGACAGATTTTCGCTGGGAAATGACGGAGAAATTTCAGAGTTTAGGGAAAACGGAGCTCGGCTGCGTGGTTATTCCCCTAACCGTGGCTGTTGGGACACCCTGCGCATGCGCCTCGCTGGTGTACATTTGTACGGCCGTTGACTCACCCCAGATTGTGACGGGAATTAGGTCAAAGTGTGTCCCAAATGCCGGCAAATTTGGAAATCAAGGAATTTTCCAACCAACTTCAAATTTTGCATGCTCCAAACTGTATATATTCCGCACTTGTCATGCAAAATTGACAGATTTTCGCTGGGAAATGACGGAGAAATTTCAGAGTTTAGGGAAAACGGAGCTCGGCTGCGTGGTTATTCCCCTAACCGTGGCTGTTGGGACACCCTGCGCATGCGCCGCGCTGGTGTACATTTGTACGGCCGTTGACTCACCCCAGATTGTGACGGGAATTAGGTCAAAGTGTGTTCCAAATGCCGGCAAATTTGGAAATCAAGGAATTTTCCAACCAACTTCAAATTTTGCATGCTCCAAACTGTATATATTCCGCACTTGTCATGCAAAATTGACAGATTTTCGCTTGGAAATGACGGAGAAATTTCAGAGTTTAGGGAAAACGGAGCTCGGCTGCGTGGTTATTCCCCTAACCGTGGCTGTTGGGACACCCTGCGCATGCGCCTCGCTGGTGTACATTTGTACGGCCGTTGACTCACCCCAGATTGTGACGGGAATTATGTCAAAGTGTGTCCCAAATGCCGGCAAATTTGGAAATCAAGGAATTTTCCAACCAACTTCAAATTTTGCATGCTCCAAACTGTATATATTCCGCACTTGTCATGCAAAATTGACAGATTTTCGCTGGGAAATGACGGAGAAATTTCAGAGTTTAGGGAAAACGGAGCTCGGCTGCGTGGTTATTCCCCTAACCGTGGCTGTTGGGACACCCTGCGCATGCGCCGCGCTGGTGTACATTTGTACGGCCGTTGACTCACCCCAGATTGTGACGGGAATTAGGTCAAAGTGTGTTCCAAATGCCGGCAAATTTGGAAATCAAGGAATTTTCCAACCAACTTCAAATTTTGCATGCTCCAAACTGTATATATTCCGCACTTGTCATGCAAAATTGACAGATTTTCGCTTGGAAATGACGGAGAAATTTCAGAGTTTAGGGAAAACGGAGCTCGGCTGCGTGGTTATTCCCCTAACCGTGGCTGTTGGGACACCCTGCGCCGCGCTGGTGTACATTTGTACGGCCGTTGACTCAACCCAGATTGTGACGGGAATTAGGTCAAAGTGTGTCCCAAATGCCGGCAAATTTGGAAATCAAGGAATTTTCCAACCAACTTCAAATTGTGCATGCTCCAAACTGTATATATTCCGCACGTGTCATGCAGAATTGACAGATTTTCGCTGGGAAATGACGGAGAAATTTCAGAGTTTAGGGAAAACGGAGCTCGGCTGCGTGGTTATTCCCCTAACCGTGGCTGTTGGGACACCCTGCGCATGCGCCGCGCTGGTGTACATTTGTACAGCCGTTGACTCACCCCAGATTGTGACGGGAATTAGGTCAAAGTGTGTCCCAAATGCCGGCAAATTTGGAAATCAAGGAATTTTCCAACCAACTTCAAATTTTGCATGCTCCAAACTGTATATATTCCGCACTTGTCATGCAAAATTGACAGATTTTCGCTGGGAAATGACGGAGAAATTTCAGAGTTTAGGGAAAACGGAGCTCGGCTGCGTGGTTATTCCCCTAACCGTGGCTGTTGGTACACCCTGCGCCGCGCTGGTGTACATTTGTACGGCCGTTGACTCACCCCAGATTGTGACGGGAATTAGGTCAAAGTGTGTCCCAAATGCCGGCAAATTTGGAAATCAAGGAATTTTCCAACCAACTTCAAATTTTGCATGCTCCAAACTGTATATATTCCGCACTTGTCATGCAAAATTGACAGATTTTCGCTGGGAAATGACGGAGAAATTTCAGAGTTTAGGGAAAACGGAGCTCGGCTGCGTGGTTATTCCCCTAACCGTGGCTGTTGGGACACCCTGCGCCGCGCTGGTGTACATTTGTACGGCCGTTGACTCACCCCAGATTGTGACGGGAATTAGGTCAAAGTGTGTCCCAAATGCCGGCAAATTTGGAAATCAAGGAATTTTCCAACCAACTTCAAATTTTGCATGCTCCAAACTGTATATATTCCGCACTTGTCATGCAAAATTGACAGATTTTCGCTGGGAAATGACGGAGAAATTTCAGAGTTTAGGGAAAACGGAGCTCGGCTGCGTGGTTATTCCCCTAACCGTGGCTGTTGGGACACCCTGCGCATGCGCCGCGCTGGTGTACATTTGTACGGCCGTTGACTCACCCCAGATTGTGACGAGAATTAGGTCAAAGTGTGTCCCAAATGCCGGCAAATTTGGAAATCAAGGAATTTTCCAACCAACTTCAAATTTTGCATGCTCCAAACTGTATATATTCCGCACTTGTCATGCAAAATTGACAGATTTTCGCTGGGAAATGACGGAGAAATTTCAGAGTTTAGGGAAAACAGAGCTCGGCTGCGTGGTTATTCCCCTAACCGTGGCTGTTGGGACACCCTGCGCCGCGCTGGTGTACATTTGTACGGCCGTTGACTCACCCCAGATTGTGACGGGAATTAGGTCAAAGTGTGTCCCAAATGCCGGCAAATTTGGAAATCAAGGAATTTTCCAACCAACTTCAAATTTTGCATGCTCCAAACTGTATATATTCCGCACTTGTCATGCAAAATTGACAGATTTTCGCTGGGAAATAACGGAGAAATTTCAGAGTTTAGGGAAAACGGAGCTCGGCTGCGTGGTTATTCCCCTAACCGTGGCTGTTGGGACACCCTGCGCATGCGCTGGTGTACATTTATACGGCCGTTGACTCACCCCAGATTGTGACGGGAATTAGGTCAAAGTGTGTCCCAAATGCCGGCAAATTTGGAAATCAAGGAATTTTCCAACCAACTTCAAATTTTGCATGTTCCAAACTGTATATATTCCGCACTTGTCATGCAAAATTGACAGATTTTCGCTGGGAAATGACGGAGAAATTTCAGAGTTTAGGGAAAACGGAGCTCGGCTGCGTGGTTATTCCCCTAACCGTGGCTGTTGGGACACCCTGCGCCGCGCTGGTGTACATTTGTACGGCCGTTGACTCACCCCAGATTGTGACGGGAATTAGGTCAAAGTGTGTCCCAAATGCCGGCAAATTTGGAAATCAAGGAATTTTCCAACCAACTTCAAATTTTGCATGCTCCAAACTGTATATATTCCGCACTTGTCATGCAAAATTGACAGATTTTCGCTGGGAAATGACGGAGAAATTTCAGAGTTTAGGGAAAACGGAGCTCGGCTGCGTGGTTATTCCCCTAACCGTGGCTGTTGGGACACCCTGCGCCGCGCTGGTGTACATTTGTACGGCCGTTGACTCAACCCAGATTGTGACGGGAATTAGGTCAAAGTGTGTCCCAAATGCCGGCAAATTTGGAAATCAAGGAATTTTCCAACCAACTTCAAATTGTGCATGCTCCAAACTGTATATATTCCGCACGTGTCATGCAGAATTGACAGATTTTCGCTGGGAAATGACGGAGAAATTTCAGAGTTTAGGGAAAACGGAGCTCGGCTGCGTGGTTATTCCCCTAACCGTGGCTGTTGGGACACCCTGCGCATGCGCCGCGCTGGTGTACATTTGTACAGCCGTTGACTCACCCCAGATTGTGACGGGAATTAGGTCAAAGTGTGTCCCAAATGCCGGCAAATTTGGAAATCAAGAAATTTTCCAACCAACTTCAAATTTTGCATGCTCCAAACTGTATATATTCCGCACTTGTCATGCAAAATTGACAGATTTTCGCTGGGAAATGACGGAGAAATTTCAGAGTTTAGGGAAAACGGAGCTCGGCTGCGTGGTTATTCCCCTAACCGTGGCTGTTGGTACACCCTGCGCCGCGCTGGTGTACATTTGTACGGCCGTTGACTCACCCCAGATTGTGACGGGAATTAGGTCAAAGTGTGTCCCAAATGCCGGCAAATTTGGAAATCAAGGAATTTTCCAACCAACTTCAAATTTTGCATGCTCCAAACTGTATATATTCCGCACTTGTCATGCAAAATTGACAGATTTTCGCTGGGAAATGACGGAGAAATTTCAGAGTTTAGGGAAAACGGAGCTCGGCTGCGTGGTTATTCCCCTAACCGTGGCTGTTGGGACACCCTGCGCCGCGCTGGTGTACATTTGTACGGCCGTTGACTCACCCCAGATTGTGACGGGAATTAGGTCAAAGTGTGTCCCAAATGCCGGCAAATTTGGAAATCAAGGAATTTTCCAACCAACTTCAAATTTTGCATGCTCCAAACTGTATATATTCCGCACTTGTCATGCAAAATTGACAGATTTTCGCTGGGAAATGACGGAGAAATTTCAGAGTTTAGGGAAAACGGAGCTCGGCTGCGTGGTTATTCCCCTAACCGTGGCTGTTGGGACACCCTGCGCATGCGCCGCGCTGGTGTACATTTGTACGGCCGTTGACTCACCCCAGATTGTGACGAGAATTAGGTCAAAGTGTGTCCCAAATGCCGGCAAATTTGGAAATCAAGGAATTTTCCAACCAACTTCAAATTTTGCATGCTCCAAACTGTATATATTCCGCACTTGTCATGCAAAATTGACAGATTTTCGCTTGGAAATAACGGAGAAATTTCAGAGTTTAGGGAAAACGGAGCTCGGCTGCGTGGTTATTCCCCTAACCGTGGCTGTTGGGACACCCTTCGCATGCGCTGGTGTACATTTATACGGCCGTTGACTCACCCCAGATTGTGACGGGAATTAGGTCAAAGTGTGTCCCAAATGCCGGCAAATTTGGAACTCAAGGAATTTTCCAACCAACTTCAAATTTTGCATGCTCCAAACTGTATATATTCCTGCGA